>CM053026.1:332377991-332960319 GCA_028564925.1 Lithobates sylvaticus | reverse complement strand
TATAGGCCTAGACCTTTTCCCTACTGAGTGTCGTAGAATTGTCACCCACATCCTGTTAGCTGCTAGAATGTTAATAGCTAGGAAATGGAAATCCAACTTTGCACCCAATGTATCAGAGGTAATTGATATGGTGAAACACAATTTTGCATTTAAAAACATACTAGCATACAGACAAGGTACTAAGCGACTTTTTGACTGTCAATGGAAGCTATGGACTCTCTGGACTAAAAATCAATAATTGCTGATGTGCTAAATATCTCCTGGCTTATCCCTATCATATATGACTGAAACGCCTGGCTGCAAAATTTCCTGTAAAAATCCCATAATGTTCTACAAGATGTCAATGTCTAGCTGTTTCAAAACTGTATCCCTATTCACACCTTGTTATTCTTTGTTTTCTTATTTACTGATCTTTGTTGGGTCTTTTGATATATACAGAGTGTCCTCACTTGGACTGCTGATGTCAATACCTAATGTAACATTTAGTACACTTTTAAGTGTATAAGAACCGCTCTTAGACCCTTAAAACATGTTCCTCTATTGTATTGTATGTTGTCATACTTTTCTCTAATAAAAACGAATGAAGCAAAAAAATATATTTTATCTCAAATGAAATAGCAAATGTATAACTGTAAAACATTTTAAACATTAATAAATGTAACAATAAATTGTTTCAGAGTAGTTTATTGTGAATCTCCACCTAGTATCAGACATGTTGCAGGGATTCAAAATATAAAATAACTATCCAGCAAAAAAAAAAAAAGATTAAATAATGTTAAAATTAATTTAGAAGCTGCTTTATATTGTTTTCAGTTTATTATTTTAATGTTAATCACTGCGGACTTTACAATTCTTAGCATGCGCATACTCTTGCCCCTTAAACACTAGGGATTTTTCCAGGAAGAGGATAGCCCTGACAATTTGCACAGCACTTTAAATATATACATTCACCGGCCACTTTATTAGGTACAGCCCATTGATTTCCAAGGGCTGCGCTACATGTGGCAAAGTAGCTCATGGGACATTTTTGCATGTTTTTCCAGCATTTGTCATCTGTTTTTAATGTGGCAAAATGTGTGTTTGCTTCTGGGTTTCGTATGTCATTAACAATTGATGACAATGAAAGCACAACTAGGTAAATTTAGGTGTATAAATGTGGCCATATATACAATCTGATTGTACAATCTCTGAATAATCTCCTTTAGAATTACCAAAACGATATAATAGGAGGACACACCATCAATCCAATCACTCTGTATCCAATCAGGCAGGCCCTTGCACTACATCAGGGGTGCCTCGTGGGCTGCATGCACCCTGAGCCCATTTGAAAGGAAAACAAGGAAAATGCACAGGTGGAGGGATGCTAGGGCTGCTGCGATAACTTAGTTAATGGGTGAAGATGTGCTAATGAGATCAGCTGGTAAACTCCTTCCTGTGTCTTACTGGCTATTCTGTCCTTGTCTGTATACCAGGGAGTTTCTGAAGTGATCTGCAAAATATAGCCATGGATGAGGTAGGCCTTGTTTTCAAAATCAAAGAAAACTTGTATTTTGTGAACTTAGCCTTTAAGTGACTTTGAATGTGGCATGATTGTTGGTCTGAGTATTATATTAAAAACTGCTGATCTACTGGGGTTTCTACACACAACCATCTCTAGGGTTTACAGAGAATGGCCCAAAAAAGCGAAAATATCCAGTGAGCGGCAGTTGTGTGGACAAAAATGCCCTGTTGATGTCAGAGCTAAGAGGAGAATGGGCAGACTGGTTTGAGATGATAGAAAGGCAACATTAGCTCAAACAATCACTCATTACAACCAAGGTATGCAGAATACCATCTCTGAATGCACAACACATAGAACCTTGAAGCAGTTGGGGTACAGCAGCAGAAGACCACACCGGGTGCCACTCCTGTCAGCTAAGAACAGGAAACTGGGGCTACAATTCAAAATTGGAAAATAGAAGGTTGGAAAAACGTTGGCTGGTCTGATGAGTCTCGATTTCAGCTGCAACATTCAGATGATTCAGAATTCTGGGAAGGGTGATGGTGATTCCCCCCATGATTCCCTGGTCACATCATTGTGTATTATATCACAGTTGTTATAATACCTAGCAAGGTGAATGTATGAAACATCAGCAGAAAAAAAATCTCTTTATAAAATTACTGCTTAGGTGATATGTTTCAGTTCTAAGAAAATCCCCATTTATTCCTCATTAGTAGGGATGGGCCCGGTGCTCGATGCGAACCCATGTTCGCATCGAGCACCGGGTGTTCGCTCGCTCGGCGAGCCCAGAACTATTTTGGCCGCTCGCATCACGTTCGTGTGATGCGAGCGGCCCCGCAATGCATTGCGGCCGGCGCGGCCGGCGCAGTGCATTGCTGGCTGATGATTGGCCAAGCATGCACTGTGACCCCGCATGCTTGGCCAATCACAGCGCCGGAAACTCGAAGAGCCATAATTGGCTACAGGCAGGACGCCTGTAGCCAATTACAGCTCAGGGGCTTTAGTACACGCCCCCTCTTATAAAAAGGCCGCCACGCCGTCTGCGCCGGTCACATGCTGTTCCGGCGTAGATAGAGCAGGATCGTTCTGTGTCACTCTGCTAGATTTAGTTAGAGAGATTTACTTAGAGAGATTGAGTTAGATAGATTTATTTAGAAAGATTGATTTAGAAAGAGGGGCTTGTAGTGTGTTCGTGGCAGGCAGGCACTGGCAGCAAACAGAGCTCCTATATTTTGTTCCCAGAAGCACCTATAGGACTTGTAGTGTGTTCGTGGCAGGCAGGCAGAGCTCCTATATTTTGTTCCCAGAAGCACCTATAGGACTTGTAGTGTGTTCGTGGCAGGCAGGCAGAGCTCCTATATTTTGTTCCCAGAAGCACCTATAGGACTTGTAGTGTGTTCGTGGCAGGCAGGCAGAGCTCCTATATTTTGTTCCCAGAAGCACCTATAGGACTTGTAGTGTGTTCGTGGCAGGCAGGCAGAGCTCCTATATTTTGTTCCCAGAAGCACCTATAGGACTTGTAGTGTGTTCGTGGCAGGCAGGCACTGGCAGCAAACAGAGCTCCTATATTTTGTTCCCAGAAGCACCTATAGGACTTGAAGTGTGTTAGTCCCATCACACAGAGCTATATTTTCTTCCCAGAAGCACCTATAGGACTTGTAGTGTGTTAGTCCCATCACACAGAGATCATATATTTTGTTCCCAGAAGCACCTATAGGACTTGAAGTGTGTTAGTCCCATCACACAGACCTATATTTTCTTCCCAGAAGCACCTATAGGACTTGAAGTGTGTTAGTCCCATCACACAGAGATCATATATTTTGTTCCCAGAGGCACCTATAGGACTTGAAGTGTGTTAGTCCCATCACACAGACCTATATTTTCTTCCCAGAAGCACCTATAGGACTTGAAGTGTGTTAGTCCCATCACACAGAGATCATGTATTTTGTTCCCAGAGGCACCTATAGGACTTGAAGTGTGTTAGTCCCATCACACAGACCTACATTTTCTTCCCAGAAGCACCTATAGGGCTTGTAGTGTGTTAGTCCCATCACACAGAGATCATATATTTTGTTCCCAGAGGCACCTATAGGACTTGAAGTGTGTTAGTCCCATCACACAGACCTATATTTTCTTCCCAGAAGCACCTATAGGACTTAAAGTGTGTTAGTCCCATCACACAGAGATCCTATATTTTGTTCCCAGAAGCACCTATAGGACTTGAAGTGTGTTAGTCCCATCACACAGACCTACATTTTCTTCCCAGAAGCACCCATAGGACTTGAAGTGTGTTAGTCCCATCACACAGAGATCATATATTTTGTTCCCAGAAGCACCTATAGGACTTGAAGTGTGTTAGTCCCATCACACAGACCTATATTTTCTTCCCAGAAGCACCCATAGGACTTGAATTGTGTTAGTCCCATCACACAGAGATCATATATTTTGTTCCCAGAAGCACCTATAGGACTTGAAGTGTGTTAGTCCCATCACACAGACCTATATTTTCTTCCCAGAAGCACCTATAGGACTTGAAGTGTGTTAGTCCCATCACACAGAGATCATATATTTTGTTCCCAGAGGCACCTATAGGACTTGAAGTGTGTTAGTCCCATCACACAGACCTACATTTTCTTCCCAGAAGCACCTATAGGACTTGAAGTGTGTTAGTCCCATCACACAGAGATCATATATTTTGTTCCCAGAAGCACCTATAGGACTTGAAGTGTGTTAGTCCCATCACACAGACCTATATTTTCTTCCCAGAAGCACCTATAGGACTTGAAGTGTGTTAGTCCCATCACACAGACCTATATTTTCTTCCCAGAAGCACCTATAGGACTTGAAGTGTGTTAGTCCCATCACACAGAGATCCTATATTTTGTTCCCAGAAGCACCTATAGGACTTGAAGTGTGTTAGTCCCATCACACAGACCTATATTTTCTTCCCAGAAGCACCCATAGGACTTGAAGTGTGTTAGTCCCATCACACAGAGATCATATATTTTGTTCCCAGAAGCACCTATAGGACTTGAAGTGTGTTAGTCCCATCACACAGACCTATATTTTCTTCCCAGAAGCACCTATAGGACTTGAAGTGTGTTAGTCCCATCACACAGAGATCATATATTTTGTTCCCAGAGGCACCTATAGGACTTGGAGTGTGTTAGTCCCATCACACAGACCTATATTTTCTTCCCAGAAGCACCTATAGGACTTGAAGTGTGTTAGTCCCATCACACAGAGATCCTATATTTTGTTCCCAGAAGCACCTATATGACTTGAAGTGTGTTAGTCCCATCACACAGAGATCATATATTTTGTTCCCAGAGGCACCTATAGGACTTGAAGTGTGTTAGTCCCATCACACAGACCTACATTTTCTTCCCAGAAGCACCTATAGGATTTGAAGTGTGTTAGTCCCATCACACAGAGCTATATTTTCTTCCCAGAAGCACCTATAGGACTTGAAGTGTGTTAGTCCCATCACACAGAGATCATATATTTTGTTCCCAGAGGCACCTATAGGACTTGAAGTGTGTTAGTCCCATCACACAGACCTACATTTTCTTCCCAGAAGCACCCATAGGACTTGAAGTGTGTTAGTCCCATCACACAGAGATCATATATTTTGTTCCCAGAAGCACCTATAGGACTTGAAGTGTGTTAGTCCCATCACACAGACCTATATTTTCTTCCCAGAAGCACCTATAGGACTTGAAGTGTGTTAGTCCCATCACACAGAGATCATATATTTTGTTCCCAGAGGCACCTATAGGACTTGGAGTGTGTTAGTCCCATCACACAGACCTATATTTTCTTCCCAGAAGCACCTATAGGACTTGAAGTGTGTTAGTCCCATCACACAGAGATCATATATTTTGTTCCCAGAAGCACCTATAGGACTTGAAGTGTGTTAGTCCCATCACACAGACCTATATTTTCTTCCCAGAAGCACCTATAGGACTTGAAGTGTGTTAGTCCCATCACACAGAGATCATATATTTTGTTCCCAGAGGCACCTATAGGACTTGGAGTGTGTTAGTCCCATCACACAGACCTATATTTTCTTCCCAGAAGCACCTATAGGACTTGAAGTATGTTAGTCCCATCACACAGAGATCCTATATTTTGTTCCCAGAAGCACCTATAGGACTTGAAGTGTGTTAGTCCCATCACACAGAGATCATATATTTTGTTCCCAGAGGCACCTATAGGACTTGAAGTGTGTTAGTCCCATCACACAGACCTACATTTTCTTCCCAGAAGCACCTATAGGACTTGAAGTGTGTTAGTCCCATCACACAGAGCTATATTTTCTTCCCAGAAGCACCTATAGGACTTGAAGTGTGTTAGTCCCATCACACAGAGATCATATATTTTGTTCCCAGAGGCACCTATAGGACTTGAAGTGTGTTAGTCCCATCACACAGACCTACATTTTCTTCCCAGAAGCACCCATAGGACTTGAAGTGTGTTAGTCCCATCACACAGAGATCATATATTTTGTTCCCAGAAGCACCTATAGGACTTGAAGTGTGTTAGTCCCATCACACAGACCTATATTTTCTTCCCAGAAGCACCTATAGGACTTGAAGTGTGTTAGTCCCATCACACAGAGATCATATATTTTGTTCCCAGAGGCACCTATAGGACTTGGAGTGTGTTAGTCCCATCACACAGACCTATATTTTCTTCCCAGAAGCACCTATAGGACTTGAAGTGTGTTAGTCCCATCACACAGAGATCCTATATTTTGTTCCCAGAAGCACCTATAGGACTTGAAGTGTGTTAGTCCCATCACACAGAGATCATATATTTTGTTCCCAGAGGCACCTATAGGACTTGAAGTGTGTTAGTCCCATCACACAGACCTACATTTTCTTCCCAGAAGCACCTATAGGACTTGAAGTGTGTTAGTCCCATCACACAGAGCTATATTTTCTTCCCAGAAGCACCTATAGGACTTGAAGTGTGTTAGTCCCATCACACAGAGATCATATATTTTGTTCCCAGAGGCACCTATAGGACTTGAAGTGTGTTAGTCCCATCACACAGACCTACATTTTCTTCCCAGAAGCACCTATAGGACTTGAAGTGTGTTAGTCCCATCACACAGAGATCATATATTTTGTTCCCAGAAGCACCTATAGGACTTGAAGTGTGTTAGTCCCATCACACAGACCTATATTTTCTTCCCAGAAGCACCTATAGGACTTGAAGTGTGTTAGTCCCATCACACAGACCTATATTTTCTTCCCAGAAGCACCTATAGGACTTGAAGTGTGTTAGTCCCATCACACAGAGATCCTATATTTTGTTCCCAGAAGCACCTATAGGACTTGAAGTGTGTTAGTCCCATCACACAGAGATCCTATATTTTGTTCCCAGAAGCACCTATAGGACTTGAAGTGTGTTAGTCCCATCACACAGAGCTATATTTTGTTCCCAGAAGCACCTATAGGACTTGAAGTGTGTTAGTCCCATCACACAGACCTATATTTTCTTCCCAGAAGCAACTATAGGACTTGAAGTGTGTTAGTCCCATCACACAGAGCTATATTTTGTTCCCAGAAGCACCTATAGGACTTGAAGTGTGTTAGTCCCATCACACAGAGATCATATATTTTGTTCCCAGAAGCACCTATAGGACTTGAAGTGTGTTAGTCCCATCACACAGAGATCATATATTTTGTTCCCAGAAGCACCTATAGGACTTGAAGTGTGTTAGTCCCATCACACAGAGCTATATTTTCTTCCCAGAAGCACCTATAGGACTTGAAGTGTGTTAGTCCATCACACAGAGCTATATTTTGTTCCCAGAAGCACCTATAGGACTTGAAGTGTGTTAGTCCCATCACACAGAGATCCTCTATTTTCTTTGCAGAAGCACCCATAGGACTTCTAGTGTGTTAGTGGCATCACACAGAGCTCCTATATTTTCTTCTCAGCAGCACCCACAGGACTTCTAGTGTCATCACACAGAGCTCCTATATTTTCTTTGCAGAAGCACCCATAGGACTTCTAGTGTGTTAGTGGCATCACACAGAGCTCCTATATATTCTTCTCAGCAGCACCCACAGGACTTCTAGTGTGTTAGTGGCATCACACAGAGCTCCTATATTTTCTTTGCAGAAGCACCCATAGGACTTCTAGTGTGTTAGTGGCATCACACAGAGCTCCTATATTTTCTTTGCAGAAGCACCCATAGGACTTCTAGTGTGTTAGTGGCATCACACAGAGCTCCTATATATTCTTCTCAGCAGCACCCACAGGACTTCTAGTGTGTTAGTGGCATCACACAGAGCTCCTATATTTTCTTCGCAGAACCACCCACAGGACTTCTAGTGTGTTAGTGGCATCACACAGAGCTCCTATATTTTCTTTGCAGAAGCACCCATAGGACTTCTAGTGTGTTAGTGGCATCACACAGAGCTCCTATATATTCTTCTCAGCAGCACCCACAGGACTTCTAGTGTGTTAGTGGCATCACACAGAGCTCCTATATTTTCTTTGCAGAAGCACCCATAGGACTTCTAGTGTGTTAGTGGCATCACACAGAGCTCCTATATATTCTTCTCAGCAGCACCCACATGACTTCTAGTGTGTTAGTGGCATCACACAGAGCTCCTATATTTTCTTTGCAGAAGCACCCATAGGACTTCTAGTGTGTTAGTGGCATCACACAGAGCTCCTATATTTTCTTTGCAGAAGCACCCATAGGACTTCTAGTGTGTTAGTGGCATCACACAGAGCTCCTATATATTCTTCTCAGCAGCACCCACAGGACTTCTAGTGTGTTAGTGGCATCACACAGAGCTCCTATATTTTCTTCGCAGAAGCACCCACAGGACTTCTAGTGTGTTAGTGGCATCACACAGAGCTCCTATATTTTCTTTGCAGAAGCACCCATAGGACTTCTAGTGTGTTAGTGGCATCACACAGAGCTCCTATATATTCTTCTCAGCAGCACCCACAGGACTTCTAGTGTGTTAGTGGCATCACACAGAGCTCCTATATTTTCTTTGCAGAAGCACCCATAGGACTTCTAGTGTGTTAGTGGCATCACACAGAGCTCCTATATATTCTTCTCAGCAGCACCCACAGGACTTCTAGTGTGTTAGTGGCATCACACAGAGCTCCTATATTTTCTTTGCAGAAGCACCCATAGGACTTCTAGTGTGTTAGTGGCATCACACAGAGCTCCTATATATTCTTCTCAGCAGCACCCACAGGACTACCGACTACAATGGCTGGAAGACCGCCAAGGGGAGGCAGAGCCAAGAACACAGGGCAGGCAGGCTCTGTTTCTAGTGGACGTGGCCGTGGACATGGTCGTGCATCGTCATCAGCACGTGGCCATGGGACACGCGCGTCTTTGTTTTCGGCAGCTGGACATGTGGAGCCGCATCATGCTGAAGGCTTGGTAGAATGGATGACCAAGCCCTCCTCATCCTCCTCATCCTCTCTCACCCAGGCTCAGGGTACTGGCAGAGCAGCTGCCAACGCGTACTCAATGGCATCATCAGCCACCCCTTCCCTAGACCCACCATGTCCTCCTGAGGAGTCCCCCGAACTCTTTGAGCACAGTGTTGGGTACATGCTCCAGGAGGATGCCCAACGATTCGAAGGCTCGGATGATGATACCCAGCTTGAGGAATCTGGCAGTACTGTTCCACCAGCTGCAGCTTACTGCCAGGTTTGCTCTAGTGGTGAAGAGGGAGGGGATGATGAGGTCACTGACTCCACGTGGGTGCCTGAAGGGAGAGAGGATGAGGAGGAGGACGAGGAGGAGGAGGATGCGGCGTCACATGTCCAACGAGGCAGGATGCCCCCTGGAGGCCAGGTAGAGGCCAGCACAGCAACTGTGCAACACCGGAGAGCTCCGCCTGTGCAGGGCGCTGCCTCTGCACGTTATCAGAAAAGTTCTTTGGTGTGGGCCTTTTTTGAGACGAGTGCATCAGATCGCACCACTGCTATTTGCAATATTTGTCTCAAGCGTATCTCGCGTGGCCAAAACATCAGCCGCTTGGGCACCACAAGCATGACCAGACATATGTCGACCTGCCATGCAGCTCGTTGGCAGGCACACATAAAAGACCCACACCAAAGAACTAAGCGGACCTCTCCTTGCTCCTCATCAGCTGGGATCTCCATCCCCACTACACCTTCAGTGCTCTCTGAAAGCTGCTCTGAGAGGACTGAAGGTGTAGAATTAGGTGTGTCACAACCAAGTACTTGCAGTACACCGACGTCCGATTGCAGCAGGCAAATTTCCCTGCCCCAGCTGCTGGACCGTAGAAAGAAGTACACTCCCAGCCATCCACATGCCCAGCGGTTGAATGCTAGCTTGGCTAAATTGCTAGCACTTCAGCTGCTGCCTTTTCAGTTGGTAGACTCGGCCCCCTTCCGTGAGTTTGTTCAATGTGCGGTTCCTCAGTGGCAGGTTCCCAAACGCCACTTTTTCTCACGGAAGGCGATTCCGTCTCTCTACCGGCATGTGGAAGGCAATGTCCATGCCTCGCTGGACAGGGCGGTCAGCGGTAAGGTGCATATTACCGCTGACTCATGGTCCAGCAGGCATGGACAGGGACGGTACCTTTCTTTCACGGCCCATTGGGTCACTCTATTGGCAGCTGGGAGGGATGCAGGACTAGGTGCAGTAGTGTTGGAGGTTGTTCCGCCACCATGCCTCCAAAACGCTACTACTGCTACTGGTTGTGACACACCTCTCTCCTCCACCCCCTCCTCTTCTTCTTCCTCCAGTGCTCTGTCCTTGGAACCAGCGGTGCTCCGTAGGCGTACAAGGGGCTACGCAAGTACGCAGGCAAAAAGATGCCATGCCGTGCTTGCGCTGGTGTGTTTGGGGGACAGGAGCCACACTGGGCCAGAGGTTCTGGCAGCTCTGCAGGGGCTGGCCGAGAGGTGGTTGACGCCACGTCAGCTTAAGCCAGGAATGGTCGTTACTGACAATGGCACCAACCTCCTCTCCGCCCTGCGACAGGGGCAGCTCACCCATGTGCCCTGCATGGCTCACGTCCTCAACCTGGTGGTGCAGCGGTTCTTGGGCAGGTTCCCAGGCTTACAGGATATCCTGAGGCAGGCCAGGAAAGTCTGTGTGCATTTCCGCCGATCTTATAATGCCAGTGCTCGGCTGACTGAGCTGCAAAAGGAGCTGAACCTGCCCAAGAACCGCCTAATATGTGACATGCCCACCAGGTGGAACTCAACGTTGGCCATGCTGCAGCGACTGCACACACAGCAGAGGGCCATCAATGAGTACCTTTGCGACTACGGCACCAGGACAGGGTCAGGGGAGCTTGTTTTTTTTTCCCCACGTCAGTGGAGCATGATCAGGGATGCATGCACTGTCCTCTCACCATTTGAGGAGGCCACGAGGATGGTGAGCAGTGACAGTGCATGCATCAGTGACACTGTCCCTCTTGTCCACCTGTTGGAGCATACGCTGCGTGGGATAATGGACAGGGCACTTGAGGCAGAACAGAGGCAGGAAGAGGAGGACTTCCTTGCCTCTCAAGGCCCCCTTTATCCGGACAGTGTTCCTTCTGTCCCACCCATCACACAGGAAGAGGATGAGGAGGAGGAGGAGGAGGAGGAGGAGGAGGAGGATTGTGTGAGCATGGAGGTGGAGCCTGGCACTCAGCATCAGCAGCAGCAGTCTTTTAGGGATGATGTACAGTCCCAACAAACCAGTGGACTTGTACGTGGCTGGGAGGAGGTGGCTGGCGATCATGTCATCCTCAGTGACCCAGAAGACTCCGGACCGAATGCCTCAGCTAACCTACGCTGCATGGCCTCCCTGATCTTGCAAAGCCTGCGGAAGGATCCTCGTGTTCTTCGGATCAAGGAGAGGGACCATTACTGGCTGGCCACTCTCCTTGATCCGCGGTACAAGGGTAAGGTTGCGGACCTTATCTTGCCGTCGCAGAGGGAGCAGAGGATGAGACATCTCAGGGAGGCCTTGCAGAAAGGTCTGTGCAACGCGTTCCCAGAAACTGGGAGGTTACAAACTCCTGGTCCTGGGCGACGAGTTGCTGAGGCTTCGGTCAGTAGCAGAAGGAGCGGTGGGGAAGGTGGACGTCTGACCGATGCGTTCAGACAATTTTTTAGTCCGCAGCCCCAAGGTATGATCGGTTCCAGCAACCATCGCCAGCGTCTGATATACATGGTGCAGGAATACCTTGGGGCAAGGTCAGACTTGGACACCTTTCCCACCGAAAATCCTCTGGCTTACTGGGTCCTGAGGATGGATCACTGGCCAGAGCTTGCACAGTATGCAATTGAGCTACTGGCCTGTCCTGCCTCCAGCGTTCTTTCCGAACGCACATTCAGTGCTGCTGGAGGATTTTTCACCGATCATAGGGTGCGCCTGTCCACCGCCTCGGTTGATCGACTGACCTTCATCAAAATGAATCAGTCTTGGATCACCACCAGCTACCAGGCACCTGAGGCGGATATAACCGAATAATTTATAATGTCACATCCCTTCAAGACTGCCTATGCTGATGCTGAGTGACTGTCCTCTTATGTTCACTGACTATCCTCTTCCTCCTCCTCAATGATCCATGCCACCACACCAGTGCCTAAGGCACAATTTTTCAGCCCCTGTTTAACAGGGGCGTGTACATACAATTTTTATAAAAAAATGCTTCGCAACACGTGTGACTGCTGTGCTCCAAGTACAGTATCTGTGAGGGGTTGCAGTGTTGTGGCACCAGCACCAGTGCCTAAGGCACAATTTTTCAGCCCCTGTTTAACAGGGGCGTGTACTTACATTTTTTTTTAAAAAATGCTTCGCAACACGTGTGACTGCTGTGCTCCAAGTACAGTATCTGTGAGGGGTTGCAGTGTTGTGGCACCAGCACCAGTGCCTAAGGCACAATTTTTCAGCCCCTGTTTAACAGGGGCGTGTACTTACAATTTTTTTTAAAAATGCTTCGCAACACGTGTGACTGCTGTGCTCCAAGTACAGTATCTGTGAGGGGTTGCAGTGTTGTGGCACCAGCACCAGTGCCTAAGGCACAATTTTTCAGCCCCTGTTTAACAGGGGCGGGTAATTACAATTTTTTTAAAAAATGCTTCGCAACACGTGTGACTGCTGTGCTCCAAGTACAGTATCTGTGAGGGGTTGCAGTGTTGTGGCACCAGCACCAGTGCCTAAGGCACAATTTTTCAGCCCCTGTTTAACAGGGGCGGGTAATTACAATTTTTTAAAAAAATGCTTCGCAACACGTGTGACTGCTGTGCTCCAAGTACAGTATCTGTGAGGGGTTGCAGTGTTGTGGCACCAGCACCAGTGCCTAAGGCACAATTTTTCAGCCCCTGTTTAACAGGGGCGTGTACTTACAATTTTTTTAAAAAAATGCTTCGCAACACGTGTGACTGCTGTGCTCCAAGTACAGTATCTGTGAGGGGTTGCAGTGTTGTGGCACCAGCACCAGTGCCTAAGGCACAATTTTTCAGCCCCTGTTTAACAGGGGCGGGTAATTACAAATCTTGATCTAATAGTTCACAGCAGGGCCCATTCCTGCGCCCACCAAGAGTAACTATGAGGGCCTACAGTCTTGTGGCAACACCGTCCACCACCACCGCCAAAGGCCCAATTTTTCTGCCCTGTTCATCAGGTGCTTGCAATTACAAATCTTGATCTAATAACTCACAGCAGGGCCCATTCCTGCGCCCACCAAGAGTAACTGTGAGAGCTTACAGTCTTGTGGCAACACCGTCCACCACCACCGCCAAAGGCCCAATTTTTCTGCCCTGTTCATCAGGTGCTTGCAATTACAAATCTTGATCTAATAACTCACAGCAGGGCCCATTCCTGCGCCCACCAAGAGTAACTATGAGGGCCTACAGTCTTGTGGCAACACCGTCCACCACCACCGCCAAAGGCCCAATTTTTCTGCCCTGTTCATCAGGTGCTTGCAATTACAAATCTTGATCTAATAACTCACAGCAGGGCCCATTCCTGCGCCCACCAAGAGTAACTGTGAGAGCTTACAGTCTTGTGGCAACACCGTCCACCACCACCACCACCCCCAATTTTTCTGCCCTGTTCAACAGGTGCATGCAATTACAAATCTTGATCTATTAACTCACAGCAGGGCCCATTCCTGTGCCCACCAGTCTTGTGGCTACACCAACATCTAATAGGGCAAATTTCTGCAGAGTATATACGCCAGGCCCCTACTTTCAAACATCCAACTTACAAACGACTCCTACTTGCAAATGGAAAGAGAAAACAGGAAGTGAGAGGAAATCTACCCCTAGGAAGGGAAATTCTATCCTGTTAGATTTAATTTGGGAAAAAGGTATCTCCTCTCTACTGATACTTTATCACCAATCCTTGTTTCAATTAAAACCCCACTTTTTCCAAAAAACATTTGTCATTGGGACGGAAAGTGAGGTGACATGTTCTGAACAGATGTGCAAAGACAGCAAATGTTACAGGGGTGATAACCCCTCCCTATGTTCTCCAAAAAGCTTAAAAATAGATTTTTTTGGGATGGAGCTACACTTCATAATGTACCTGTTCAGATTCTACTTAAGAACAAACCTAAAGCCGCAAGTGGTTTTAAATGGCTTCTTTTTTTCCTTTACAAATGTCATTTTGTGCAAGGACAGTTCTAAACACGGGAAACACATGCCACTTCACAGGCATACTTTAGACACCCCCCAGGTACCATATTTAAAGGAAAATTTCACTTTTTTTTTTTCACTTTATGCATCATTAAAATGACTGCTCCCGAAAAAACGTTAGTTTTTAAAAGTTCTTTTTGCATTGATATATGTCCCCTGGGGCAGGACCCGGGTCCCCAAACCTGTTTTATGACATTAACATGCATATTGGCCGTTGTAATTAGCACTTTTGATTTCGAACGTTCGCGTCCATTATAACGTATAGGGTTCGAAAATTCGCGCAAACTTTCGGTCCGTTCGAAGGTTCTGGTGCGAACCGAACCCGGGGGTGTTCGGCTCATCCCTACTCATTAGATATCAGATGGTTAAAAATAAATTTCCTGTCAGAAAATCAGATATTCACTATTAAAATTGCCATGCTAGATCACTGAGGAGATTGGAGTCAGCAAATATTGCAAGAGCCTTTTCACACACTACATTTAAAAAAACGCATTTATTTTTCATATGCATTTTAGATGTGGGTTTTTTTCATTTCAATCGCGTAGCCTGTACATTCTATACTCTGTGTCTGGATGCTTGCTGAGCACTGCTGACGTCACTTCCTCTTCCGCGTTCCAGGGTGGTTAGCGTGGAGCTTCCCACACCTTGTACAACACGGACTAGCTGCTAAAAGGACTGCCAGTGGAGCCTGCACCCTATCACCAACACACTCCAGGAGTTTTTAACCTTTGATGGACATCACCACTTTATGAACCTGCAAACCAGTAAGTTAAAAAAACAATATATATTTATGTGATAGAACTACTGGAGTTGGAGTTGGTGCCTCCAAACCCCCCCCCCCCCCCCCCCCCCCCCCCCCCCCCCCCCCTTCCTGTTTTTTTTTTTTTTTTTGCTTGTATACTGAGGTTATGGACACCCTCTGAGGATGGCTGCCTTCTCACCTGCAAATAAATAGTGACTGATTTTAATGAGCCATTTAAGCTTATATTGCACCATCCTAATAAGACATTACAAAAATTGGAGTGCCGGAATCCCTTCCTTTCTTTAATAATGTCTAGATAATAGGCTGGTATGCACAAGTGTGATAATAAACCAAATTGCTAAACAGTGCAATTTTTAAGCTTGCTTGACAATTTTTGTATTGTGCATGTTCTGTAAAAAGCCCTTCCATGTGAACCTTACTTTGAAATGCTAGCTATAAGGTAAAAAAAGTGTACCTTTAAATTTAAACAGTATATGATATTATTTTCTGCTGATAGTGTTACAATTTACACCTTATTATTTCTATGCATACAGTTCTATGACCTTCATAAGCTTCCCTCTGAGTCAGGTGTTTAAATTATCCCCTGTGGTGGCATAAACCCTTTTACTTCTTAAATCTGAAGATATGTTTTATTTTGAGGGGAGTTTCAACTCAACCCATGAGACACTATTGAGAAATTTATATTCTTACTTGAGATGTTTATGACCCCTTTTCCCTTTTAAGTGTATATCAAATAAAAGGAACCTATTGATGTTCAGTTAAAGGAACACTGTCTCCTAACTAAACATGTTTGAATACCATAAAATAAAGAAATATGCTGTATACTCTGCTTTTTTAAATGACAAACAACAATGGAAAGAAAATGTTTTATGCCAGAGTTTCAAATAAATATAGTTATACAATTCTTTAATACATTTAAATACCATAATCAATCCTATCATTTAAAAGGAGGGAATGCTTTTCTATTCATGGACCATATTCACATATCAAATAGTAAGAAAGACATGTGGTTTAGATGTACAGTGTAGCTATCTATCGATAGCAGTTTCAGCCTAAATGCACCTGAAATATGATTCCAAACCAAATGCAGACTAATGTTTGAACAATATGCTTTTCTATTTACCAATGATACAAAAATGGCAATTCTTTTATGGGCAGCCTTTCTGAGAGGCTGTAGGCCATAGATGAAGGCCCTAAAAGAGTAACTGGCTATCCATATTTGACTTGAAATATACGCCATAAAAAAAGGAATTAAAATACTTTAATTTTAATTAAAGGTGTATCGTTTATAAAAGTCTAACTTCTCTAAACCACTTAAAAAAATTATTTGTAAACATATACAAATGTCAACAACAATTGTGCTCTGGACTGACTTATCAGTATCATTAGGTTCATAAGAACACCTTTCCCCTTTCCACCTTTGCTAAAAAATATTAGCACTTTTTAGGAGTATGATACATTGTAGGTCCTTCGGCTATTTAAGATACATGGATTTAAATTATGGACGATGCAACATTAAAGGTAATATGCAACACATAGATAATAAAAAAAATATTTATTATACATAGGCATTAAACAGCATGCAGATACTGTTACATAAGTAACCGCTTGCCGACTGTCACATGTATATATACGTTGACACAATGGCATGGACAGGCAAATCGGCGTACAGGTACCTCCCTTTTATATTTGCCACCGTGCCATCATGGGCGTGCCACCAGCAGCGCACGCACGCCTGCCACGAGCTCCGTGAGTGTGATCGCGGGTCCTGTGGACTCGATGTTTGCAGGGATACCCGCGATCATCTCACAGAGAGGAAGAATAGGGAAATGCTGATGTAAACAAGCATTTCCCTGTTCTGCCTAGTGACACTGTCACTAATCACAGCTCCCTGTGATCTGTGATTACACAGCCCCTCCCCACACAGTTAGAATCACTCCCTAGGACACACTTAATCCCTACAGTGCCACCTAGTGTTAACCTCTTCACTGCCAGTCACATTTACACAGTAATTAATGTATTTTCAATCGCACTGATCACTGTATAAATGTGAATGGTCCCAAAATAGTGCCAAAAGTGTCCAATGTGTCCGCCATAATGTCGCAGTCACGATAAAAATCGCTGATCGCTGCCATTACTAGTAAAAAAAAAAAAATATTAATAAAAATGCCATAAAACTATCCCCTATTTTGTAGGCGCTTTAACTTTTGTGCAAGCCAATCAATAAACGCTTATTGTGAAAAATATGTAGAATATTATGCATCGGCCTAAAAAAAAAATTATATATTTTTTGGGGATATTTATTATAGCAAAAAGTAAAAAAATAATGTGTTTTTTTCAAAATTGTCGCAATTTTTTGGTTTATAGCGCAAAAAATAAAAACCGCAGAGGTGATCAAATGTTTAGTGGTGCTGGGGTCAGCCACTACCTGTAACTCAAATGGATGAGATGAGAGATGTCACCATATGCAGCTGGAGAAGGTATATATGGATGTAAAGCTGTGGATGGAAGAGGGCCTATTCAGTGCCCTATTCCTGCTATACAGATCTGCTAATTACATTTCCAGAGATATACTAAGTACCTAGTGTTTGTGCAGTAGTGGTAGTGATAAAATGTCACATATAAAAAGATGCTGCAAACGTGGTGATAATTAAAGTGCCATTTCACAAATCTAGCCTTGATATCCAAGTCAAAAGTGTATGTATGTATAGGTGACATACACACATACCTTTATGTGTCGCTTAAACAGAAATAAAAGAAAAAATAAGTGTTTGTGCCTTTACATAAACTGCACCATGCAGGACAAATCCGGTATGTACAGTACTGTGTAATATGCACAAGTTAGTAATAAGGTGTGCTCCGTATACAGTGAGATACCATATAGCATGTGAATCACCATATAGCCGCACGTCTCAGCTCCACTAGAATCTGTGGTTTAAAACAGGGACAGCAGCTATGTGATTATATATGCCCTTGTGCAAAAATTAGGTGTGCATAACCATGTATGCTAAATTGGCGTGTAAAGAAGGTGTGTACCATAAACAGATATAGGTAAAAAAGCAGTTAAACATAAACAAATAAAAAATATATGTATATATATAAAAAGTCCATAAATGTGCATGGGTAATTAGCGTCCGAAGAGGTAGGCAGTCCTTATACTCTGATGAGCATTAGCTAATTTTCCAATGAGCTAAATATGGTCCTACTCATATATGGAGATTCATATAAAGACTACTTATGGTAATACCAGAGTACTACAGCAAAAAAACATAAGCAGGACAGATCGTAAACAGCATAAATGTACAATATGAAAGAAAGATTGGAAAGTCCAACATATCAAGGTGAAAAATTTAAAGGGTCCAAGTTGAGGATTGCAGGAGAGTGACTTCTTTGTGCTCACGGGTATTCCAGTGACTTGGGTGCCCCCCCCACAGAATTCCCACTCACCAGCTCCCTGCACCCCTGCAGGGGTAACAGGCACGTAGAGCAGCTCAAACACAGGAAAGGTCTTCACTCCAGGTCTCCTGTGTACTTGGCAAAATGGTGCACTTATTCCTCATGAATATAACACGATAAGTGATACATAAACAGGTAAATAAATGTGCAAAGTCCCATAGATATAATGATGATAATAAAATATTAAAAATAATTTTCACTAATAAAAATGGATAGTAAAAAATGTGACTTCTTAGTTGTAGATAAAGTGCTCCTCCAACAATTATTATTGTGTGATTCATGCTACCTCTTCCATCACTGGGTGTAATGCTCGCTCACCTCACCTTACATTGAAGGACAGTGCGGATGTCTATATGCTAACAGCGGCACATTCCAAATTGATCCGATTTGAACTTTATGTTTGTGAGCTCCAATAGACCCAAAGGGGATCGCTTCCTGAGGTGAGCGAGGTGAGCGAGCATTACACCCGGTGATGGAAGAGGTGGCACTGATTTTTGACTTTTGCGCAAACCAATCAATAATCGCTAATTGTGATTTTTTTTACCAAAAATATGTAGAAGAATATGTATCGGCCTAAACTGTGGAAAAAAGTTTTTTTATATATTTTTGGGGGATATTTATTATAGCAAAAAGTAAAAAATATTGAATTTTTTTTCAAAATTGTTGCTCTATTTTTGTTTATAGCGCAAAAAATAAAAACCACAGAGGTGATCAAATAGCACCAAAAGAAAGCTCTATTTGTGGGAAAAAAAGGACGCCAATTTTGTTTGGGAGCCACGTCACACGGCCGCGCAATTATCCGTTAAAGCGACGCAGTGTCGAATCGCAAAAAGGGGCCTGGTCCTTTGGCTGCAAATTGGTCCGAGGCTTAAGTGGTTAATTATAGACCACCAACTTTCTACAAAATTAGTGTCTAAATTAGTGTCCAAGCTGTCATATGATATTAGAAACAGTTACCGTATATACTCGAGTATAGGCCGTCCCGAGTATAAGCCGAGGCCCCTAAATCACCACAAAAAAAATGGGAAAACGTATTGACCCGTGTATAGGCCGAGGGGCAAAAATGCAGCAGCTACTGTAAGTGGAAAAAGGGTCAGCAATGCCCACCTGCATGTCCCCTGTACAGACCCCCGTGTCCCCATTGAAGCCCGTGTCCCCATTGCAGCCTACCTGTGCCGATCCGTGGGTCCGGGGTCCTGTGTCCGGGGTCCGTGCAGCCGATGTGGTCCCGCTGTGTCCCGCTGTGTCCCCGCTGTGTCCCCCTCCACAGCGTGTACGGCGTGCGGCGCCATTACAATTTAAAAGCCGCGCCTCTTCCTCCTTCTCGTCCGTGATAGGAGGAACACTTTTTTCCCAGCAATCAGTGCGCAGTGTTCCGCCTATCACGGACCGTCTCTCATCCTCGTCCATGAGATGAGAATGACAGGCCATTCGTGATAGGCGGAACACTGTACTGCAGGGAAAATTAGTGTCCGCCTATCACGGACGGGCGGGAGGAGGCGGCGCGGCTTTTTAAACACCGCCGTCTGTCTGCATGACAAGCTGTTCATGTAGGCAGACGGCGGTGACTCGAATATAAGCCGAGGGGTAGACTTTCAGACCTAAAAAAGGGTCTGAAAATCTCGGCTTATATTCGAGTATATACGGTACTTACCATTTAGACCCAAACAAAATGTCCATGAGGAGAATATCTACAAACATACATGACTATAGTCAAAAAATTGCTCACAGATATTCAGAAGGTTCATTAGGTAGTTTGAAGTCTGTAGTAAAATGAAAGATGGAGGATGTTAAGAAGATGCCTGTCAGGTTTCATTGGTAACACCTGGCTTCATCAGAGGTCATCCCTCACAGTGGTCACTTAGCTCTTAAATGGCAAAAGTGGGGAAAGATGGTGTCCATCCACCCCAGTCACTACCAGAAATGCTCCACTTCCAGCTCTCACATGCTGTCCCCCTATACAGCCACCTAGACTACCACACCCTTCCCACTGGAAGTTTCTGTTATGGTTGTGTGCATGCCTGTTACATTGCCTGTTACATTGCTTGTTCAGTAAATGACACCGAACACTGGAAATTTCCATCTTAATGGAATCCAAAGAGCTTAGAAATCTGTACCCTGGCAGTTCAGTGACTGCTTGAACCTTTTGTTATCCAGGTGGAGGAGAAAAGAGGACTTTAGGCCACTGTGGGCTATTAGGGGCGACCAACTGGCCTAATTATAATATAATATAAGAGGTTTGCGGTCTTGATGTGGAGCTGGAGGAGAGGGGCTAAAAGACTTTGGATTAATTATATACAGTGCTTGTAGAACCATTTAATAAATAAGGGGTCAACAGTTCCAGTGTTCTTGGTGTTGGATGAGCACAGAAGGAGGTGCATTGTAGTTCTTACTGAAGGAAGGGTGGAAGAATTTGATAGTGCAAAAGTGAAATTACATTATTATTAGACTTGAAATCCCAAATTAAAATGTATTAAGAATAGGATGTATTTATTTTGTCTGTTATATTGTGTTTTGAAGCATCCAGTTTGATATATTATATAAGCTAATTCACAAATATTTATGTTTTTAATCGTTGATAAGGTTTTTCACATTATAGGCACATAATATTAATGTGTTCACAAATATTATAGTGTTCCATTTTACTATATAGTTTCCTCCAATATCTAGGGGGATGTGAGTTCAGCTGCTTCAGTAGGTCAGATGGTTTCAGTATTAAAGTGAATATCATATGTGCTGGTGAAATAGGGGGCAGTGGATCATAATTAGGGTTGAGCGAACCCAAAATGTAAAGTTCACGTCCGTACCGGACTTTTGGGTGTCCGGTATCCGAACAATTGACTGTATGTTCGGGTACGGGTCTGGTGTTCGGCGATGTAATGGCGCATTTTTAAAAGCTGCAGGGCAGCCAATCAACATTAGTTTCACTGGTGTGCCCTTAGAAGCCATCACAGCCTTGCCTACTAATGGCATGGCTGTGATTGGCCAGTGCAGCATGTGACCCAGCCTCTATATAAGCTAGAGGAATACACATCACAGCACGTCACTCTGCTTTACACAGTGTAGGGAAAGGTACCTGGCTGCTGTGAGGGAGAGAATTACATGCTAGGAGTCAGTCCAGATTCATGAAATATCTTCTAATCAGTCAGCGATCTACATAGATAGTGTAGGTCAAGGTTCCTGTGTCTGCTTTAAGGGAGAGAGAATTATATAGGAGTCCAGATTCAGAACTCAATTCTAATAAGTCAGCGATCTACATAGATTTACCTGGTTGGGTTGCAGTGCACAGTCTTTTTACACTGCCATGAGCCCAGTGCCAGACAAAATATAACTTTTATCTGCAAGCTCAGTGCACCAGCACTGCATATGTTACTGTGAGATACACCCTGTACATACTGTAGGTGTATTCTGCTATTGCAAAAACATTGCAAAAAAATAAAATGTTGCAGTGTTTTCTGCATATGTGCCGGATTCAAATATTCAATTGATATATTTTTCTTCTATTGTGCTATTCCCCAAAAAAAAATTTGAGTGAAATTTTTTTTTTTTTTTTTTCATAGCATTTTCTGCAGTTTTGCAGCTTTTGAGATACACCCTGTACATACTGTGGGTGTATTCTGCTATTGCAAAAACATTGCAAAAAAATGTAATTTTGCAGTGTTTTCTGAATATGTGCAGGATTGACATGTTCAATTGATCTATGTTTCTTCTATGGTGCTATTCCCAAAAAAAAATTGAGTGAACAAAAAAAATTGTCATAGCATTTTCTGCAGTTTTGCAGCTTTTGTACATACTGTGGGTGTATTCTGCTATTGCAAAAACACCCATTTATGGCAAGATCCTAAATTTTGAAAATATGAGGAGAACGTCAAAGAAGGGACGTGGACCCGGTCGTGGTGCTGCTGGTGGAGCACCTGTTGCAGGGAGAGGACGTGGTCGATCTGTGCCAGCTACACGCACAAGTGAAACACCTTCCTCAGGTGCGAGTAGGCGACAGGGCCTGCAGCGGTATTTCTAATGAGGCTGTACGAATGTTGAGTCCGGGACAAGTACAGGCGATAGTAAATTAGGTTGCTGACAGTGCCTCCGGTTTCTTAACATTGTCTCCCACCCAGTCTCCTGATGAAAGTTCAGAGTTGGCACCTGCAGCAGATGTCCATCAGTCCTTCACCTCATCCCCTTGCAAATCAGCCAAGCAGTCTGAGCCCGAAATCATGCAGCAGTCTCTTCTGCTTTTTGATTACTCTGTTAGCAGGGTTTCCCAGGGCCATCCACCTAGCTCTGCCCCAAAGGTGGAAGAGATTGTGTGCACCGATGCCCAACCACTTATGTTTCATGATGAGTACATGGGAGGACCATCGCAGCACGTCTTGGATGATGACGAAACACAAGGGCCAACTGCTGCTGCTTTCGCAATTGTGCAGACCGACAAGGAGGGCAGGGCTGAAGACTGGGTGGAAGATGATGTGGAGGATGATGAGGTCCTTGACCCCACATGGAATCAACGTCATCCAGGTGACCAGTGTAGTTCGGAGGAAGAGGCGGTGGTCGCACAGAGCCACCAGCACAGCAGAAGAGGGAGCAGGGTGCAAAAGTGGAGCGTCCGTTCCCTTGACAGTACGTCTGCTACTGCCCAATGCAACAAGGGACTGAGCACACCAAAGCCAGGTCCAAGGAGTTCCCTAGCGTGGCAGTTCTTCAGACAATGTGCTGATGACAAGACACGAGTGGTTTGCACACTGTGCAATCAGAGCCTGAAGCGAGGCATAAACGTTCTCACCCTGAGCACAACGTGAGCACAACCTGCATGACCAGGCATCTAAGTGCAAAGCACGAGATGCAGTGGAGTAGAGACACCTCAAAAACCAAGAAAGGTCTCTGGCTCCTCCTGCTTCCTCTTCTGCTGCAGTCTCGGCCTCTTCATCCACCTCTGTAGTGACAGGGGCACCTGCCAACCCGCAAACAGAGGATCTGCCAGCAACACTACCACCTGGGTGACCAACCATCTCCACAATGTCCCATGTAAGCGTTCAGCTCTCTATCTCCCAAACACTGGAGCGGAAGAGGAAGTACTCCCCTAGCCACCCACGATCCCTGGCCCTGAATGCCAGCATTTCAAAATTCCTCACCTATAAAATGCTGTCATTCCGTCTGGTGGAGACGCAGAGTTTTAAAAGGCTGATGGCATTGGCTGTCCCAAAGTACATCGTGCCCAGCCGCCACTACTTTTCCAGGTGAGCTATCCCTGCACAACCAAGTGGGGGACAAAATCAGGTGTGCACTGCGCAATGCCATCTGTGGCAAGGTCCACCTAACTATGGATGCGTGGACCAGTAAGCACGGTCAGGGATGTTATATCTCCCTAACAGCACACTGGGTAAATGTATTGGCAGCTGGGCCTGAGGTGGATAGCAGTTTGGCGCATGTCCTTCCACCACCGAGGATTGCAGGGCGCTTCAGTTTGCCTCCTGTTGCTAACTCCTCCTACTCCGCCTCCTCATCCCCTACCGCCTCCTCATCCGGTCAGCGTAACACCTTCACCACCAACTTCAGCACAGCCAGGGGTAAACGACAGTAGACAGTTTTAAAACTTTCCTGTTTTAGGGGAAAAAACCCACACCGCGCAGGAGTTGTGGAGGGACATGGAACAACAGACCGATGAGTGGTTGGTGGCAGTGAGCCTCAAGCCCGGCCTGGTGGTGTGCGATAATTGGCGAAATCTTGTAGCAGCTCTGGGCCTAGCCGGTTTGACGTACATCCCTTGCCTGTCGCATGTGCTGAACTTGGTGGACCAGAGGTTCCTTAAAAATTAACCCAATATGCCAGAGCTGCTGCAGAAAGTGCGGGCCGTCTGTGCGCACTTTCGGCGTTCTCACTGCCTGTGTGCCTTGTTGCGCTGTTTCGAGTACTCCACCAACATGGCCAGTGCCGATGACACCGTTCTCAGCGTTACTATCCCAGTTCTATGCCTCCTTGAAAAAATGCTTCAGGCGATGATGGAAGAGGATGTGGCACAGGAGGAGGAGGAACCGGGATCATTTCCAAGGCTTTCAGGGCAGTCATTCACAAGTGGCTATGAGGGTGGGTTCCTGCACCAAAAAGCGCCAGGTACACAATTGTCCGGCAGCAAGGGCACAGTTCTGGAGGATGACGAGATGGAGGATGAGGAGGAGATGGAGAAGGAGGAACCATGTTCACAGCAGGGTGGCACCCAGACCAGCTCATGGCCATCACTGGTGCGTGGCTGGGGGGATACAGAGGACATGGATGATACACCTCCCACAGAGGACAGATTTTCGTTGCCTCTGGGCAGCCTGGCACACATGAGCAATTTCATGCTGCAGTGTCTCCGCAACGACCGCTGAGTTGCCCACATATTAACTGGTGCTGATTACTGGGTGGCCACCCTGCTGGATCCCTGTTACAAGGACAACGTGCCTTCCTTAATTACCTCACTGGAGCGTGATCGTAAGATGCGCCAGTACAAGCGCACGCTGGTAGACGCACTGCTGGTGGCATTCCCACCTGACAGCGGGGGTACGGTGGAAGCACAAGGCGAAGGCAGAGGAGGAGGAAGAGGTCGCCAACGCAGCCGGGGCACCGCCAGCACCTCAGAAGTCAGGGTTAGCATGGCCGAAATGTGGAAAAGCTTTGTCAGCACGCCACAACAACCAGCACCACCAGCTGAGATCGAACGTCTTAGCAGGAGGCAGCATTTCACCAACATGGTGGAGCAGTATGTGTGCACACGCCTACACGTACTGAATGACGGGTCACCCCCTTCAACTTCTGGGTCTCCAAATTGGGCACATGGCCTGAGCTTGCCCTTTATGCCTTGGAGGTGCTGGCCTGCCCTGCAGCCAGTGTATTATCTGAACGTGTATTTAGCACGGCAGGGGCGTTATCACAGACAAGCACAGCCACCTGTCCAGAGCCAATGTGGACAAGCTCACGTTCATTAAAATGAACCAGGCGTGGATCCCACAGGACTTGTCCGTACCTTGTGCAGAATATCGGATGGTGTCCAGCCACTTACTGTGCAGGCGCAGCGCTTGCGCAGTACGGAGGACAAGGAGATTCACAAAATCTCTGAAGATGAACGGCGCCTGCGCAGTGAGTGCAGGTTCAAGCCCCACCATCCAAGTGGACATACGGTAGCACATAGTAACAGGGCCCCTCTTCGCTCACCACACTTCGGGCATGGCCTCGCTTGGCTCGGCTTCAACCTCGGATGATGTGGCTTGAACCTGGACTCACCGCAAATCATCTTCTGAGAGTTTTGAAATCCCCTTGTCCTACGTACTGAGCAAGCGCAGTACAGGGCGGACACTATCTGACGGGGGACAGAATTCGCCTTACCCAGCCATTGTTGTATTTTTGAACCAGTGTTGGCTACCTCGTCCTCCTCCACCGCCGCTTCCACCTACACCGCCACATCCACCGCCACCTCAACCTCCTACTCCATATGGACCTCGTCCTCCTAGGTCAAGATTATAATTTTTTATTTTTTTTATTTCAAAGTATTCTATTTTCCCACTAGCTTATGCATTAAATACATTTTTTTTTCCCAGAAAGGGCGTATTCTGGGGCATTCCCACCATATGTGTGGCATTGTGCAGTTGAGTTTCTGATGTTCTTAATGACTTCCTGTACCTCTTCTGCTGAGAAGCATATTATTTAAAAAAAAAAATGTTATGTTATTTTTAGTTATTTCCCGATCCACATTTGTTTGCAGAGCACTTGCCATGCTCTTAACAACATTTTGTTGCCATCTGTAGCACTCTAGCCCTTTCCATTACTTTTTTAGAACCATTTTAGTCTTCAAAAGTTCGGGTCCCCATTGACTTAAATGGGGTTCGTGGTCAAGTTCGGGTCAAGTTCGGTCCCGAACTCGAACTTTTTTCTGAAGTTCGGCCAAACCCGCCGAACCCGAACCACAGGTGTCCACTCAACTCTAATCATAATATTAGACCACATACACAAAATGATAATGTAAGTGGTTGTAAATAAAGTAAAAAAGGTGAAATCTGAAATGTCCAAGCACAGCCAGCAATACTTAGGGATGCTTCAATTGTAGGGTCACCGAAAGATGAGGAGATAATGCATCATATGATATATGGATTTCTTGCATTATCTGTGAACATATATAGAGTGGAGCTACATCTTGTATTACTGTGATTTAGGATATGGGGGAAAGAGGGGATGGGTTGGTAGGGTTTGTAGAGAGGGGGAGGGAGAAAGAGGGGGAGAGGGGGCAGGGAATCGATGTAAAAATGTGGAGAGGCAACCCCTACACTTACTGTAAATCCAGCGTTACAGAATCATTAGGAGACCTCATCTCATCATTCGATGATGATGAAGCATTGAATTTAATTGATCATCTTGATCTATCCAAACTTCCTAATCAAGTTATACAGTCTAAAGCCCCATACACACGGTCGGAAAATCCGACCACCAAATCCATCGGATTTGGTCCGACGGATTTAGTCCGACACTGGTGTTGCATACACACGGTCGGACAATGTTGTCGGAAAATCCGATCATTCTGAACGTGGTGACATTTGTTGCCTACGACGGGACTACGTAGAGGCTAGTAGCCAATAGCTTTGGTCTTGTAATGTGATCTGAGCATGCGTGGCACTTTGTCCGTCGGAATTCGCTACACACGATCGGAATTGGTGTGATCGGACTTTGTTGTCGAAAAATCTATCCAGCAGGAGATAGAACTTTGTCCGTCGGACAATCCGAGGTAAACTGTCCGATGGTGCCTACACACGGTCGGAATTTACGACAACATTGTCCGATAGGACAGAATCCATCGGAAAATCCGACCGTGTTTATGGGGCATAATACAGAAAGTTCCACAAACCCATCGATACGTAAAAAGAAATCAGACAAATTTCCTTCACTTACTCTAAATTCAAAGGATGCAGCGTTTGTCAAACTAACATGCGACAAAATCAACAAACTAAAAATAACAAACTCAGAGGACATCCTAACCAAGCAAGAAAAACTTGCATTATTTAATCTATCACAGAACTCTAATATCACAAGCAAGCCCTCCGACAAGGGGGGCAATATTGTGATAACAAACAACAAACAATACGTCGCTATGTGTACAAAAATTCTTAAAAATGAATTATTGTCTCGCCCAATTTCAAATTCAATTATTGAAAGGTTCAATTAAGAAATTCGTTGGGGACGCTGCCTTTTCAAGGGCTGAGTGTGACTTTATTAGAACTGAGCATCCCCGCACACCCACTTTTAACCCACCACCAGGATGGCCCATAATATTGGGAAATGGGTCCTTAAAGCAGAGCTCCACCCTAAAGGGGAACTTTCACTCATAGGATTTCTCCCCCCCTCCGGTGTCACAATTGCCACCTTTTGGGGGGAGGGGGGACAGGATACCTGTCTTTGACAGGTATCCTTTCCCACTTCCGGGAGTCCGGCCACGGCCGTGATGCGGCTGTGACTTCACCGTGGGGCTCCCTCATCCTCCTCCCCCGGCCGCCGGGCTAATAGGAGAGAGGAACGGGGCCTTGCGCATGCGCAGTAGGTTTCCTGGCATGAAGCTGAAAGGTTACACTGCTGGGTTACCTTACCTACAATGGTGGCGGCAGCACCTGACAGCTGATGGAAACATCAGCTGCGGTGCCAACATCGAGGGACTGCAGGATAGGTAAGTGTCCATTTATTAAAAGCCAGCAGCTGCAGTATGTGTATTTGCTGGCTTTTATTTTTTTTTCCCGGAGCACCACTTTAACCCAAAATCTAAGAAAATATATTGCTGATCATTTAAGACCACACACAATGAGCTTACCCAGTTACATTCAAGATACCATTAATCTCCTTTGCATCATAGATGACCTACACATACAGTACCTAAATCTGCATGTCTGGTAACCATCACTCTATAGTTGTATTCCTCATGACAAAGGCCTGTCATGCATCAGACATTTACTCTTACAAAGTTCTCATCATCAGTGGAAACTCAATGAGTTCATTTTTACTTCCATTGACTTCATTCTACGCCATAATGTGTTCACTTTGAAGGGCTGCCACTATCTCCAGGTGCAGGGCATAGCAATGGGGACTTGTGGGGATGTTGTGCCTCATCCTACACCAATCTGTACCTGGCGGAGTGGGAACATGAAATCATGGCTCAAGAGGATCTCTCTAAGTTTACGGACCATATAACTTTATGGTACCGCTACATAGACAATATTTTTGTGGTCTGGAATGGACCCTCTGAGCTACTACAGTCCTTTATATATATTCCTAATCAGAATACATTAAATTTAAATTTTACAATGAATCAGTCATCAGTCTATAACAGTCTTAAGCCCCATACACACGCGCGGATTATCCGAGGACCAGGTCCAACGGATCATGTCCGTCGTACTTTGTCCGATGTTGGTTTTGCGTACACACGGTCGGACAAAGTTGTCGGAAAATCCGATCATTCTGAACGTGGTGACGTTTGTTGCCTACGACGGGACTACGTAGAGGCTAGTAGCCAATAGCTTTGGTCTTGTAATGTGATCTGAGCATGCGTAGCGCTTTGTCCGTCGGACTACCATACACACGATCGGATTTGGTGTGATCGGACCTTGTTGTCAAAAAATCTATCCAGCAGGAGATAGGACTTTGTCCGTCGGACAATCCGACGTACACTGTCCGATGGTGCATACACACGGTCGGATTTTTCGACAACATTGTCCGATCGGACAGAATCCATGCGAAAATCCGACCGTGTGTATGGGGCTTTAGATGTTGAAATCCACACAAATATTGATGGTTCTCTTTCTAGCACTCTGTTTAGGAAAAGAACAGCAGGAAACTCAATCCTTCATGCCACCAGCTCCCACCAATGTTCATTAGTCATGTCAATACCATCCATGGTATGGAGGTGTAACGGCATTCTTCATTTTTTGTTATATATTTACACACATTTTTCATTTTTTATCCTTATTCCTGATACCTAGCAATTTCATTACCCTTTTTTCATTGCCCCTAGCCCTGCTGATTCCCCCTTTTTATTTTCTCTTTGTGTTATTTCAGCCTTCTCTTCCAACAATGCATGTTGTAATGCTATTTGATATTATTTGCACTTCATTGTTATGGATAGTGTATTTCATGCCTGCAGTTTCCCCCTGTGTCCACTGGAGTGCACCGGGTCTCACTGCCTGTCTGCCAGTGTCCCCACCCTGGTTTAATTAGGCTTCTTCCTCTCTATCCATCTATGAGAGAGCGCTTGCAGCCATCCCATTGGCTGGTCCTAGTCACTATAGTGAGGATTTTGGTATTTACCTTATTACTTCATTTACAACCACTTACAATATCATTCCATGTATGTGGTCTAACATTATGATCTACTGCCCCCCCCCTCCTTTTTCACCACCACATATGACATTCACTTTTATACTGAAACCATCTGACCCCTTTGGATCACTGCTCTGGCACTGACCCATGGTGCCCCCTGGTGACACTCAGAGGACAAATTGCAGCCTAATTTTTAAAACTTTGGGTATTTTATTTAGACGCATTTACCATCTCCAAATGTATGGATACACATGGTTTAATCATGTTGAATGGTATTATACCATCTTACTCTGTATATCATTTTAAATGCAACCTCTCTGCGCATTTTCATCCTTATTCCTGACAACCAGCAATTTTCATCAATATTTTTCTCTTTACCCTTGCCCCTAGCCCTCCTTCTTTCCCTCTTCTTCCTTTGGTCATCTCTGCCTTTTCCTTCTACAATGTATGTTGCAACGTTATTTGACATCATTTACATTCCATTGTTATGCATAGTGTATTTTATGCCTGCTGTTCCCCCGTGTGTCCACTAGAGTGCAGCAGGTCTTTCTGCCTGTCTGTCAGTGTCCCCATCCTGGTTCATATAGGCCGCTTCTTCTTCATTTACCTATGAGAGAGCACAGGGAGCTACCACATTGGCTGGTCCTAGCCATTGTAGTGAGGTGGACGCAGTACCTGTGTCCCCCACTGGTACTGGCCAGCCTTCCTTGTGTGTCGATGGCCGTGTGATGTCATCCCACCGATGGGCGGGGCTTCACGGCATGCTGTCTGTCCAAGGGGCAGTTTTTCCATTTTTTTTTCATGGGACAGGAGACAGAACAAATTTTAACATATTAATTATATAAAATATATAACACTGGACACAGTTGTTTTTGTGGATTCAATTGGCCGCAGCCCTTTATTATAGGTATTCAAATTTCATTATCAGCATAAATGTACTACTGATCTTTAAAATTGAAGCCAACAGCATATTTAGCTTAGCTATTACAAGCTCAAGCTATTAAACATTACAACTTCAAAATCCCATTTTGCAAGAAATGGACAAAACCTCATAACTTGAGCCACGAGCGAGGGTCGGGATGTGCTTCCTTCTTCAATCCCCACAAACTGCTTCTAGTATGGATGCAGTTTCTTTCTTTTTATAGGTACTGGCTTGTGCCAGGATCATTGAAACCACCTTTAACCAATCACAGGTAAGTACTACTGACATCTAAATAAAGTGTATATATATATATATATATATATATATATATATATATATATATATATATATTTTTTTTTTTTTAAACTCTTTTGTCTGCCCCTGTCTCATATGTGGATGGTGGGGACCTTTTGCCCCACCTTCCATTTTCATGAGACAAGAGGCAGAACATATTTTAACATATTCATTAACATATTAATTATATAAAATATATAACTCTAGACACAATTGTTATTGTGGATTCAATTGGCCACGGCCCTTTATTATAAACCAACAGCACATTTAGCTTAGCTATTACAAGCTCACGCTATTAAACATTACAACTTCAAAGTCCCAAACGCCATGCTCATGCACAAGGAGCATGGCATCCCACCCAGTCCATGGCCAACTCCACACAGGATTGCAAATTAAGGTTGAAGATGTCCAAAGTAATATCAGACAGTTGAAATTGGTCACATCTGTAAAAACCTGTACACCTCCTTCCAAATCCACATGTCTAAAAGATAATACATTCAGTGTAGGCATAAACTTAGCCATTGCACGGTTAATCTTTTTATATTTTTTTCACAATGCTTAAACACTGGGCCAAGCCAAAGCAATCAAGGCACGATTTCCAAAAAAACTAGAATGCAATCTGGAAGGATTGCATGAAGGCAAGTTAAATCATACTTAAAACTTGAAATTATGTGCAAAGTTTTTCGGAGACAGATATCGTTGCCAACTAAATGAAAAACAATAACATTCGGAACAGGCCATCATAAATACAACATAGACAAAGATTTACGAAGATCAGTCCATTTCTTGCCCCGTAGGCCATACCAATAGATACTAAATTGAGATGGAGGCAAACCCAAAGAATGACCAAAACATCTGTATTCAGCTCTTCTGTGTGCCAAAAACACATATGAATGTCCAACGATCCATACTACATATGAAGAGACTAAAATTAAATGGAAACATTAGGGCTTATATAACTTTTAGAACAGTTGGATTTCCACCCACCAATACACTTGATGACTTAATCGCAAAGACCTAAATTAGCTGCCTCAGTAGCAGCCCCAATCCGGAAGGAGTGCAAGGTTATGGGAAGGTGGCCAATCTTCAAAAATGCCAAACATTTCTTCAAAACAGAATTAAACTGATATATGGTTAATGGACAATTATTAGCATGAACAAGAAATAGTTCATAAGCCTATGGGCGGTATCGCAAATATTGCTGAGATAAGGGCACAGCACAGGTAGAATGATCCAAATATTTGTGGATGATGATCAAACGGCCATGTCAGAATTGATCAGTCTTCATTCTGTGCAGGAGGATAGGAAGCACTTCTGATTGGAGCACCACATCAGAAAACATTAGACCAGAATGCCCTTGTTTATTGATAGGAAGCAGCTCTGAGATCCTAAAAGCACCAAAAAAACAAAGGCAAATAAAAGACGAAACAATAATGCTTCATAAAAGGCAAAAAGCACACAGTCGTAGTTGACACAACTTCTGTAACAAATCTACTTAGATTGGAAGTCTGTTATCAAGAACAAAGTGCGACTTTCGATAACCTTTCAAGGCACACTGCACAGAAAAGAAACTAACGCATGAAGGTGTCCAAAGCAAATGTAGAAAAAAAAAACAGACACTCCTGACAGGGTTTTTAAGATATGGGAATAAGAGTATTCACAGATCATTAAATGATTCAAAAAAGACAGCACAAGACTTTCCCCAAAACAATTATAGTGAACTTTTTGATATTGCAAAAAGGAACACCATAAATTCCACAAAGCACTATATCCTGCCCACGTGGAAGGAGTTCTTAATGGAAAGCATTACATTGTTCATATCAGAGTCCATAAATGGGGAGTAGGGATGGGCCGGTGCTCGATGCGAACCCATGTTAGCATCGAGCACCGGGTGTTCGCTCGCTCGGCGAGCCCAGAACTATTTTGGCCGAACACCATAAATTCGAGCGGCCCCGCAATGCATTGCGGCCTGCGGCCGGCGCAGTGCATTCCTGGCTGATGATTGGCCAAGCATGCATCGTTCCACTCTGCTAGATTGAGTTAGAGAGATTTACTTAGAGAGATTGAGTTAGCTAGATTCATTTAGAAAGATTGATTTAGAAAGATGGTCTGCGCCGGTCACATGCTGTCCCGGCGTAGATAGAGCAGGATCGTTCTGTGTCAGGCAGGCAGAGCTCCTATATTTAGATTCCCAGAAGCACCTAGAGGACTTGTAGTGTGTTTGTGGCAGGCAGGCAGAGCTCCTATATTTTGTTCCCAGAAGCACCTATAGGACTTGTAGTGTGTTCGTGGCAGGCAGGCACTGGCAGCAAACAGAGCTCCTATATTTTGTTCCCAGAAGCACCTATAGGACTTGAAGTGTGTTCGTGGCATCACACAGAGCTATATTTTCTTCCAGAAGCACCTATAGGACTTGTAGTGTGTTCGTCCCATCACACAGAGCTCATATATTTTGTTCCCAGAAGCACCTATAGGACTTGAAGTGTGTTTGTCCCATCACACAGACATATATTTTGTTCCCAGAAGCACCTATAGGACTTGAAGTGTGTTCGTCCCATCACACAGAGATCATATATTTTGTTGCCAGAAGCACCTATAGGACTTGAAGTGTGTGTTAGTCCCATCACACAGACCTATATTTTCTTCCCAGAAGCACCTATAGGACTTGAAGTGTGTTAGTCCCATCACACAGAGATCATATATTTTGTTCCCAGAGCACCTATAGGACTTGAAGTGTGTTAGTCCCATCACACAGACATACATTTTCTTCCCAGAAGCACCTATAGGACTTGAAGTGGTTAGTCCCATCACACAGAGATCATATATTTTGTTCCCAGAGGCACCTATAGGACTTGAAGTGTGTTAGTCCCATCACACAGACCTATATTTTCTTCCCAGAAGCACCTATAGGACTTGAAGTGTGTTAGTCCCATCACACAGAGATCATATATTTTGTTCCCAGAGCACCTATAGGACTTGAAGTGTGTTAGTCCCATCACACAGACCTACATTTTCTTCCCAGAAGCACCTATAGGACTTGAAGTGTGTTAGTCCCATCACACAGAGATCATATATTTTGTTCCCAGAAGCACCTATAGGACTTAGTGTGTTAGTCCCATCACACAGATATATTTTCTTCCCAGAAGCACCTATAGGACTTGAAGTGTGTTAGTCCCATCACACAGAGATCATATATTTTGTTCCAGAAGCACCTATAGGACTTGAAGTGTGTTAGTCCCATCACACAGACCTACATTTTCTTCCCAGAAGCACCTATAGGACTTGAAGTGTGTTAGTCCCATCACACAGAGATCATATATTTTGTTGCCAGAAGCACCTATAGGACTTGAAGTGTGTTAGTCCCATCACACAGACCTACATTTTCTTCCAGAAGCACCTATAGGACTTGAAGTGTGTTAGTCCCCATCACACAGAGATCATATATTTTGTTCCCAGAAGCACCTATAGGACTTGAAGTGTGTTAGTCCCATCACACAGACATATATTTTCTTCCCAGAGGCACCCATAGGACTTGAAGTGTGTTAGTTCCCATCACACAGAGATCATACATTTTGTTCCCAGAAGCACCTATAGGACTTGAAGTGTGTTAGTCCCATCACACAGACCTATATTTTCTTCCCAGAAGCACCTATAGGACTTGAAGTGTGTTAGTCCCATCACACAGAGATAAATTTTGTTCCCAGAGGCACCTATAGGACTTGAAGTGTGTTAGTCCCATCACACAGATCATATATTTTCTTCACAGAAGCACCTATAGGACGTGAAGTGTGTTAGTCCCATCACACAGAGATCCTATATTTTCTTCCAGAAGCACCTATAGGACTTGAAGTGTGTTAGTCCCATCACACAGATCCTATATTTTGTTCCCAGAAGCACCTATAGGACTTGAAGTGTGTTAGTCCCATCACACAGACATATATTTTCTTCCCAGAAGCACCTATAGGACTTGGAGTGTGTTAGTCCCATCACACAGACCTATATTTTGTTCCCAGAAGCACCCATAGGACTTGAAGTGTGTTAGTCCCATCACACAGAGATCATATATTTTGTTCCCAGAGGAACCTATAGGACTTGAAGTGTGTTAGTCCCATCACACAGATCATATATTTTCTTCCCAGAAGCACCTATAGGACTTGAAGTGTGTTAGTCCCATCACAGACCTATATTTTCTTAGAACATTAGGACTTGAAGTGTGTTAGTCCCATCACACAGAGATCATATAATTTGTTCCCAGAAGCACCTATAGGACTTGAAGTGTGTTAGTCCCATCACACAGCACCTATATTTTGTTCCCAGAAGCACCTATAGGACTTGAAGTGTGTTAGTCCCATCACACAGACCTAATTTTCTTCCAGAAGCACCTATAGGACTTGAAGTGTGTTAGTCCCATCACACAGATATTTTGTTCCCAGAAGCACCTAAGGACTTGAAGTGTGTTATACCCATCACACAGACCTATATTTTTTCCCAGAAGCACCTATAGACTTGAAGTGTGTTAGTCCCATCACACAGAGATCATATATTTTGTTCCCAGAAGCACCTATAGGACTTGAAGTGTGTTAGTCCCATCACACAGACCTAAATTTTCTTCCCAGAAGCACCTAAAGGACTTGAAGTGTGTTAGTCCCATCACACAGAGACCTATATTTTGTTCCCAGAAGCACCTATAGGACTTGAAGTGTGTTAGTCCCATCACACAGAGATCTATATTTTGTTCCCAGAAGCACCTAAGGACTTGAAGTGTGTTAGTCCCATCACACAGAGCTATATTTTGTTCCCAGAAGCACCTATAGGACTTGAAGTGTGTTAGTCCCATCACACAGACCTATATTTTCTTCCCAGAAGGCACCTATAGGACTTGAAGTGTGTTAGTCCCATCACACAGATCTATATTTTGTTCCCAGAAGCACCTATAGGACTTGAAGTGTGTTAGTCCCATCACACAGAGATCGCAGAAGCACCTATAGGACTTGAAGTGTGTTAGCACCATCACACAGAGATCCTATATTTTCTTCCCAGAAGCACCTAAAGGACTTGAAGTGTGTTAGTCCCATCACAACAGAGCTATATTTTCTTCACAGAAGCACCTATAGGACTTGAAGTGTGTTAGTCCCATCACACAGAGCTATATTTTGTTCCCAGAAGCACCTATAGGACTTGAAGTGTGTTAGTCCCATCACACAGAGATCATATATTTTCTTTGCAGAAGCACCCAAAGGACTTCTAGTGTGTTAGTGGCATCACACAGAGCTCTATATTTTCTTCTCAGCAGCACCCACAGGACTTCTAGTGGCATCACACAGAGCTCCTATATTTTCTTTGCAGAAGCACCCATAGGACTTCTAGTGTGTTAGTGGCATCACACAGAGCTCCTATATATTCTTCTCAGCAGCACCCACAGGACTTCTAGTGTGTTAGTGGCATCACACAGAGCTCCTATATTTTCTTTGCAGAAGCACCCATAGGACTTCTAGTGTGTTAGTGGCATCACACAGAGCTCCTCTATTTTCTTTGCAGAAGCACCCATAGGACTTCTAGTGTGTTAGTGGCATCACACAGAGCTCCTATATATTCTTCTCAGCAGCACCCACAGGACTTCTAGTGTGTTAGTGGCATCACACAGAGCTCCTATATTTTCTTCGCAGAAGCACCCACAGGACTTCTAGTGTGTTAGTGGCATCACATAGAGCTCCTATATTTTCTTTGCAGAAGCACCCATAGGACTTCTAGTGTGTTAGTGGCATCACACAGAGCTCCTATATATTCTTCTCAGCAGCACCCACAGGACTTCTAGTGTGTTAGTGGCATCACACAGAGCTCCTATATTTTCTTTGCAGAAGCACCCATAGGACTTCTAGTGCGTTAGTGGCATCACACAGAGCTCCTATATATTCTTCTCAGCAGCACCCACAGGACTACCGACTACAATGGCTGGAAGACCGCCAAGGGGAGGCAGAGCGTGCAGAGCCAAGAACACAGGGCAGGCAGGCTCTGTTTCTAGTGGACGTGGCCGTGGCCATGGACGTGGTCGTGCATCGTCATCAGCACGTGGCCATTGGACACGCGCGTCTTTGTTTTCGGCAGCTGGACATGTGGAGCCGCATCATGCTGAAGGCTTGGTAGAATGGATGACCAAGCCCTCCTCATCCTCCTCATCCTCTCTCACCCAGCTCAGGGTACTGGCAGAGCAGCTGCCAACGCGTACTCAATCGCATCATCAGCCACCCCTTCCCTAGACCCACCATGTCCTCCTGAGGAGTCCCCCGAACTCTTTGAGCACAGTGTTGGGTACATGCTCCAGGAGGATGCCCAACGATTCGAAGGCTCGGATGATGATACCCAGCTTGAGGAATCTGGCAGTACTGTTCCACCAGCTGCAGCTTACTGCCAGGTTTGCTCTAGTGGTGAAGAGGGAGGGGATGATGAGGTCACTGACTCCACGTGGGTGCCTGAAGGGAGAGAGGATGAGGAGGAGGACGAGGAGGAGGAGGATGTGGCGTCACATGTCCAACGAGGCAGGATGCCCCCTGGAGGCCAGGTAGAGGCCAGCACAGCAACTGTGCAACACCGCAGAGCTCCGCCTGTGCAGGGCGCTGCCTCTGCACGTTATCAGAAAAGTTCTTTGGTGTGGGCCTTTTTTGAGACGAGTGCATCAGATCGCACCACTGCTATTTGCAATATTTGTCTCAAGCGTATCTCGCGTGTCCAAAACATCAGCCGCTTGGGCACCACAAGCATGACCAGACATATGTCGACCTGCCATGCAGCTCGTTGGCAGGCACACATAAAAGACCCACACCAAAGAACTAAGCGGACCTCTCCTTGCTCCTCATCAGCTGGGATCTCCATCCCCACTACACCTTCAGTGCTCTCTGAAAGCTGCTCTGAGAGGACTGAAGGTGTAGAATTAGGTGTGTCACAACCAAGTACTTGCAGTACACCGACGTCCGATTGCAGCAGGCAAATTTCCCTGCCCCAGCAGCTGGACCGTAGAAAGAAGTACACTCCCAGCCATCCACATGCCCAGCGGTTGAATGCTAGCTTGGCTAAATTGCTAGCACTTCAGCTGCTGCCTTTTAAGTTGGTAGACTCGGCCCCCTTCCGTGAGTTTGTTCAATGTGCGGTTCCTCAGTGGCAGGTTCCCAAACGCCACTTTTTCTCACGGAAGGCGATTCCGTCTCTCTACCGGCATGTGGAAGGCAATGTCCATGCCTCGCTGGACAGGGTGGTCAGCGGTAAGGTGCATATTACCGCTGACTCATGGTCCAGCAGGCATGGACAGGGACGGTACCTTTCTTTCACGGCCCATTGGGTCACTCTATTGGCAGCTGGGAGGGATGCAGGACAAGGTGCAGTAGTGTTGGAGGTTGTTCCGCCACCACGCCTCCAAAACGCTACTACTGCTACTGGTTGTGACACACCTCTCTCCTCCACCCCCTCCTCTTCTTCTTCCTCCAGTGCTCTGTCCTTGGAACCAGCGGTGCTCCGTAGGCGTACAAGGGGCTACGCAAGTACGCAGGCAAAAAGATGCCATGCCGTGCTTGCGCTGGTGTGTTTGGGGGACAGGAGCCACACTGGGCCAGAGGTTCTGGCAGCTCTGCAGGGGCAGGCCGAGAGGTGGTTGACGCCACGTCAGCTTAAGCCAGGAATGGTCGTTTCTGACAATGGCACCAACCTCCTCTCCGCCCTGCGACAGGGGCAGCTCACCCATGTGCCCTGCATGGCTCACGTCCTCAACCTGGTGGTGCAGCGGTTCTTGGGCAGGTTCCCAGGCTTACAGGATGTCCTGAGGCAGGCCAGGAAAGTCTGTGTGCATTTCCGCCGATCTTATAATGCCAGTGCTCGGCTGACTGAGCTGCAAAAGGAGCTGAACCTGCCCAAGAACCGCCTAATATGTGACATGCCCACCAGGTGGAACTCAACGTTGGCCATGCTGCAGCGACTGCACACGCAGCAGAGGGCCATCAATGAGTACCTTTGCGACTACGGCACCAGGACAGGGTCAGGGGAGCTTGGTTTTTTTTCCCCACGTCAGTGGAGCATGATCAGGGATGCATGCACTGTCCTCTCACCATTTGAGGAGGCCACGAGGATGGTGAGCAGTGACAGTGCATGCATCAGTGACACTGTCCCTCTTGTCCACCTGTTGGAGCATACGCTGCGTGGGATAATGGACAGGGCACTTGAGGCAGAACAGAGGCAGGAAGAGGAGGACTTCCTTGCCTCTCAAGGCCCCCTTTATCCGGACAGTGTTCCTTCTGTCCCACCCATCACACAGGAAGAGGATGAGGAGGAGGAGGAGGAGGAGGAGGAGGAGGAGGATTGTGTGAGCATGGAGGTGGAGCCTGGCACTCAGCATCAGCAGCAGCAGTCTTTTAGGGATGATGTACAGTCCCAACAAACCAGTGGACTTGTACGTGGCTGGGAGGAGGTGGCTGGCGATCATGTCATCCTCAGTGACCCAGAAGACTCCGGACCGAATGCCTCAGCTAACCTACGCTGCATGGCCTCCCTGATCCTGCAAAGCCTGCGGAAGGATCCTCGTGTTCTTCGGATCAAGGAGAGGGACCATTACTGGCTGGCCACTCTCCTTGATCCGCGGTACAAGGGTAAGGTTGCGGACCTTATCTTGCCGTCGCAGAGGGAGCAGAGGATGAGACATCTCAGGGAGGCCTTGCAGAAAGGTCTGTGCAACGCGTTCCCAGAAACTGGGAGGTTACAAACTCCTGGTCCTGGGCGACGAGTTGCTGAGGCTTCGGTCAGTAGCAGAAGGAGCGGTGGGGAAGGTGGACGTCTGACCGATGCGTTCAGACAATTTTTTAGTCCGCAGCCCCAAGGTATGATCGGTTCCAGCAACCATCGCCAGCGTCATACATGGTGCAGGAATACCGTGCAGGAATACCTTGGGGCAAGGTCAGACTTGGACACCTTCCCACCGAAAATCCTCTGGCTTACTGGGTCCTGAGGATGGATCACTGGCCAGAGCTTGCACAGTATGCAATTGAGCTACTGGCCTGTCCTGCCTCCAGCGTTCTTTCCGAACGCACATTCAGTGCTGCTGGAGGATTTGTCACCGATCATAGGGTGCGCCTGTCCACCGCCTCGGTTGATCGACTGACCTTCATCAAAATGAATCAGTCTTGGATCACCACCAGCTACCAGGCACCTGAGGCGGATATAACCGAATAATTTATAATGTCACATCCCTTCAAGACTGCCTATGCTGATGCTGAGTGACTGTCCTCTTATGTTCACTGACTATCCTCTTCCTCCTCCTCAATGATCCATGCCACCACACCAGTGCCTAAGGCACAATTTTTCAGCCCCTGTTTAACAGGGGCGTGTACATACAATTTTTATAAAAAAATGCTTCGCAACACGTGTGACTGCTGTGCTCCAAGTACAGTATCTGTGAGGGGTTGCAGTGTTGTGGCACCAGCACCAGTGCCTAAGGCACAATTTTTCAGCCCCTGTTTAACAGGGGCGTGTACTTACAATTTTTTTAAAAAATGCTTCGCAACACGTGTGACTGCTGTGCTCCAAGTACAGTATCTGTGAGGGGTTGCAGTGTTGTGGCACCAGCACCAGTGCCTAAGGCACAATTTTTCAGCCCCTGTTTAACAGGGGCGTGTACATACAATTTTTATAAAAAAATGCTTCGCAACACGTGTGACTGCTGTGCTCCAAGTACAGTATCTGTGAGGGGTTGCAGTGTTGTGGCACCAGCACCAGTGCCTAAGGCACAATTTTTCAGCCCCTGTTTAACAGGGGCGTGTACTTACAATTTTTTGAAAAAATGCTTTGCAACACGTGTGACTGCTGTGCTCCAAGTACAGTATCTGTGAGGGGTTGCAGTGTTGTGGCACCAGCACCAGTGCCTAAGGCACAATTTTTCAGCCCCTGTTTAACAGGGGCGGGTAATTACAATTTTTTTAAAAAATGCTTCGCAACACGTGTGACTGCTGTGCTCCAAGTACAGTATCTGTGAGGGGTTGCAGTGTTGTGGCACCAGCACCAGTGCCTAAGGCACAATTTTTCAGCCCCTGTTTAACAGGGGCGTGTACTTACAATTTTTTTAAAAAAATGCTTCGCAACACGTGTGACTGCTGTGCTCCAAGTACAGTATCTGTGAGGGGGTTGCAGTGTTGTGGCACCAGCACCAGTGCCTAAGGCACAATTTTTCAGCCCCTGTTTAACAGGGGCGGGTAATTACAAACCTTGATCTAATAGTTCACAGCAGGGCCCATTCCTGCGCCCACCAAGAGTAACTATGAGGGCCTACAGTCTTGTGGCAACACCGTCCACCACCACCGCCAAAGGCCCAATTTTTCTGCCCTGTTCATCAGGTGCTTGCAATTACAAATCTTGATCTAATAACTCACAGCAGGGCCCATTCCTGCGCCCACCAAGAGTAACTGTGAGAGCTTACAGTCTTGTGGCAACACCGTCCACCACCACCGCCAAAGGCCCAATTTTTCTGCCCTGTTCATCAGGTGCTTGCAATTACAAATCTTGATCTAATAACTCACAGCAGGGCCCATTCCTGCGCCCACCAAGAGTAACTATGAGGGCCTACAGTCTTGTGGCAACACCGTCCACCACCACCGCCAAAGGCCCAATTTTTCTGCCCTGTTCATCAGGTGCTTGCAATTACAAATCTTGATCTAATAACTCACAGCAGGGCCCATTCCTGCGCCCACCAAGAGTAACTGTGAGAGCTTACAGTCTTGTGGCAACACCGTCCACCACCACCACCACCCCCAATTTTTCTGCCCTGTTCAACAGGTGCATGCAATTACAAATCTTGATCTATTAACTCACAGCAGGGCCCATTCCTGTGCCCACCAGTCTTGTGGCTACACCAACATCTAATAGGGCAAATTTCTGCAGAGTATATACGCCAGGCCCCTACTTTCAAACATCCAACTTACAAACGACTCCTACTTGCAAATGGAAAGAGAAAACAGGAAGTGAGAGGAAATCTACCCCTAGGAAGGGAAATTCTATCCTGTTAGATTTAATTTGGGAAAAAGGTATCTCCTCTCTACTGATACTTTATCACCAATCCTTGTTTCAATTAAAACCCCACTTTTTCCAAAAACATTTGTCATTGGGACGGAAAGTGAGGTGACATGTTCTGAACAGATGTGCAAAGACAGCAAATGTTACAGGGGTGATAACCCCTCCCTATGTTCTCCAAAAAGCTTAAAAATAGATTTTTTTGGGATGGAGCTACACTTCATAATGTACCTGTTCAGATTCTACTTAAGAACAAACCTAAAGCCGCAAGTGGTTTTAAATGGCTTCTTTTTTTCCTTTACAAATGTCATTTTGTGCAAGGACAGTTCTAAACACGGGAAACACATGCCACTTCACAGGCATACTTTAGACACCCCCCAGGTACCATATTTAAAGGAAAATTTCACTTTTTTTTTCACTTTATGCATCATTAAAATGACTGCTCCCGAAAAAACGTTAGTTTTTAAAAGTTCTTTTTGCATTGATATATGTCCCCTGGGGCAGGACCCGGGTCCCCAAACCTGTTTTATGACATTAACATGCATATTGGCCGTTGTAATTAGCACTTTTGATTTCGAACGTTCGCGTCCATTATAACGTATAGGGTTCGAAAATTTGCGCGAACTTTCGGTCCGTTCGAAGGTTCTGGTGCGAACCGAACCCGGGGGTGTTCGGCTCATCCCTAATGAATCGGCGGAACAAGAGGCATCCATACACCCACACCAGGGCAGAATACTCCCGGGAGGGAACCGTGCTGTGGGGAGACAGCACCTGCGCCCACCCGGAGGACAGGCCGCGGCTCCGGCCTAAACTCGGACGCGGCGGCCATCTTGCTACACCCGCCGGCAGTCTGCACTCTCAATCCGGGTCCCCCAAGCCGGCCTAGACTCCCCATAACCTCCAGGATCTGCTCCAATACCACTCACCGCCCGAGCCACCCACGGAACCTTCTTCTCAGAGGCCTGAGGAGAGAATACTACCTCAGGCCTAGTATATGGTGGCCATCTTGGTCCTCCCAAAAGAGCTCCAACACTAAATCCAGGCTCCCCAGACCGACTTGGACATTTTATATATCTATATAACCGCCTGAGCTCATCCACCTACCCCCAGCTGCCTTTACCATCCATTGGCACTCCCCCATAACGACCCATAGGAAAAACACCAGCCCAGTGTATAGCGGCCATCTTGGAAATATCTTTCTACACCCTCTGCGACCGGTAAGCCGGCCGGAGAAGATGATGGACACTTGATCCACTTGTTCGTCAGCCAGGGGACATAACCTAACGCCGCAGACCCCACACACTACTCCACTCACAGCCATCCTTGTTCAGAACGACCTAGACAACATAATGCTTCAGTCCAGGAAGAGGTACACGGACCGGATACCTCAAAAACTGACCGAATTTGCCTACAAACCCGCGGAGCGGGTCACAGCGATTCAAAATGGCTCCGGCTTAATCGCACAGAGCGAAGCATACACGGACCTCCCGGATGCCACCCCAGAAGAACATCCTAATTCAGGTACCTCCACAGACCCCCCAGACACCCAAGAGGTTGACCCCCTCCTTGGCAGCCCTGCCAAAGCTAAAATGCGGCTTGACACGCCGCCGCAGCGACCGCTGCACTCACAAATTGAGGCCCAGGCTCTGAAGCCCTTCCTTTCTGACCAGGCCCTGCAATCCTCCATGAAATCATTCCCCACCTCTGGCCAGCCTGTCATGGACACGACACTGAAAGACATGTTGCTCTCCCTCCAAACCTCCCTTATGACTGACCTTTCCACTATTTTTTCAACAATCACCTCTGATAACCGCACATTAGATACCAGAGTAACCAACACTGAGAAAGGCCTATCTGATTGCACCCATACGGTAAACGACATCATTGACACTTATGATGAGATTCAAGAAGAACAGTCATGGATGCGCGCCAAGCTGGCCGATTTAGAAGATAGGTCCCGCAGGAACAACGTTAAACTGAGGGGGGTCCCCGAGAATATACCCCCTGCGGACTTGTCCCGTTATGCGAAGGATCTAATGCATATAATTGTACCTGAAGCATCCCCACGGGATGTCATCATAGACAGGATCCACAGGATTGCTAAACCACCTCACCTGGCAGCCTTAGTCCCCAGAGATGTCCTCATGAGGGTCCACTTTTACCATATCAAAGAAAAGCTACTGATGGGGGTCAAAGTCAGAACACCACTGCCAGCGCCCTATACTGGGATACAACTCTTCCCAGATCTTTCCAAATATACCCTCCAAATGAGACGTCTACTGAACCCTGTCACGAAAGGCCTACAGAACCACAAGCTACAGTATAAATGGATATATCCAGCCACACTCCTCATCACCCGCAATGGGCAAACTCACACTGTTAGTGATCTAGAGAAAGGTCTCCGACTCCTCCACACCTGGGGCATCCTTCATGACCCTCCTGCACCTCCCTCTCATGCCAGTGGACCTCACTCGTCCCACAAGAATCCGGTTCACCCCAATGTCTAACTGGACCAACACTGCACAACTAAAGTGGCCAACAACGTACTGTCTTGCAAGTTCCCCTGCGAGCTGACGAACTGCTACCCCTGTTTGCACTCTCCAGCCTTATTGACTCTTTGCACCCCCTAACGGAGGCTACTGTGGTGCTCTGCACCCCCTCTGCGATTTTTCTTTTTCTTTTTTTTTTTTTTTTTACTAGTAGTGCACCACGTGAATTCTTACACTGAATTATTTTTCTGTTTCTCCACCTCAAGTACCTTAATCTACTTCCACTAACCACATCTAGATCGCATTGTATTGCTTTATGCCTTGTACACACGTACAGACTTTTCCCGGCGGACCTAAGTCCAGCGTACAACATATGCCTCGTACACACGTACGGACTTTTCCCGGCGGACAATCCGCTGGACTTTCCCGCTAGGTACGCTGGACTAAAAAGCGAACGGACTTGACCACACACGATCACGCAAAAAGTCCGGCGGTTCACGCGATGACGTACAGCACGTACGACGGGACTAGAAAAAGGAAGCTCGAGATCCCAAACGACACCCTTTGGGCACCGTCAGCTGATCTCGTGTGTATCGCGTGTTAGTTGACGTTTGGTTAGAGACGATTCGCGCTTCTCAGACTTCTGCTTAATTCGTTCGCTTCTGCCGTTCAGTTTGTGCTTGTGAGGTTTGTATCTGGCTTTCAGTGCGTGTGGATCAGTTCCTACCTGTTCTCAGGCCGTTCTGTTCCGCTCGTTCCTGTTTTTCAGGTCGTTCTTCATAGGCCTTGCTGTTCTTCAGTGCGTTCTGTTAAGTTGTTTGTTTGATCAGCCGACCGTTTTGAAGCCATGGAGTGTGGACGTACTCGGGAACGAGTTCGTGCTGTGCAGGGGCTCGGTGTTGCGGTTAACACCTTGGCACGAGCCCAGTCCATGAACAGGGTGAGGAGGAGTTCATGGACCAAGAATTGGTTGCGCCAGCGTGACCAATTCTCGCATATGCCTTTGCTCCGTGAGATCCGTGAGAATAATCCTGATGATTTCAGGAATTATCTCCGGATGACGGACCCCATTTTTCACCGTCTGTTGGCTTCGCTGTCCCCTTATATTACCAGGCAGAATACCTGCATGCGGCAAGCCATCAGTGCGGAGCAGAGGCTAGTCGCCACGTTGCGTTACTTGGCGACGGGGAGAAGCTTGCAGGACCTCAAGTTCACGACAGGCATCTCCCCCCAGGCTCTGGGGCTCATTATTCCAGAGACCTGTTCTGCCATTATCCACGTCCTGCAGGAGGAATACATTAAGGTAAGTCTTCTCTTTTAAAATTACCTATGTCTTGTATGTTTGCTAATGTAGTGCATCAATGTCATCATTAGCTAATTTCCATGATAGGACTATTCTATGAATGTCCCCTATTCCTTTTTTTTTTTTTTTTTGGTTTTTTTGTCTAGTATTTTATGGTTGACTTATCGAAATAGCTTTAAGATTGTATTATTTAGTGGGTCACATGCATATTTCCTTGCACCAACCTCCCCAGCATGGAAGCTTGGCCCCCTAAACACCCCTAGCCTAGTCACTTTCTTTTTTTAAAAATGTATATTACCAGCTCCATTGTACTGCTTTACTCACCCCCCCTTTCACCCCTTTCACCCCCCTTGACCCTCATTTTTAAATTGATTGCATGTGGTTTTGGTCAGCTTGTAATTAACCCACCCCCCCCCCCCCCCCCCACACCCCCTGATAATTAATTGCATGTGATTTTGGTCAGCTTGTAATTAACCCCCCCCCCCCCCACACCCCGTTAATTAATTGCATGTGGTTTTGGTCAGCTTGTAATTAACCCACCCCCCCCCCACACCCCCTGATAATTAATTGCATGTGATTTTGGTCAGCTTGTAATTAACCCCCCCCCCCCCCCACACCCCCGTTAATTAATTGCATGTGGTTTTGGTCAGCTTGTAATTAACCCACCCCCCCCCCCACACCCCTGATAATTAATTGCATGTGATTTTGGTCAGCTTGTAATTAACCCCCCCCCCCCACACCCCCTGATAATTAAGTGCATGTGGTTTTGGTCAGCTTGTAATTAACCCCCCCCCCCCCACACCCCCTGATAATTAATTGCATGTGATTTTGGTCAGCTTGTAATTAACCCCCCCCCCCCCACACCCCGTTAATTAATTGCATGTGGTTTTGGTCAGCTTGTAATTAACCCCCACCCCCCCCACACCCCCTGATAATTAATTGCATGTGATTTTGGTCAGCTTGTAATTAACCCCCCCCCCCCCCTGATAATTAATTGCATGTGGTTTTGGTCAGCTTGTAATTAAAACCCACCCCCCCACACCCCCTGATAATTAATTGCATGTGATTTTGGTCAGCTTGTAATTAACCCCCCCCCCCCACACCCCGTTAATTAATTGCATGTGGTTTTGGTCAGCTTGTAATTAACCCCCCCCCCCCCCCACACCCCCTGATAATTAATTGCATGTGATTTTGGTCAGCTTGTAATTAACCCACCCCCCCCCCCCCCCACACCCCCTGATAATTAATTGCATGTGGTTTTGGTCAGCTTGTAATTAACCCACCCCCCCCACACCCCCTGATAATTAATTGCATGTGGTTTTGGTCAGCTTGTAAATAACCCACCCCCCCCACACCCCCTGATAATTAATTGCATGTGGTTTGTGTCAGCTTGTAATTAACCCCCCACCCCCCACACACACCGTTAATTAATTGCATGTGTATTGTGTGACCTTACAATTATTTACTCCCCACCCACATCCCCATTATTATCTTCTCTGGTCCATCAGAGGGGTCATCAATCAGAGATTTGTCCCTTTTATCCTTAATCTTTTGGCTTTATTTCAAGGACTTACAAAATAAATACATATGTTCTTCCAAATTGTTTGTTAATTTGTTGCATTTAGTTTGGTGTTTTGCCTGGTTTTTAATTTGAATTGTATCTTTCTGTTTGACTTCACAGTGTCCCTCCACACCACAGGAATGGCAGACTGTGGCTTCCCAGTTTGCTGCCCGTTGGGACTTTCCCAACTGCGGAGGGGCGATTGACGGCAAACATGTGCGAATTGTGCCCCCACCCCATTCGGGGTCATACTATTGGAATTATAAGGGGTTCCATAGTATCGTGTTGATGGCGGTGGTGTCGGCACAATATGACTTTCTGTATGTGGATGTGGGGAAAAACGGCCGGATGTCGGACGGAGGAGTCTTCAACCACACGGAGTTCGGTCATCGTCTCCAGACTGGTGGGCTGGAGCTGCCACCAGATGAAGATAATGTGGAGGGACTCCCCTTCGTCTTCATTGCCGACGAGGCGTTCGGTCTGGGTGACCATCTGATGAGGCCATTTCCCCAACGATCCCTCACCCCTGAGAGGAGGATTTTTAATTATCGGTTGGCCAGAGCAAGAAGGGTGGTGGAAAATGCCTTTGGTATTATGGCCAACCGTTTCAGATTGCTCCTTACATCCCTACATCTGGCAGAGTACAAACTCAATACTATTATTCTTGCATGCTGTGTCATGCACAATTATTTACGCAAACATTCAGGAACATACTCCTTACCAATTGGCCCTGAGGCCGGAGTGGAAGGCAACATGACAGGGCTGGATAATCGCCCTCTTGGTTCGGCACCACAATCAGCCCAGCAAGTGCGGGACCTTTATTTACAGTATTTTAATGGTAGGGGGGCCATTGAAATGGCAGCAGACCCTTAAACCATCTTTTTGATTTACAAAGAATAAATACAGTTATTTATGTTTGAAATATTGGTAGTTTCGTATTGTTTTGCTTTTAATTTGGCCTGTTTTATATGTTGTCCTAGTGCACATCTTAATAGTGGCAAACTTGTTTTTCGTTTAGTAAATAAGCCCCTTTGTCAATGAACCACAACATGTTTTTGTCAAACTGGTAGTATTTAAAAAGAAGAAGCCACACATTGTTTAATTTGTGCAAACATTTTTTTTTTTTATTCTAGTGCACATCCAAACCTTTTTTATGTTTTTTTTTTTTTTGTTTTTTTTTTTTTTTTTTTTTTGGTTAATTTTTTTTTTTTTTTTTTTTTTTCAACAACATTTTTTTTTTTTTTTTTTTTTTTATGTTATCTTTTTTACATTTTTTTGGTGTTTTTCTCACAACATATTTTTTTTATTTTTGAGATTGATTTTTTAAAACAAACATAAAAACATGTTTTAAAATGGTAAAAAATTTAGGCTTAGCATTTGAAATTATTTACACAATGTAAAAGTCCAGAACTTACAAAGTTCAACAGGTAACCCATGAACAGTAGAAGCCAAATTTAGAATATGCACACTAATTTAACTGGAAAATGGGTAATGTCAACATGTGCTATGTTCCATCATGGGGAATCAATGGACGTGTTTTGTGTGTGAAACCCCTTCCCTCTCACCTACTAGCATTAGGGGTTGCAAACACAAAATTTGTCCATTGAGATCCCCTGATGGCACATAGCACATGTTGACATACCGTGTGCATATTAAAAATTTGGCCTCTAAAATTTGTAAAACAGCGCATCAAAAGGGGAATGAAGGACATGATTGATGTTAAGAAATGTAAAAGGGGTCTTTAGATTCTCCCCAAAACATCAATCATGTCCTTCATTCCCTGCTGCATGGTGGCCATCTCCTTCTGCATATTTTCCAGCTGCAGATTCCAGGCCATGATCTGGCCAATAAGCCTGTGGGCACTGTCTGTGGAAAATGGCTCCGCAGCTTGTCCTTCCACAAACAGATCAGCATCACCTAAAAGTTGGGTAGATAAAACACAAGAAAAAAAGTGTCAAAAACATGCAGACCTTAATTAATTAGCTCAATCTGTGTTCTGAGACACTCACTTGGTGGGGTGCAGATTTGATCCACTTCAACGACCTGTTCCGCCACATCCACGCGCGGGCTTGGGCTAACTGCCCAATTAGTCTGTTGAGGCCGGGAGGTCCTCGTAGGTTCGGACTGACGTCTGAGTCTTTTGCCCCCTATGGTAATGGAACACAAAAAGGTACACTTTTAATCACACTGATATTTGAGTGCCAAAATAGGATTAGTAAACATTGTTTAAAAGTCTTGTCCAATTATTAGCAGTTTGTTAGAAGATCCTACTTGAAGACAGAATTGAAATGTCTATCTAATGAAACTCCAATACTTAAACCGCCCTTCAACCCTAAATTTGAACTTCCGCTCATTGGATCCCTGCACCCCTGTGGTGTCTTATTTTCAACCTTTTAGGGGGGAGGGGTTGCAGATACCTGTGTAAGGCAGGTATTTGCACACACGTCCGGCCCTAGACTCCCACAGAAGTATACGCCACATCCCGTCCCACCATGCTGTCTGCTGGGACACACAGGGGTCCCCGAGCTCGCGCGGACCAGTCCTATTGCATTGCGCAACTGGCGCATGCCCAATAGTGACCCGGGAAGTGAAGCCGCAAACATTAATTTCATGATTGCAAGATCAGAGATTGTAGCTGCACCATCCAAGGGACAGGTGAGTGTACTTCTTTGAAAAGTCACCACCTACAGTATTTGGAGATGATGAGCATTTTTTGGGAATTGTGAGCATGAGACCCTGCTTAACATATTTATCCCCCCCCCCCCCCAAAACAGCCTCTGGAGTCCCTGTGTAAGTTACCCCTAAAACCCTTACTACAGCAGTAATTGTATAGATAGTGACAATAATAAACAACCTTACAACTCCAACAACCCAAAGCCAGGTAAACTCAATAAACGTTATGAAGACAAACTGAACTTTCATCAAATATGCGCAAGTTTCACGTACGAATGGTAATAACATGTGCGCAAGTTTCACGTACGAATGGTAATAACATCTGCGCAAGTTTCACGTACGAATGGTAATAACATCTGCGCAAGTTTCACGTACGAATGGTAATAACATGTGCGCAAGTTTCACGGACGAATGGTAATAACATCTGCGCAAGTTTCACGTACGAATGGTAATAACATCTGCGCAAGTTTCACGTACGAATGGTAATAACATCTGCGCAAGTTTCACGTACGAATGGTAATAACATCTGCGCAAGTTTCACGTACGAATGGTAATAACATGTGCGCAAGTTTCACGGACGAATGGTAATAACATCTGCGCAAGTTTCACGTACGAATGGTAATAACATCTGCGCAAGTTTCACGTACGAATGGTAATAACATGTGCGCAAGTTTCACGGACGAATGGTAATAACATCTGCGCAAGTTTCACGTACGAATGGTAATAACATCTGCGCAAGTTTCACGTACGAATGGTAATAACATGTGCGCAAGTTTCACGTACGAATGGTAATAACATGTGCGCAAGTTTCACGGACGAATGGTAATAACATCTGCGCAAGTTTCACGGACGAATGGTAATAACATGTGCGCAAGATTAGACATATCAAGTATAACCATAGTAGCGCACGTGCTTGACTTACTTTTTTTGATGGCTTTTCGAATTCTCCTGTACTGATCGTGCTCCCTGGATTTGATGTCGGACCATCGCTTGCGCAGTTGATCCTTGCCCCTTCGTACGCCGAATTTCTGCTCCAGGGTGCTGACGATTGTAGTGAGAATCTTGTCCTTGCGCAAGTTGGGTCGAGGGTACGGGCCATTTTCCCCGTCGTAATCTTCCCTTTGGAGGATGTCCACCATCTCCACCATCTCTTCAAAGGCCATATTGGTGGCTTTATATCTGCTGCTGGATGCAGATGTGTTCGCTTCTTGGCTTTCCTCCGCGCTACTGGCTGAGAATGTGTCCGCCATATTCATGAATTTATTCACCCACAATGCAACGAGGGGAAGCGGGGCGGGGAATACTCGTCAGGAGGAACGTCATGGGCGGGCGACGCGGAGGACGCAGGCGGACTTCGACGCGTGCGCAGTGTATATAAGGCTGTTTGAGGGCCCCACGTGTTCCCGAACGGAAGTAGCGAGCGCTGTGTACGAAGGTAAGTGTTTTCTAGGATGCATTACTGTGTTATTTTGGGTTTTGGGCCTGCATTTTTTAAGGATATGTGTGTGTTGCTGCCTGTGTGTAGGGGTTGCTGCCTGTGTGTAGGGGTTGCTGCCTGTGTGTAGGGGTTGCTGCCTGTGTGGATGTGGTGCTGCCTGTGTGTAGGGGTTGCTGCCTGTGTGTAGGGGTTGCTGCCTGTGTGTAGGGGTTGCTGCCTGTGTGGAGGTGTTGCTGCCTGTGTGTAGGGGTTGCTGCCTGTGTGTAGGGGTTGCTGCCTGTGTGTAGGGGTTGCTGCCTGTGTGTAGGGGTTGCTGCCTGTGTGGATGTGTTGCTGCCTGTGTGTAGGGGTTGCTGCCTGTGTGTAGGGGTTGCTGCCTGTGTGTAGGGGTTGCTGCCTGTGTGGATGTGTTGCTGCCTGTGTGTGGGTGTGTTGTGTAATGTTTGGTAAGAAAAACTGGTTGTGCGTTTTAAGTAACATTTGTGTTTTTGGTCTTTTGTATTGCCATTACTAACAAAACAGAAACAAACATGTCAGCACCCCAGTTGAATCCATTCAAGGACCAGCAGTTCATGTCCGAATTCATTGCCCTGTACAGAAAAAATACCAACCTGTGGCAGCTCAAGAACCCTTTATATGGCAATAGGGATGTCCGGAAGGCAACACTGGGGCCACTTGTGGATTTTGTGAAGACTCAAGTCCCCAACGCAAACACCAAGTTTGTGGAAGCCAGAATTGCAAGTTTAAGGCACATGTACAAGCGGGAGCGCAAGAAGATTGAGGAATCAGTCAGATCAGGAGCAGCAGCAGAGGATGTTTATGTACCCAAGCTGTGGTACTACAACCAACTGACTTTTATAGGTGACCAGATGGAACCCAGGCAATCACTGTCCACTCTTCCCTCCACCCTTCCCTCCACTCTTCCCTCCACTCTTCCCTCCACCCCAGCTGAGGCTTCCACGGAAGGAGAAGACCCCTCCACCTTGGAGCAGGCTGATGCGCCCAGCTGGAGCCAGGTATATATTTAGTAGCCTAAATTGTGATTGTGTGAATATTAATGCTGTAAACGTTAAAATGTGAACCAATTAACACCCTGAACTCAGAATTGTGAAAAAAGCTCCCAAAAATTCTGCACACTTCTAAAAAGTGTTGGTGCAACATATCGATACATATATAGTGTATACATACATCCAGTAGTGGCAAAAAAAGCGTTATACAACATTGGTGATCTGCTTGGAAAATGCAGGGGTCCAAATGATAGCCTTTTGGATCTTTTAGAAAATTTAGATGCTCGTTCCTAAGTTTACAATTGGATGATTGAGGAGGCCAGAAACCACAAAACAGGTGTTTGATTGTTGTTTTTATTTGCACACAGGATGAGCTGACCCAGGATGATGCCGGGCCAAGTGGTATGGAGGAGGAGGACATGACCAGCGAGAGCCAGGAGGTGGCTGGGCCCAGCACGAGCCAGAGTGACAGCCAGACCCGATTAAGAAGAAGTCTACCTCAACCCCTGCCCTTACCCCCAAGAAGGCCCAGGAGGATGACCATTGTTGAGGAGGAATCACTCCAACTGATTCGGAAGGCGAGTGCGATTCTCGACAAACCCCCCCTTCCAGAAGAGGCCTATGCCAGCTACTTGTCCAGCAGGTTGCTGGAAATGGAGAGGGGCCAACGGCACCTGTGTGAGGGCCTCATTTCTGATGCAATTAGGGGGGGTTTGAGGGGTGAATTACGAGAATCCACCCGCCTGACACATGAAGGCCCGACACCAACTTCTCCTCCTCCTCCTCCTCGTCGTCTTCCTTCTTCTCCTCCTCCTCCTCCTCCTCCTCCTACCACAAGTCAGCCTCCAAGGAAGCGTGCAGGGAAGACTGCAGGGAAGAGTGCAGGGCAGCGTGGTGGGAAGAGTCGGAAGTGATTGCCTGGCTTCAGTCTGGTCTCACAGAAGACACAGGCTGTTGTAGTGCCACAGCTTGGGGACATAGATGTCATCTGCTGCTGTTCCTGGTCTGTCTGATTCCTGGTCAATCTTCTTGTGCTCCCTATATTGGATGAAATGTGCCCAAGCTTAATTTTTGGCTTCACAAACTTGATGTCTGCCGTTGGGGCAAAAAGTCTTCACAAAATCTACAAGTGGCTCCAGTGTTGCCTTCCTATTTTGTTTTGCCTTGTTTGTTTTAACCAGAATAAATGGTCATTTAATTTTCATCAAATAATGATATACGTGCTTGTTATTCAAAAACATAGTTTCTTTAGGAGTAGGCAGGTACATGTCTAAACATTCATTTGACAATACAAGTGTAAAGTGCAACTTCAATGGAACTGCAAGTGCAGTCGCTGGAAAGGTGAGGGTTAAGATCTGAATTAAGGGCAAGCTCTGCTGACTCCACAATTGTATCATGTGTAATAACTAATCCTTTTGATAACCAACAAATAATAAAAAATATCTATATAGAGATATATGTATATATATATATATATATATATATATATATATATATATATATATATATATATATATATATATATATATATATATATATATATTTATACACGTATAGATCTATATATCTATATATATTATATATATATATATATATATGTAGATATAGATATATATTTTTTTGGGCTTATTGAGAAATATAGATATATTTTTCATTTGGTGATTTGGATATCTATATCTATATCTATATCTATATCTATATCTATATCTATATATATATATATATATATATATATATATAGATATATATATATAGAGATAGATATATATATATAGATATATATATATATATATATATATATACAAATATATAACTTCACTAAAGAATGGTGAAGAAAAAACGTTCGGGAGTACTCTGCGTGAATATACAAGCAGCAAGGCAAAATCATTCTTCAAGTACGATAACATACAAATCCCGCTGTCAGAAAACAAAAAAAAAAAAAAAATCAGCAGCGTGACGATTGTGCGAGCTTCAAAACGAAGGCTAGTTTTACCAGACCGAGCGAGTCCGTGACATACTAGCTACTGAGCATGCGTCCTTTTTGGTACGCCGGACCATACTACACACGACCGGATTATCCGCTGGACTGCCAAGTCCAGCGGATAATTTGAAAACAAAACCTGAAACTTTAGTCCGCCGTACTTTGGCCAAAAAAAGTCCGCCGGCGCCCACACACGAGGGGATTATCCGCTGGACTTCGGTTCAGCGGATAATCCCGCGGGATAGTCCCTTCGTGTGTACGCGGCATTAGTGTTACTTGTTACCCTCCTCACACCACCTCGAACATACTATCGCTCAATGTCAACGGACTGAATCATCCTGCCAAACGCCACTCACTATGGAAAACTGCCACAGCTCTCCACAGTGATGTCATTTGCATTCAGGAATCCCACCTGCTGCCAGGAGACACTCATCTCTGCAAACACCAACTATACTCTCACACCTTTCATGCTTCCCACTCCACCAAATCTAAAGGAGTTATGATAGCAATCAAAAATACGGTCGACTTTCAATTGCTGCAATCTATCCCAGATCCTGAAGGTCGCTATATAATCCTTATATGCACCATCAACAGAGTGCCCTACACTCTCGTTAATCTATATGCCCCAAACTCCAATCAGATGAAGTTCCTGCACAAGGTCCTATGCACTGCCAAACCTGTTCAGAAGGGACATTTGATAGTGTGCGGAGACTTCAACCTGGCCCCCGACCTCCATTTGGACTCTACCTCAGCTGCAAAAAGACAACCCTCACCATTGAAAAAATTTCTAACTGTCCAAGATCTCTACGATGTATGGCGGTGCCATCACGGCTCCGAACGAGACTTTACCTTTTTTTCCCCCAGACATCGATCGTACTCTCGAATAGATTTATTTCTATCGGATAAATGGATTTTGCAAAAAATTTCTGACTCAGCAATACACACCACAACATGGTCGGATCACGCTCCCATTACCATTACCATTGAAGACTCTACTCTTCAAAGTAACGCACGTCTCTGGCGAGTAAACAATTACATTATCCAACATGACAATTACGTGCCAGATATATCAAAAGATATTACTGATTTTTTCATGCTGAACAAGGGAACAGTGTCTGACCCTGGAGTGGTGTGGAGCGCGCATAAAGCCTTCATAAGAGGAATGTTAATTAAAATGAGTTCATATCATAAAAAGAAAAGGACGCAGCGTCTAGACAAATTAGTAGCTCAAATATCAGAGATCGAGACAAAGCACAAGACTGACCCCCGAGACTCCTTAACGAACCAACTATTATCCCTACGACAAGAACTTAGATCCCTACTGCTCTACTCTTACGAATTCCTCCACAAAAAATTCAAGGCGACCTCATATTCCACCTCCAACAAAGCGGGGAAAAAATTGGCTCAACGCCTCAAAGCTAGACGCGACAAGTCAAAGATTTCACAACTTCTTCACCCCCACACGAACATCCCCCTTACCAACCCACAGGATATAGCTGACGCTTTCAGTGACTACTATGGTGACCTCTATAACTTAAACAGAGACCCCCTCACTCCACAACCCTCACAACATGACATTGAAATGTTCCTCCAAAAATTGAATCTACCCACCTTAACTAACAGAACAACTACAGACTCTCAATGCCCCATTTACAGAACGGGAAATTAAACTGACTATTGACTCCCTACCGACTGGCAAGGCACCAGGCCCAGACGGATTATCAGGGGAATATTATAAGACATACTCCCGCTTCTGACTCAACATCTTACTGAAATCTTCAATGACGCTGCCTCCTCTTCCGCTTTTAATAAAGAATACCTGAATGCTCTTGTAATTACGATACCAAAGCCAGGAAAGGAGCCGAATGTCCCTCAAAATTTTCGACCAATCTCGTTGTTGAATATCGACATCAAAATTTACGCTAAAACTATAGCAACGAGACTACTTACGATTATGCCCACTCTTATTCACCAGGATCAAACGGGATTTACAAAAGGTAGACAGGCTTCAGATGCCACTAGAAGGATGCTAAACCTCATTCACCACGCTGAATCCACCGGAACGCCTTCTCTGCTCCTATCTCTGAACGCAGAGAAGGCGTTCGATAGAGTCCACTGGACATACCTCCAGACTGTTCTACAGAAATTCGGTTTTAAAGGCACCATCCTAAACGCCATTATGGCACTTTACTCCAACCCCACAGCCCAAGTATTCTCTGACGGTATGCTTTCCCGCCCTTTCCCCATCACGAATGGCACTCGCCAGGGCTGTCCACTGTCCCCCCTTATTTTTAATTTACTCATGGAACCCCTGGCAGAACATGTCCGCACCCATCCTGCAATTTCAGGAAATCAAATTGGACCAACGACACACAAAATCAGCCTATTCGCTGATGACGTCATCCTTATCCTGTCCAACCCGACTTCCTCCCTGGCTGAGGTACAAAATCTACTAACCTGGTTTAGCTCGGTGTCATACTACAAACTGAATACGAATAAATCATTTATACTTGACATCAACATTGACGCTACCACTAGGAATCTTTTACAGCTACAATACTCTTTCACATGGGCTGACGCAGATATCACCTACTTAGGAATCCAATTGCTGAGATCCCTTAGACACATATACCCCAGTAACTTTATACCTCTATTACACAATATCCGAGAGACTTCACAAACTATAGCGAAACATGAACTATCTTGGTCAGGTAGACTCGCAGCTTACAAAATGATTTGCCTTCCCCAGATTCTTTACTATTTCAGAACGCTCCCCATCCCACTCCCCAAATCCTTCTTCAGGTCTCTTCAAACAATATACAACCAATTTCTCTGGAAAGGCAAGAAACCTAGGTGTGCCCACCTAAAATTAAATTAAACACAAACTGACGGGAGGTGTAGGGTCCATTAACTTTGAAGACTACTATCTGGCTGCCATCCTAGCCCAACTACCCAGCTGGTTTCAGTCCAACTTGAATCCTCTATGGGCACAAATAGAAAATTCCTCGCTCCCTGGATCCAATCTGAAATCTTGGCTACTCTCTACTCCCTTAGGGGCCACAATTCCATCGTACCTCTCTCCAACTATGAAGGCCTCGGCCATAGCCTGGAAAAAACTGGTCACACACAATCCACCAGACTCTTCCTCTCCTCGATTCCGCATACCTCTTGACTATTTGTTGTTCCTAACCCCAGATCTCCCAATCGCACTCTGGACCCTCAAGGGGATCCGAAACATACAAGACCTTTTCATTGGGAACACCCTTAAATCCTTCCCCCAACTACAAATCGACTATGACCTCCCTCTCTCGGAACACTTTACCTACCTCCGTATACATCATTCCCTGCGCAACCTCCCTCTTCCCCTCTATACTGTACAGCCCAAATCCTGGGACTTCCTCTCCAACCCGGCCTCTACCGCCAGGGGAATCTCCCATTTCTACGCTCTCTTCCACCAAAAAAACTGCTTCGCCAAACTATCCCCACATCTCAGATGGGAAGCTGATCTAGCACGCACATTCTCAGACACACAATGGCAACTCGCATTCCAGACGATTTACAAATCCACGAAATGTGCAGCCCTTTGGGAACTCACACAAAAAATATCACTAAGGTGGTACCTTACACCTTCCAGAATATCTTCCTTTGACCCTCATAACCCCTCCACTTGCTGGAGATGCCACTCTACTGAAGGAAATATGCTTCACATATTCTGGCTCTGCCCAGATGTAAGAAAGTACTGGGCGGAAGTATTCCAACTTCTCAACAAAATTGCCAACATCCCAATCCCCCAGTCACCTGCTCTGGCAATCTTGAATCTGACCATCGATGACCTCCCATACCCCATCAGATATGTCACTACACACATACTCCTAGCAACCAGGCTCAACCTCACTAGACATTGGAAATCTTCCTCATCCTTGACACTCTCACAAGTCCTGAATATAGTGGCCCTACACTACAGCTACGAACTTATGACAGCAGCCAGTAATGGTTGTTATACCAAGACCAATGCCCACTGGCAACCCTGGATTAACTGGACTTCAACTGCGCCTACAACTGCGACTAGTAATTAAAGACACCCGCATACATCCTGACGCTCCACTTTTTGACTGAGCAATACTTTAACCCCCTGGAGAATATACACTACGATACCTATGCTACTAACCCATAGCTAACGCTGTCTGCATTATATATGATATACTAGTGATTCCTCTCCTCTCCTGTGGCACTAATGTTCCCGTTTGGGGTGCCACTTGAGAGGTCAGGTTTCGCTCTATGTTTACCACGTTTTTCTTGTTTATCACCTAAAATATAGGCTATTTACACAGAGTTTGAATACATACTTTTTATGGTTATACTGTATTTCATGTAATTCCTACGTCGCTAATCGAAGTACAATGCCAAATTGTACAATGTATGCTTCTTGAAAACAATAAAACTTTTTTGAACTGAAAAAGATTTAGAGCAGATGAAACACAAAAAGGGGCTTGCCACAAAGAGCAACCATTAAATTCTGACAAGAACTTTTGCCACACAATTAAATCATCCCGGATATCAGTAGTGATCCTAACAAAATTATTTGCCGAAGAATAACCAGATATAGCTCTGTATAATCATTTTGAGAAAACCCTACCCATAGGTATAACTCTAGAGACAAAAGCCAATAATCCTAATAAAGATTGAATGAAATGTAATTGAACTTTCCTCTTAGATAAAACAAAATCCAACTAAAATCTAATCTTAAACAATTTAGACATAGAAAGCCTGAATTCCATCACCACGGTGTCAATCTGAACACCTAAATATTCTAAACAAGTGGTTGGAGGCACAGATTTTTCAGGAGCCAAATAAACCCTGAATGATCGACAAATTATTTGAAACTCCGTGAATAAGTAAAGACAATCCAAAGAGTTTGCTCTACCAACAAATAGGCAGTCATCAAGCTAATGTATACAATTAAAAGAACCAGACTGATAACATACAGCCTAGAAAAGTAGAAAAAAGCTCAAAGTAACTACAAGAAAGTGAACATCCCATTGGGAGACACTTGTCAAAGAAGAATTCACCTTGAAAAATAAAACCCAAAGAATTGAAAGCTGATGTATGGGCAATAAACGGAAAACTGATTTAATATCAGCTTTCGCTAAAAAAGCTGCATCGCCAACATCCTGAATTTTAACTAGAGCATCATCGAAAGATGAGTAAGAAACCGAACACATATTAGGATCAATGTCATCATTAAGGGAAAAAACGCCAGGATACAATAAATGATGAATTAATCTAAATGAGTTAGGTTCTTTCTTTGGGATGACTCCTAATGGGGAAATTCACAAACGGAGGAATAGCAAAAGGACCGGCAATTCTACCTTCAGCAATTTATTTTAAAATCTTGTTTCTAACCACATCCATATGCACACTAACCGAAGATAAATTCTTTAAAAACTACAAAACCAGAACCAGAAAATTAAGGAAATTTGAAACCATAACTAAAACCTTTAATTAGCTGCCTTTTGATCTGGGTAAAGGTGAAGTCATGGTAACATGTTTACCAAGTTCACTGGCGTTTCTGCTTTTAAGAAAAAGATCCTTATTATAAGAAGACACAACATTTGAATTTTTTTCTTTTTTAAACAGCATATAGCAGGGTATGCTCCATTACAATGAGCACATTAATGCATGTACTTGCAATTATTAGGCCATTTACATTGACCTTCGCTAAAATGAAAACAGAAACCCAACACCTGATATAGTGGGTTTCCGGAAGGGACATAGGGAGGATAAGGTGACGTTATACACTGAAGATGCCCTATTATTTCTGGGTGACACAGATTGATCCTTGGTGAAGCTAACGGAATTAATACAACAATTTGGGGTGTTTTCTGTTTTTTGCATCAACTGGGATAAATCTGTTCTATTACCAGTTGACCTCCTGCAGGTTCCACTATCAAGATAAGCCCAACAGATCCATGTAGTTACTATATTTAAATACCTAGGGGTTTTGGTCTCTAGAGATGTCCAGAATTATGTTCACTTAAATCTCAAGCCCCTCTTGGATAAATTCAGGGACAAATGTAATAGCTGGTATAGTCTACCACTATTGGTGGTGGGGAGTGTGAATCTGAAAAAAATTAACTAGGCTCCTCAGTTGCTCTATTTGTTACACAACTCCCTATCTTGAGAACAAAAAAACCCAGTGCTGATCAAATACCACCAAAAGAAAGCTCTATTTGTCTGAAAAAAAATATTTAAATCTCATTTGGGTACAGTGTTGCATGACCGGGCAATTTCCAGTTAAAGTAGCACAGAATAGCATTAAGGTCTTGAAGGGGGTAAAACATTCCGTAGGTCAATCGGTTAAACATTTTTTCCTTTGTAAATGTCAGTGCTGTTGCAGCACTTTCTGGACATGACAGAGATGTGCCTTTTCACAGACAGGATAATGGCCCCTTCTAGGCATGTTATTTAAAGGAGTTGGTCATTTTCAATGTTCCACTTTAGGCATTAAAAAAAAAATATCACTGCTCCTGCCCAAATGGAATAAATAAAAACAAACAAAAAAAAAAACTTTGCATTAATACATGTTACCCAGGGCAGTGCACACCCCATGCTCTTTTTGAAACTCCCTTGCCTATTAGCCCAGAAAATTTACAATTTTAATTCGACTGGCCTCTATAACCAAATACAGTGCAGTTTTGCTCATTATTACTACTGAAAGAGAGCCTAAAAATATATGTCACTTATGTTTAATAAAGTTGAATTGATATTCTGAGAAGCTGAGAGGCAAAGGGAAAATAGATACAAAAGGAAAAAATTAAGCAGGAGCAGGTGAAGATGTTTCCTGGTATTTCTTTAGATTTATTTTAAATGTATTTGTCTTCCCAGGATAACAGTAGTACCTGCAGGACCTAGATTTTCCTTTCAAATCCACAGGAAAAAAACAATGTTCACCCTCCCTTATTGTTATACAAACAGAGATGTTTTCCTTACATAATTTGATTTGACATATGAGAAAGTAGAAAACATTTTGAACCCCAAGTGTGTCTACAAAAAGACTACAAAAAATGAATTGTATTTAGTGTAACCAAATGTGAATTGTGAATAGTATTTTTTGATACCATAGATTTATGTTCAATGATTTTTATTGATTTATAAGGCATCAAACTAAATTTTATATATATATATATATATATATATATATATATATATTGTGACGATCCGGGGTGATTAGATTAGATTCAAGTGGTGTATGCGATTTTTCAGAAACGTGCCACTCCAGACTTGTGTTTTAGGGCATGGCAGCCACCTACAGTCTTAGGCTCCTGTCTCTTCCTCTTGGAACTCTCCCAACCTCCTAGCCAGACTTCCTGTCTGCTGGGCGGAGCCGTCTCCAAGTCTGAGCACTGACTGCATTTCCTGGGATGTTTATGAACCCAGCCCACAGGTGTGTAATTAGCATCCCTGCCAAAATCAGGCATGTGCTGCTTGTCTGCACCTGTGAGATGGGGCGCATCTCCACATATCCTCCCCCCCTGTTTCGCACTGGAGGGAGAAATACAAAACCCTTCTTCCTAAAGGGGCACTCCACCCACCTCTTTTTCCGGGTATGCTTCCATGCGGACTTCTTCCTAATTTTTGGGAGCTCACATTTCTCCCCTCCCCCAGATCTACTTTGCCAAAACTGTAGGGGTCCTACTTTGACATCAGTCTCAACTTTACCCACTGCATTTTGATTTTCAGGTTCGCTGATACCTGCATAGTTACCCCTGGCAACCGCTTTCTCTAGATTACCCAATATAAAACTACCAGGAACTCTGGTCCCATCGCTTGCTAGGACAGTGTCTGAGGAGGGACCACACACAGGGGAGCAGTTACTCTCTATGGGACCTTCCCACAGTTTCACATCGCCCCCTGTTGTCCAACACTCCATCAGTGACTGTTCTTGCACAACACTTTTTTCCACACCAGTTTTAACCATTTCTGTTACTGCTGGTATTTCCGATACCACTGCCTTGTCTAACAGGGCTCCAGAGTGCTTGTCATACACAATCTTTGTATGAAGCAAACCAGCACACTGTGAGACAACTTTCCACATCAATACAAAAAACATTGCATTAAGCGATTCAAGCATTTGCGATTTTTGCACAGTACAGCCTGCAATATCCAGCGCCAATCAGCCATACCCCGTGGTACCAGTTCTCCAAACACAGGAGAGGGCGGCAGGATATATACTGGCTGTGTACTCCATGATGCTAACATTTCATTAAGCATGTCTGTCACAAAATACACATTTTCTCTTTTTATTACTGTGGACACAATTTCCGCTGTGCGTTTACACTCGCTGGGCCCTTCAGTCATGAGAGGATTAGTCTCTGCAACAACCCGTGCATCTTGGCCTATAGGCTGTTCTGCAGACACCTCTCCTGGCACAGCAGCTATAGCATCCACTACTCTTTTAGCAGCAAAAGCTTCTTCCAGCATTGCTATTAGTCTCTTGGCCAAATCATCCCAGTATGTATTGCTCTGTTGGACTACATCATCCAAATGAGATCTGGACAGACCAAGAGGCTCAATAGCATCTGAAACACTGCTTTTGTCAGTTTTACACTCCTCAACATTAAACACATCACTTTGTTTTACCTTGATTGTGGCAACACATTTTCAATCACACCATGTTGCTGTTCCCCACCCTCATCAGCATGAGCAGATGGAGTTTCATTGCAGACCTCAAGCTTTTTAACACTTGCCTCCCCACTGAACAGGGCACTGCAGCAAGGCAAGTCCTTTTTAACACAAACAGGGGATCTCCCATTTGGGGTCACTTCCACTCCCGTGTGCACAGTCACATAATCAGTCTTTCTCACCCAGTTTGCAGACTTGGAATCACAGGCGTTGCTGCGGGCAACCGCTCTCCTCTTGAACTTCCAGTCAGCCTGTTGCTTTCGCCTGCATTTCCCCATGCGATTACCAGGTGGAATGAAAGACTCTTGGGCTTCCCAGCCCTCTTTGTGGGAACATTGAGCCACCTCTTCATAGGAGCCCCACCATCCAGACGACACTTCACTTGTTGCTATGGGAGACTGCATTCTCCCTGCAGAGCTTCTCCAGTAACTGTAACAATCCTCTTGAGCCCACCAGCCAGGACTCTCATCAGGATCATTCCACCATTGGCCAGAGGTCTCACGCCTGACCTTGCCTTTGTTGCTACGGGCAACAACATGCATCTTTGCAGCAAAAGATGCAGAGTTCCTTCAAAAAAATTTTTGCGTACTGTCTCCTTACAGCTGAGACACAGCACCCATCACTTTGCTTCACACAGCAACAGCAATACACACAGGCATGTGCTGCTTGTCTGCACCTGTGAGATATATATATATATATATATATATATATATATATATATATATATATATATATATATATATATAAAATATCTATATAGATATTATATATATATATATATCTGTCATACATTGACAATGTAAGGAGAGTCAATTAATAAGTACCAGTGACAGAGCAAAGAAGTAACAAGTAAACAGTAGGGAGATATCGTTGCTAATCTTCAGTTAGGGGCATCCCCCTCCCATCTTTCAGTGTGGTATAGATCAGTTATATTCTTCGTATAGAACTATACATTAACAAAAATAATTATTGTTTGTTATAATAAACCACAATTTCTAACAAAAATAACTATTTGCAGTAGAAACAGTACTAAGCAGTAATCTAACTGAATAACTGTTATAGCAGTTCAGGTTTTCCAAAAAGACCAGTTGAGCTCATATTTAGCTACATTTCCATCTTTATGAGCTAGTATTTTTTCATATTCAGCTATCATGTTGACCTGTTTGATTTTCTCCCCTACATTAGGAACAGCATTTGTTTTCCATTTGAGCATTATTGCTGAGCGAGCGGTAATAAATTATTATCTGCAAAGTTATAGATCTAACTGAAACATGGAAAGACGTCATATTTATGCCTAGAATGGCTTGTTCAATGTTAGGCCCCTTTCAGACCTACGGATCCATTTTTACTCCTCTGCTTGCTCAGCGGGGATCGCTCCGTTGATCCCCGCTGAGCCGGCGGATGACAAGTCCGCCTCTGCACTCCATGCAGGGATGGAACTGTCAGAGCTCCGCTCTCCCCTATGGGGGATCAGATGATTACAAACCAACTGTCCATTTTCATCTGATCCGATCCACCAGACAGATGAATAATAGGGTTTGCATCCTTCTGGATTTTGTGGATCTGATCGGGGTGGATCGGATGTCAGCGGACATGTCACCGCTGACATCCGACGCTCTATAGAGGTGCATGAAGCGCCCGTTCAGATCCGCCTGAAAAAAATTTGTAAAGAAGCCCGTGATCTTTGAGATTAGTTAAAAAATTTCAGCCAAGAAGCTACGAAGATGCAGGCAAGACAACACCATATGTGTTAGCGTGCCTACTTGACCACATCCTCTCCAGCAAAGGTTTGAGTTAGCGAAAGAGAATTTAGCCACAATATACGGGGTGTAGTGCCATCTCAAGAGGAATTTTTGTGGCAATTCCCAAGCGCATCAAGAGTATTGGTATAAGCACTTAATCGCTCCAAGCCATTGGCTGTCGGAATAAACCTTCCCCAGGACCTTTTCCCATTTTTGTAATGAGGTTAATTTTTTGAATGTTGTTTTAGGATTTAAAGTGTTATAAATTAACGATATGCCTTTTTGCTTGGAATCTTGGGTAAGCCAGAATTTCCAGATTTGGTCCGGAACTAGGCAGCTCATACACTCCAGGGTGTGGCATAATGATGATATCTGCAGGTATGAGAACAATTCTGCTTTTGGTGATAGAAATTTATGGGTTAGGTCTGCAAAGGGACAGTAATTTACTTTGGAAAGCAAATCTTGTAAATTGCGAATACCCCCATGATGCCAAGGCCCTAGAGAGACATCCAGTGTAATCCATTTTAGAGATTCTAAGGGGATAGGAATCTCTGACCATGTTTAGTCAGTGTCTCCCATTTTTAGAAGGTATCTTCAGGCCTGAAAGGAGGCAAGAATAGTGGGGTGATCGATACTTTTGCCTTGATTTCTTTTTTTTCCACCAAAGTTTTATTGGATTTTTCACATATACAACATAACGCCCTGAAAGGGGGCATGAGAACAGTAAAGCATAACATTAGTAGTTCACAAGTCACAATCATGACAACGTATAATATCCAGCTAGGGGGTAGTTGAAACAGACTAGCATAGAAAGGTACAGAAAGTAGAATTACTAGAATTAGTAATGCTGGTTGGTGAAAAGAGGTGCCTTAAGGGTAGGCCATCGTGACATCGTCCGGGGTCAGAGAAGAGTAGAGGGTCATTGTGGGACCCAATATGGTTGGTAATTTACATGTCGGCAATGTGAGTTAGGGGAGTAGGGGTGACATCTATGCAATGTCAGGAGGCCACACCCAGGGGTGCACCTTATAGGAAAGAGGCATGCACAAATAATATGTATGTTATCAAATATTTAGACTCATTGTAAAACTGTGTAGAATCTGGTTCAGCAACAGATTGGGAGGGTCATGTCCACAGGTATGATGAGGCCAGTTTATGGTAGAGGGTTATTTCTTTGATCTTGAAGCCAAGGTTCCCATTGGGTGAAGAATTTGGTCGTCAATAGATAGTGCTTTGGTGAACATATATTCCATGTGGCATTGGTCATTGAGCAAAGAAATTACTAATTGGATGGTGGGTGGGTTAGGATTTTTCCAGTTACAGGCAATTAAGAGTCTTGCCGCTATCAAGATGTGGGTAAGTATTGACCGTAGTGTGGTTGGCCTTACGGTTAACCCTATCCCTAGCATGGCCAAATGTGGTGTTCTGTGAGCCTTAATCCCTGTGACTGAGCATATGAGACTGTTTACGTCTTTCCAGAATCGTTAAGGAGCAGAACAAGTACACCATATGTGGACCAGGGATCCATCTGTGTTACAGTTCCTCCAACAGTTAGGGGATGTTGAGGGGGAAATGGCTGCCAGTTTGATTGGAGTATAGTTCCTGCGGTGGTAGAGCTTCATAACAGTTTCCCAGTGGGAGATGTTCCTGGAATGGGCATGGGTGCTGTTGAACTGTACCACACCCCCTCGTGTGGAAAAATATAGTACTTGTTCCCAGTGTTTAATAGCTGTGGATTTACCCTCAGAACAAGGAGTGGTAAGCAGTGAGTACATAAAGGACAGACCTGTTGCGTGGCAAAATATTGCAACAGTACTTTGGTAGTTTGGTTGGAGGACCGCTGACGTGATGACAGGGTGTGCCGGATGCACAGGAATCGGAAGAAATCATGGCGTGGTATGTTGAAGATGGTAGAGAGACGTTGAAAGGTAGTAAGTCCCTGAAGTGTGTATAGGTCACTTAAGTTGCAGATGCCCGCTCTGATCCAGTGTCGTAGGGATACGTTGGGTGTTAAGAGTTCCAGAGTAGTGAGTGGTAGGAGTTTTAGAATGTGAGAGGAGATGCCTTTAAGCATTTGTGGAATTGATCACCAGACTCTCATCATGGCATTGACAGTGTCTAAGAAGGACCTAGGTGGGTGGTAGTTGAGCCATGATGCAGATAAAAGTAGTTAAAGGTCTTTAGATATCACTGTGTGTTCAATTTGTTTCCACGCAGGTGAAGAGGATGTTCCACCAATGTTTCTTTTGGTCGAGAATTGACGCTTTATAGTATGTTTGGATCTCTGGGGCTCCCATTCCACCATATTTGGTCGCTAGGTACAATGTTGAGTGGTGTAGCCTGGGGCGTTTGCACTCCCATATGAATGAGTTGAGGATACGTTGTAGTTTGTTGAGATAGCAAGGCAATATTGTAATTGTGAGAGTTCTAAAGAGGTGTAAAATATGAGGAAGAAGAAACATCTTCACTAGTGCTATGCACCCTGCCCAGGAGGTTTTCACTGCCCAGAGTTCAGAGCTTATTTGTTGGAGTCTGTTAGTCAATAGCTCGATATTGTTGCGAAGGAGAGCCGATGAGGAAGTAACTAACTGAATCCCTAGATAGTGCAGCGTTGAGTTCGGTGCCCATGAGAAATGCGTTATCTGTGACAGTTCCTTCTTTTCATTAGAAGTAAGATGAATACCCATCATGGAGTAGTTTGACGTAGAGCTTTAAATCAGTGTTTTGTAATGGGTTAATCTTATATGGAATGCTTGCAAGATTATTAAGTACTCATGGGCACTGAATTTTGAAGAGCTTGCATCTTCGTTCTCCCTTCGGACTGTGGGTGAGGCAGAGGGTCTTGAATGTGATCCTGTATTTTTGAGCCAATGGAGGGGATTAGAGAGCAAGACTATGATGAGTCTGTGTAGCAGGTGGGAGGAGATGGTGGGATCCGCTGATTATGGATCCTATTTGTGCCTCCATGGTCATCCGCGTAGAGCCCTATTTTGTGGGTGATGACTCAACCACCGAATCCGAATTTTTTTCGAATCGAAAAATCGCGGACGAAATTCGAAATATCTCAGGGTCACTTAGTCGATATTTGGATATGTTATAGTGCTAGTTCTTCTGTGTTTGCATACCAAATTTAGCTATTAAGTGGCCCGAGATCTTGGCCACAAAATAGTCGGGTCGTATAATATGTCATTCTTTGCTGCAGAAAGAAAAGTTGGGGGTGAAACCCTCAACTTGCAGAAAAGCTTGACATTTTGTGACCCGACTTTGTGGGGGGCCACGTATCTCGGGGCCACTTATAGCTAGAAACCCTAAAATTTGGTATGCAAACACAGTAGAACTAGCACTACAACCTCTCCAAATTTGGGGTTTCTATCACCAAGTAACCCCGAGATACGTGGACCCAAAGTCGAGAGTGACTACGCGGTTCCTAACAGTTTCGCAAAATATTTTCGAATTCGGTTGAAAAAATTTCAAATGCAGTTGAAGGGGAAGGGAAAAATTTCAAATGCAGTTGTTATAAAAGGGCAAAAAAATTTCAAATGCAGTTGAAAACATTTCAAATGCAGTTGAAAACATTTCAAATCATGTTGTATAATATTTTAGAAAACATTTCAAATGCAGTTGAAAACATTTCAAAATCATGTTGATAATATTTCAAGCGGATTTGAAAATATTTTGGGACCCGACTTTGAAAAAAAAAACTGAACCAATTTATTGATTCTAACAGTCTGCAGAAGATCTGCAAAAAAAAAAAAGAAGTGAAATGGCTGTTAATAGTCTACAGGAGATCTGCTATTAAATTATATATTTTTTTCTATTCTGTTCTAATCTTTTCTATTTGAATTATAAATTTTGGAAGATGGTTATTTACTTATATACATCTGTCACTAAAAAAAAATGTGTTGATCGAAGACTGCGATTTGGTATGTATTTTTCTATTTTCTCACAAAAATGGCTGTCACGGATGTCGATCGCAAGGCAAGTACATATGCTGTATGTCATTGTCCACTTGCCACAACACCTGCCACAAGTGCCAAGACACCTGCCACGATTGCCACTTTTTGACCGGCCACGAGTGCCACGTGACCGACCACAAGTGCCACTGACCAAGTTGTGGATTGTCCACTTTCCATGTCACCTTCCACAAGTTATGGGGTTCCTAGCACCAAGTGACCCCCAGATATGGGGGATATGTCAGTACTTTTCTACAGCAGAGAATTACATTTTGTGACCCTACTTTGGGGCCACGTATCTCGGGGCCACTTATAGCTAATTTGGTATGCAAACACAGTAGAACTAGCACTACAACCTCTCCAAATTTGGGGTTTCTATCACCAAGTAACCCCGAGATACGTGGACCCAAAGTCGGGTCGCAAAATATTTTCGAATTCGGTTGAAAAAATTTCAAATGCAGTTGAAAAAATTTCAAATGCAGTTGAAAAAATTTCAAATGCAGTTGAAAACATTTCAATGCAATGAAAACATTTCAAAAAAAAATTTCAAATGCAGTTGAAAAAATTTCAAATGCAGTTGAAAAAATTTCAAATGCAGTTGAAAACATTTTCAAGCAGATTCGAAAATATTTTGCGACCCGACTTTTATATACAAAAAAAAATGAAATTGATTCTAACAGTCTGCAGAAGATCTGCAAAAAAAAAATAAAGTGAAATGGCTGTTAATAGTCTACAGGAGATCTGCTATTAAATTATATGCGACCCGACTTTGAAAAAAAAAATGAAATTGATTCTAACAGTCTGCAGAAGATCTGCAAAAAAAAAAAAGAATTTTTTTTCTATTCTGTTCTAATCTTTTCTATTTGAATTATAAATTTTGGAAGATGGTTATTTACTTATATACATCTGTCACATAAAAAAAAAGATGTGAAATGGCTGTCACGGATGTCGATCGCAAGGCAAGTACATATGCTGTTTGTCATTGTCCACTTGCCACAACACCTGCCACAAGTGCCAAGACACCTGCCATGAGTGCCACGTGACTGACCACAAGTGCCACGTGACCAAGTTGTGGATTGTCCACTTGCCATGTCACCTGCCACAAGTTATGGGGTTCCTAGCACAAAGTGACCCCCAGATATGGGGGATATGTCAAGTACTTTTCTACAGCAGAGAATTACATTTTGTGACCCAACTTTGGGGCCACGTATCTCGGGGCCACTTATAGCTAGAGACCCCAAATTTGGTATGCAAATACAGTAAAACTAGCACTACAACCTCTCCAAATGTGGGGTTTCTATCACCAAGTAACCCCGAGATACGTGGACCCAAAGTCGGGTCGCAAAATATTTTCGAATTCGGTTGAAAAAATTTCAAATGCAGTTGAAAAAATTTCAAATGCAGTTGAAAAAATTTCAAATGCAGTTGAAAAAATTTCAAATGCAGTTGAAAAAATTTCAAATGCAGTTGAAAAAATTTCAAATGCAGTTGAAAAAATGTCAAATGCAGTTGAAAACATTTCAAATCATGTTGATAATATTTCAAGTGGATTTGAAAATATTTTGGGACCCGACTTTGAAAAAAAAAACTGAAATTGATTCTAACAGTCTGCAGAAGATCTGCAAAAAAAAAAAGAAGTGAAATGGCTGTTAATAGTCTACAGGAGATCTGCTATTAAATTATATATTTTTTTCTATTCTGTTCTAATCTTTTCTATTTGAATTATAAATTTTGGAAGATGGTTATTTACTTATATACATCTGTCACATAAAAAAAAAGATGTGAAATGGCTGTCACGGATGTCGATCGCAAGGCAAGTACATATGCTGTATGTCATTGTCCACTTGCCACAACACCTGCCACAAGTGCCAAGACACCTGCCACGATTGCCACATGACCGGCCATGAGTGCCACGTGACCGACCACAAGTGCCACGTGACCAAGTTGTGGATTGTCCACTTGCCATGTCACCTGCCACAAGTTATGGGGTTCTTAGCACCAAGTGACCCCCAGATATGGGGCATATGTCAAGTACTTTTCTACAGCAGAGAATTACATTTTGTGACCCTACTTTGGGGCCACGTATGTGACAGATGTATATAAGTAAATAACCATCTTCCAAAATGTATAATTCAAATAGAAAAGTATAGAACAGAATAAAAAAAAAAAAAATATAATTTAATAGCAGATCTCCTGTAGACTATTAACAGCCATTTCACTTCTTTTTTTTTTGCAGATCTTCTGCAGACTGTTAGAATCAATTTCATATTTTTTTTTCAAAGGCGGGTTGCAAAATATTTTCAAATCCGCTTGAAATAGTATCAACATGATTTGAAATGATTTCAACTGCATTTGAAATTTTTTCAACTGCATTTGAATTTTTTTCAACTGCATTTGAAATTTTTTCAACTGCATTTGAAATTTTTTCAACTGCATTTGAAATTTTTTCAACTGCATTTGAAATTATTTCAACCGAATTCGAAAATATTTTGCGACCCGACTTTGGGTCCACGTATCTCGGGGTTACTTGGTGATAGAAACCAAATTTGGAGAGATTGTAGTGCTAGTTCTACTGTGTTTGCATATTAAATTTGGGGTCTCTAGCTATAAGTGGCCCCGAGATACGTGGCCCCAAAGTTGGGTCACAAAATGTAATTCTTTGCTGTAGATAAGTACTTGACATATCCCCCATATCTGGGGGTCACTTGGTGCTAGGAACCCCATAACTTGTGGCAGGTGACATGGCAAGTGGACAATCCACAACTTGGTCACGTGGCACTTGTGGTCGGTCACGTGGCACTCATGGCAGGTGTCTTGGCGCTTGTGGCAGGTGTTGTGCCAAGTGGACAGTGAGATACAGCATATGTACTTGCCTTGCGATCGACATCTGTGACAGCCATTTCACATCCTTTTTTTTATGTGACAGATGTATATAAGTAAATAACCATCTTCCAAAATGTATAATTCAAATAGAAAAGATTAGAACAGAATAAAAAAAAAATATAATTTAATAGCAGATCTCCTGTAGACTATTAACAGCCATTTCACTTTTTTTGCAGATCTTCTGCAGACTGTTAGAATCAATTTCATTTTTTTTTTTTCAAAGTCGGGTCGCAAAATATTTTCGAATCCGCTTGAAATATTATCAACATGATTTGAAATGATTTCAACTGCATTTGAAATGATTTCAACCGAATTCGAAAATATCTTGTGACCCGATTTTGGGTCCACGTATCTCGGGGCTACTTGGTGATAGAAACACCAAATTTGGAGAGTTTATAGTGCTAGTTCTACTGTGTTTGCATACCAAATTTGGGGTTTCTAGCAATAAGTGGCCCCGAGATACGTGGCCCCAAAGTCGGGTCGCAAAATGTAAAGCACTTTTCTGCAGCAGAGAATGACATTTTTCGACCCGACTTTGGGGCCACATATCTCGGGGCCACTTGTAGCTAGAAACCCCCAATTTGGTATGCAAACACAGTAGAACTAGCACTACAACCTCTCCAAATTTGGGGTATCTATCACCAAGTAACCCCGAGATACGTGGACCCAAATTTGGGTCGCAAAATATTTTCGAATTCGGTTGAAATGTTTCTACCTGAAATTATTTCAACATGATTTGAAATTATTTCAACCGCATTCAAAACTATTTCAACCGGATTCGAAAATATTTTGTGACCCCACTTTGGGTCCAACTATCTCGGGGCCACTTATAGCTAGAAACCCCAAATTTGGTATGCAAACACAGTAGACTTAGCACTACAACCTCTCCAAATTTGGGGTTTCTATCACCAAGTAACCCTGAGATACGTGGACCCAAATTTGGGTCGCAAAATATTTTCGAATTCGGTTGAAATGTTTCTACCTGAAATTATTTCAACATGATTTGAAATTATTTCAACCGCATTCAAAACTATTTCAACCGGATTCGAAAATATTTTGTGACCCCACTTTGGGTCCAACTATCTCGGGGCCACTTATAGCTAGAAACCCCAAATTTGGTATGCAAACACAGTAGACTTAGCACTACAACCTCTCCAATTTGGGGTTTCTATCACCAAGTAACCCTGAGATACGTGGACCCAAAGTCGGGTCGCAAAATATTTTCGAATTCGGTTGAAATAATTTCAAATGCAGTTGAAAAAATTTCAAATGCAGTTGAAAACATTTCAAATGCAGTTGAAAACATTTCAAGCGGATTCGAAAATATTTTGGGACCCGACTTTGAAAAAAAAAATGAAATTGATTCTAACAGTCTGCAGAAGATCTGCAAAAAAAAAGAAGTGAAATGGCTGTTAATAGTCTACAGGAGATCTGCTATTAAATTATATATTTTTTTTCTATTCTGTTCTAATCTTTTCTATTTGAATTATAAATTTTGGAAGATGGTTATTTACTTATATTCATCTGTCACATAAAAAAAAAGATGTGAAATGGCTGTCACGGATGTCGATCGCAAGGCAAGTACATATGCTGTATGTCATTGTCCACTTGCCACAACACCTGCCACAAGTGCCAAGACACCTGCCATGAGTGCCACGTGACCGACCACAAGTGCCACGTTACCTGCCACGTGACCAAGTTGTGGATTGTCCACTTGCCATGTCACCTGCCACAAGTTCTGGGGTTCTTAGCACCAAGTGACCCCCAGATATGGGGCATATGTCAAGTACTTTTCTACAGCAGAGAATTACATTTTGTGACCCTACTTTGGGGCCACGTATGTGACAGATGTATATAAGTAAATAACCATCTTCCAAAATGTATAATTCAAATAGAAAAGTATAGAACAGAATAAAAAAAATATATAATTTAATAGCAGATCTCCTGTAGACTATTAACAGCCATTTCACTTCTTTTTTTTTGCAGATCTTCTGCAGACTGTTAGAATCAATTTCATATTTTTTTTTCAAAGGCGGGTTGCAAAATATTTTCAAATCCGCTTGAAATAGTATCAACATGATTTGAAATGATTTCAACTGCATTTGAAATTTTTTCAACTGCATTTGAAATTTTTTCAACTGCATTTGAAATTTTTTCAACTGCATTTGAAATTTTTTCAACTGCATTTGAAATTTTTTCAACTGCATTTGAAATTTTTTCAACTGCATTTGAAATTTTTTCAACTGCATTTGAAATTATTTCAACCGAATTCGAAAATATTTTGCGACCCGACTTTGGGTCCACGTATCTCGGGGTTACTTGGTGATAGAAACCAAATTTGGAGAGATTGTAGTGCTAGTTCTACTGTGTTTGCATATTAAATTTGGGGTTTCTAGCTATAAGTGGCCCCGAGATACGTGGCCCCAAAGTTGGGTCACAAAATGTAATTCTTTGCTGTAGAAAAGTACTTGACATATCCCCCATATCTGGGGGTCACTTGGTGCTAGGAACCCCATAACTTGTGGCAGGTGACATGGCAAGTGGACAATCCACAACTTGGTCACGTGGCACTTGTGGTCGGTCACGTGGCACTCATGGCAGGTGTCTTGGCGCTTGTGGCAGGTGTTGTGTCAAGTGGACAGTGAGATACAGCATATGTACTTGCCTTGCGATCGACATCCGTGACAGCCATTTCACATCTTTTTTTTTATGTGACAGATGTATATAAGTAAATAACCATCTTCCAAAATGTATAATTCAAATAGAAAAGATTAGAACAGAATAAAAAAAAATATATAATTTAATAGCAGATCTCCTGTAGACTATTAACAGCCATTTCACTTTTTTTTTTGCAGATCTTCTGCAGACTGTTAGAATCAATTTCATTTTTTTTTTTCAAAGTCGGGTCGCAAAATATTTTCGAATCCGCTTGAAATATTATCAACATGATTTGAAATGATTTCAACTGCATTTGACATTTTTTCAACTGCATTTGAAATGATTTCAACCGAATTCGAAAATATTTTGTGACCCGATTTTGGGTCCACGTATCTCGGGGCTACTTGGTGATAGAAACACCAAATTTGGAGAGTTTGTAGTGCTAGTTCTACTGTGTTTGCATACCAAATTTGGGGTTTCTAGCTATAAGTGGCCCCGAGATACGTGGCCCCAAAGTCGGGTCGCAAAATGTCAAGCACTTTTCTGCAGCAGAGAATGACATTTTTCGACCCGACTTTGGGGCCACATATCTCGGGGCCACTTGTAGCTAGAAACCCCCAATTTGGTATGCAAACACAGTAGAACTAGCACTACAACATATCCAAATTTGGTGTTTCTATCACCAAGTAACCCCGAGATACGTGGACCCAAAGTCGGGTCGCAAAATATTTTCGAATTCGAAAATCGGTCGAAAACTAAACGAAATCCGAAAACGAATTTAACAAATTTAACGAATCTAACTAAACGAAATTAATTAATTAACGAATTAAAACGAAACGAAACGAAACGAATTTTTTCCTTTTGCACATGTCTAGTCTGTCCCAGGATGGTTGGTGCTGTCCAAGGGGTCTTCGTCTTTTTCCTTTGGTTTGCGTCGAGGAGCAATAGTTCTGTTTTCGATCCATTTAGTTTGAGGGAGCTAGTGGTCATCCAGTCATCTATCAATGTGAGACATTTTCCTAGTTCCTGGTACTGGTCTTTTTGTCCGGTGATCCGGAAATACAGTTGAGTGTCGTCCGCGTATGAGTGGTAGCATAGATCCGATTTGTTAATTTTGTAGACCGAATAAGTTAGTAGGGAGGCATTCATTTTCCATATCTTGTTCGGTTTGGAGGTATGTGCTTTGTTTAGAGAGATGGTTACTGGGGCATGGTCGGATCATGTTATGAGCCCAATGTGGGCTGAGATAACTTGTTGTAGTTATAGTTTAGATGTGAGGAATAAATTGAGCCTGGAATATAATCCCTGAGTAGGTGAGAAATAGGTATAATCCTGTTCTGTACCATGAGCACACCTCCATATGTCCTAAAGGTCCTCCCTGATGAGAAGTGAGGACAATGCTGATGAGCTTTTCCTGCGAGAATTGGAGGAGTCTAGAAAGTGGTCCATAATCTCATTAAAGTCTTCGCAAAGAATGTGTCAGGACACCTGAGACCAGGTGACAGGTGCACTCTGTAGGAGTCGGAAGTGCACCGCTGAGTAGTGGACCTTAGGACTAACTGCTGCAGATTGTACCCAGGGAGATTCAGGACACAGGTCTACTGGATCAATAACACAGATCCCAGTGGGAGCTAGAACATAGATTTCCCAGGGTGCAGAGTCTAAGAGCCAGCAGGTGTTTGCCAGAGCCTCTAGTGGTGAAGATAGACTTCGCTGCAGTCTGGCTCCAGGTCGCTGCCCCTAGGGTCTCACAGCTCATGCTCACAGTAGACTACAGGAGAAGGAAGCAGCAGGCTGGAACAACAAGGATAGTAAGGGGATAAGGCAGAGGTCAGGGCAACTAGCAGACAGGAAAAACAGAGTACACGCCAAAGGTTCAGGGTCACAGGCAGACAGGGATGGTCGGGGACATGCCAAAAGGTCAAGGTCACAAGCAGACAGGATATAGGGTTCCCTGATAGGGCCTGGGTGGAGCCATGCTTAGAGGAGAGGTTATAAAAACCACCAGGTGGAAGTGGCTGGACTCTTAGTCTGAGCACATGAGGAGAGGTAAGCAAACAGAGGGAGATTACTGCATAACCATGACAGAATGATACGTTCTTTGGGGTAGGTAGAAAGCTTGTTTAGTATTTTCTGGTAAAAGTATTTTTGTTCTACGTTAGGCGAGTATAGGTTGACTATGACAAGTGAGCAATTATTTTTTTTGTTTCCAAATGTTTTATTGAAAAAATTCAAACAGGTACATGGAAAAGGTATAACAACTGCATTAATCAGCATTGAGAGTGTTATACATAGGTAGGATCATTGTAAATACAAACTTTCATCAAAATAGAATGCTGAAATTCAAAATTTATATAGGGAGCTGTCACAGATCAGCTGCGGAGCTGATCTGTGTCTTACCTTTACTGCTGTGGGTCGGCTGGCACCTGTTGTTCAACTAGCTTGTGTTCAGCTCTGCTGCACTCTGCAGCTATGGGTGTTGCTGGCTCCACCTGTTGCTTAATTATATCATTCCTTCCTGCTACTTCCTGTCCAGCCCCCCATGTGCTTCTCTATTTAAATTCCTTCCAGATCAGCTTCTGGTTGCTTGAGCAACGCTTGTTTCTGAGCCCCCTTCGTGTAACCTGCTTTAACCTGACCTCTCGTGAACTGATCTCTTGTGTACTGACTCGGCTTGTCCTGTTTACGTTGTCTGCAGCCCGACCTAACTTTAACTCGCTATCCGGCTCTCCTTTGCTTCATCCATCCATCCATCCTTGTCTGACTGTGTCTTCTGGTAATCCCCTAGCGAGCAGGGTGAACCCGGGGGTCATGACCTGGAGTCAGCACGCAGCTAAGCCCAAACCCTTCTGAGGGGGTCCCTGGCAGAATAACGGCTGGCCCTTAGACTCCACGCCCTGGGGTCCCGTGTCATCTGCTTGCCTGTGGGCTCACTGTAGTAGTACCGTGACAGGAGCACTCACAATGTTCAAGTTCTTGGAATGCTATTGATTAATTTTGTAGAAAGCTAAAAACTAAATTCAAAGTAAAATGAAATACTGCTACTAGTGCAACAGGTATCATATAAAACTCATTATTTAACTATCATGTATAATATATCCGCATACGTTTCTGTATAGTCAAGGCACTGTTGATGTTAGTTTTTAAAGAAAACAAGTCCTTAACGAGTCCCGCAGTTATAGTTGGAAGTTCAATCTGGTACCCATGGGGCAAAAATGCACCACAAGCCAGCTAGGAAGCTGGCCAGGGGCCCCATTTTCATTTGAAAATTCTCATAGAATCCCTAAGTGTGTGGTGGATACGTTCTATCAATTTTATGGATTCCATGCAAAGAAGAACATGGGACCATGGGACTGAGGGTTTACGCCAGTTCAGGGCTACCACCCACTGTATAACACTAAACAGCGTATGGACCAGTTTTTGTTCTAAAGGTATGGGATGTCAGCGAACATAATGCACATCTGGTATGTCAAGGTGATTGATGCTTGATCCCGTTATTTGGAGTATTATTTGGAGTATTTTCATAGCTGTCTGCTGCTGAGATATTCCAGAACCTTACAGCTCCAGAAAGTATGGAGGAGAGTACCCTTTTCTCCACAGTCTCTGAAACAGCTGTCTGGGATGGTTGGGAACATTCTATTGATTCTAACTGGTGTATAGTACCATCTAGTATGTAGTTTCAGTACTGTTTCTTTAATGGCCACTGTGCGGGTACATTTATGCATATTGGAGACAATATCTCGCCAGTACTCTGCTGAAAACTCCAGGCCCACCTCAGATTCCCATCCTAGCATTGCTTGGGATTTAGCATCTGTGTGATGGTCATTGAGGTACATATACAATGTGGAGATCGTGCCTCTATCTCTGGACCCCCCATGGCATAGATTTTCAAAAGGTGTTCTAGCCTCATCCCTTATTTGGGAGATAGCCTTTTGGAAAAAAATGGCGTATCTGTAGGTATTTGTAGAGATCTGAGTTAAGTATGGCATAGGTTTGGGTCGAGTATTCAAAAGAACAGACCATGGTGCCCTGTAGCAGCATCACCAGACCTTGTGAGGACCAGTATGCGAAATCTATTTCAGCATGAAATGCCACAGGGAAGTTACAAAAAGGATGCCAATCGGGAGGGCTTAGTGAAAAGTTAAAATTTTCCTTTATATAGGGTCCAGAGATACAGGGACTGTCAAGTGGGCAATTATTAAAGGAGGCAGAAAGGATGAGGAATCTGCCTAGAGGGTCTTGTTCAACTTGGCGAAGTTGGAATGCTGAAAGTAATTAATAAAAATAATTAAACCGCGCTCTCTGTGAATAATTACAATCCCAATATGCAAATTTTTCAAAGGTTGTGACTGCAAAGAATTTATACAAATATATATAGTGTCCCAGGTGGTGCACAAATTGCACCAAAATATAAATGCAAAAAAACTGTGATGCAATAAAGTTCATTCAGTTTTCAGTGATCTATGATGTATTCCGGATCTTGGTTAAAATATTCCACTACCATCAACACCTGCCACACATCCTACTCACCAGAATCCCATGACACAAATAACAGGTATCATAATAGGCCCAAACGACAATCCCAACCAAAATTCCCAACGGCCACAAAGGTTGTCAGCAACAGGATTTAATCGCCATTCAATCGGCATTGATCGCTGGATGTTTTCAATGGATATACTCCAGATGGATGTAATGTCCTCAGCAGGAAACCAATGTTATTAGTGAAAAATAAAGAAAGATGGAACTTCCATGGTGAAGTATGTTTAGCATTTATTCCAAAAAGATTCCATTAAAAGTTTAAAAACAGCTTAAAAGCAGCACAAATGTTTTTTATTCAGCAGTTGACTCTTGCATGTGTTTGAAAAACACTGTTAGCGTTCCAGGCTGCGTTACAAATGGAGGTGATGTGTATCAATCAATAAATCCTACATATTTCATCAGCAAGCTCTGACGTCTTCAGCTCTGATCTATTTCAGCATGAAATGCCACAGGGTAGTTAGGGTCTCACAAAAAGGATGCCAATCGGGAGGGCTTAGTGAAAAGTTCAAATTTACCTTTATATAGGGTTCAGAGATACAGAGACTGTCAAGTGGGCAATTATTAAAGGAAGCAGAAAGGATGAGGAATCTGCCTAGAGGGTCTTGTTCAACTTGGCGAAGTTGGAATGCTACAGAGGAGCGTATTGCTATCATTACACCTCTTGCTTTTTTATCTGTGTTGGCAAAGAAGCAGTGTGGGTACTGTTTAGAAGTACAGGCTGGAGCTTTTGTTTTTGGTTAAGTGTGTCTCCTGGACACAAAGAATATCAGCCTTTTGGGATACGGCTTCCATCCAGAGAAGTGATCGCTTAAAGGGGTGGTTAAGACCCTTGGCATTAATGGTAGTAATTGACAAGATTCTATAGGCGGGATGGGTGGAGTGTGCATGTTGGTACGGATGGGGATCAACACCATTTGCTTTATCACACCAGAGAGTGGTCTGTGGTTAAGGGACTGATAGGAGCAAAAGAAGATGTTAACAATGCAATATGCAATATTAATGACAAACAGATAAACCAGATAATGCAACCGAATTATTGACTTAAGAAGTTGTGTCGCATACAACTAGGACGGCTTCTAGGAAATATGTGACAGCAAATCTCAGTGAACAAGTAATAAGAGAGAAAAAAAAAAAAGAAAAAAAGAAGTATCGGGGAGTAATCAGATCAAATCTAGAGAGCCCTTGTTCTCCCTCAGAAGGCACGGAGTAACTCTAATGGTATGAGCCATAAAGATATGAGAGTTACCAGAGTTTGGATTTTGGATTGTTTGGATCAAGGAATGCTAGGAGGGATATGAGGAATGAGACCCCAGTTGTGCAGTTGTTTTAGGCCATCTTTGAGCCTCAGAATTGCGACCAGTTGGTTTTGGAAGGTAACCAGGAGCTTTGTAGGGAAGCCCCAACGATATGGAACCTGTTTGTCCTGCAGGACTGAGGTGACAGAAGCAAACCATTTACATGCCTGAGCTGTGGCAGCTGAAATGTCCCCGAATATTAGACATGGGATCCGTCAAAAAATACGTTTCGTTTCGTTCCGTTTTATTTCGTATCCGAAAAAATTCGTAATTCGTGTTTCGTATACGGAATTTAATTCGGATTCGTACGAAATACGGATTTCGTATGAATCGTAAGAATCGTTAATTTGGTTAATGAATAGCGACACTCTACGAATAATATCCGAAAACATATTAAGGTTGCATAACAACAGTCTATTGTGTGTGTGTACTGTGTAGACAATAGCTCTGCCTATGCCTAACGTGCTTCTAATGGATTCGTAAATTCGTTACTTTTTTTGGTTTGTTGATTGGTCATTTTACATGTCTCTCTTTCTCTTACAATGGCGCTGTCTAACGTGCTTCGAATGTATTCGTACATTCGTAACTTTTTTTTTTTGTTTGTTGATTCGTAATTTTCCGTGTCTCTTAAAATGGCGCTGCTTATGCTTAACGTGCTTCGAATGGATTCTTAAATTCGTTACTTTTTATTGTTTGTTGATTTGTCATTTTACGTGTCTCTCTCACAATGGCCCTGTCTAACGTGCCTCGAATGGATTCGTACATTCGTAACTTTTTTTGTTTTGTGTTTGTTGAGTCGTCATTTTTCGTGTCTCTTACAATGGTGCTGTCTAACGTGCTTCGAATGGATTCTTAAATTCGTTACTTTTCTTTGTTTGTTGATCTGTCATTTTACGTGTCTCTCTCTCACAATTGCGCTGTGACTGTCTAACGTGCTTCGAATGGATTCGTAACTTTTTTTATTTGTTTGTTGATTCGTCATTTTACGTGTCTCTCTGACTCTCTCACAATGGCGCTGCCTAACGTGCTTCGAATGGATTCTCAAATTCGTTACTTTTTTTTGTTTGTTGATTTGTCATTTTACGCGTCTCTCTCTCACAATAGCGATGTCTAACGTGCTTCGAATGGATTCGTAACTTTTTTTTTTTTTTTTGGTTTACTGATTCGTCATTTTACGTGTCTCTCACTCTCTCACAATGGCGCTGTCTAACGCGCTTCGAATGGATTCGTACATTCGTAACTTTTTTCTTTTTGGTCGTTGATTCGTAAATTTACATGTCTGACACAGTGGCGCTGCGGCGCTGCATGCTTCGAATGGATTCGTACTTTTCTAATACATCGCTGTTATTCGTAACTATTCGAAATCTCGTTTATTCTTTACTTTCGTTTTTGACATGTGCCTATAGTCTCCGCCCCTGGATGTAGTTTTGAGAGGCCGGCCCCTGGATGTAATTTAGAGAGACCGTGTGACTCCGTGTGACTGTAGTGTAGTGAGGGAGGAACAGAGAGAGAGCAGAGCAGAGAGCAGAGCAGAGACTGAGAGCAGAGAGAGTGGTATTGTTGGAGTTGTGGTTGTTGTTTTTGTGTGGACTGAATTTGTGATTTGTGTGGAATTAGAATGTCTGGGAGTGAGAATGTATGTGTGAGTGAGAGTGTTGGTTTGAAAGTTGTTGTTGTGAGTGAGAGTGGAGAGGACTCAGGGGATCGGATGAGTGGAGGGGAGCGCCGGATGAGTGGAGGGGATCGGATGAGTGGAGGGGAGCGCCGGATGAGTGGAGGGGATCGGATGAGTGGAGGGGAGCGCCGGATGAGTGGAGGGGAGAAGAGTGGAGGAGAGAGGAGTGGAGGGTCAGGGGGTGGAGGGGAGCACAGGAGTGGAGGGGAGCACAGGAGTGGAGGGGACTGGAGTGGGGGTGAGAGGAGGATCAGTGGGGGGTTGAGGAGAGAGGAGGGAAGAGTAGAGAAGAGGAAGCGTAGTAGAGAGGACAGGGAGAGGAAGCGTAGTAGAGAGGACAGGGAGAGGAAGGGCAGAGGGGACAGGGAGAGGAAGCGCGGAGGGGACAGGGAGAGGAAGCGCGGAGGGGAGAGGAGGCGTGAAGAGGAGAGGAAGAGTGGAAGGGAGCATGGCCATGGAAGTGGAGTGGAGCGGGAGCGGGAGCATGGCCAAAAAAAGAGGCGTATGCCCCCCCCCCCCCACATCAGAAGATGAAATGTCTGACACCGGCAACCACCAGCGAACCAAACGCAAGCAGCAGCAGAAGACGACGACGTCATCAACAAGGGGGCCAGTCTTTACCCCCCAGGAAAACGCTGCTCTGGTGGCTGCTGTTAGGAGGGACAAGGCCACATTGTTCAGCCTCAACGTCCCTACTGCCCAGAAGACAGCAGCCTGGGATCGAGTCCGGGACTCTGTGAATGCCCTGTCCAAGGTTCGCAGGACCACCGCTGGTGTCAGGCACAGGTAATAATTATTCAAATATTATATCACTCTTAGAACACACCCCATATTTGTGAAAAAACACACACAGTAGGCTTTGAGTAATAATCTGATTTGAACGTAACACAAATATATTTAATATATTTATTTGACACAGACAGTCGCAGAAAAGTAACATGTAAAATAAAAATAATATTAACGTGTGTATATTTACTAAATATACTATTTTCATTTGCAGATTTTATGATTGTCGGGCCTCTGTGCATAAAAAAATTGAGAAGCAGCCCACTGGAGGAGGCAAGACTGTCTTATTTAGACAGTGGGAGGCAGAGCTTAAGGATGGCCTCCTACTTCACGAAGATGCCCCGCCCCCTGGAGTGAGCACTGCCAGTGCCAGATCCGCCGCCAAGCACCAGAGACTGAGAGCTGGTGAGTAAAATAAAATATATCATTATATATTGCAGTTATATGGTTGTTGTTTGCAGCTCACTATATTTTTTATGACTACGGCATGTGAGACTTACGTTTTGCTTTATATTCATGTTTTCCAGATCGATCAATGTCATCATCAGTGGAGGAGGGAACAGGAACAGCTGCTTCTGCTTCATGCCCCCTCAATATTCTGGCAGTGGTGAGTACCTACTACCTACCTAACCAACACAAAGCAAACATAATAACAAACATCTATTTAACCACTTCAGCCCCCGATGATTTTCCCCCCTTCCTTACCAGAGCACTTTTTGCGATTCGGCACTGCGTCGCTTTAAGTGACAATTGCGCGGTCGTGCGACGTGGCTCCCAAACAAAATTGGCGTATTTTTTTCACACAAATAGGGTGGTATTTGGTGGTATTTATTTGATCACCTTTGCGGTTTTTATTTTTTGTGCTATAAACAAAAAAAGAGCAACAATTTTTTAAAAAAAAAATCAATATTTTTTACTTTGTTTGTCATAAAAATTATCCCCAAAAAATATAAAAAATAAAATATTTTTTTCCCTCAGTTTAGGCCGATACGTATTCTTCTACATATTTTTTGTAAAAAAAATTACGTTAAGTGTATATTAATAATTGGTTCGCGTGATCACGGACATATGTACGCAAATGATCATGTACAGATGACTGTGTGCAGGTGATCACGGACATATGTGTGCAGATAATCATTGACACATGTTATTTTACTGGGACATATGTGAGGGACATGTGTTTTTATTATTTTGGGACATGTGTTTTTATTAGGGGACATGTGTGTTTTGGGGACATGTGTGTTTTGGGGACATGTGTGGGGACATGTGTGTTTACACTGTGGGGACACTACACTGGTGATCAGTGAGTAAAAAGCTGTAAAAACAGCTATCACTCACTGATCACCAGCCGGCTGGAGCGATCCGCTCTCCTCTCCTCACCAACGACTTCCGTGTGAGGAGAGGAGAGCCGATTGCCTAGCAAACGGCTGTTTGTTTACATCACATGACGGCTGTGATTCGACGCGGCCGTCATGTGATCAGGAGGGCCAATCACCGACCCCTCCTGCCGATCCGAGATGCGCCGTGTCCGGGTGACACGGCCGCATCGGGATCGCGCCACTGCGCTGGCACGCGTGCGATCCCTCTACTTCAGAAGGACGTTCCAGAACGTCAGATCAGAAGTAGACGGCTCCCACCCGGCCGTCTATGTACAGTGGCCGGGTGGGAAGTAGTTAAGTACCGTAGTTTATCGCGATTCCAAGAGCGTTTGCAATTTTAAACCATAACATGTTCGATATCTATCTATTTTACTTGGAGTAACATCGACTATCGCAATATCCCCAAAAATTGGGCTAAATACATTTACTGTACATTTTTTTTTTTTTAATTCAGTTAATTTCTCACCTAAAATTGCTTTTGAAAGGCCGCTGTGCAAATACACACACAGTGCACATATATATATATATATATATATATATATATAATGTTTGTGGTTCTCAGTAATTTTCTAGAAAAAAGTTTTGATTTTAAATTGTAAACAATAACTGTCATAAATAGGCTTGGTCCAGAAGTGGTTACCATAACTCTTTATTCTATCTTTAACAGAAAGCCTGAGCCGCCATATCCCAGACCCTCCAGCATCAGCTCCTTCTGCCAGGAAGCAACGCCCCATTTCTCCTCAACGTAAGTACTAGAATACGCAAGCTGCCAATATAAAGAAAAAAGGACACAAGGCACCATCATCCACACTAAGTTCACAAACACATAAAAAAAGCTACAACCATCCATTTTTAAGTTCATACACACAGCACACACCCCAAACTAGGGGTCTACCGATTATTGGTGGCCCCTTTTTTTGTAATAATCGTTATCATTGACAAACTTACCAATATAGTGCTTCAAGGTGTTGTACTCGGGTGATGCTTGCAGCGGCAGACATCACCCGTCCGGTGCCGTTTTTTTAACAACCAATGTGGCTAAGCAGCCGCTTGTCTGTTATCACAAACAGCTGGAGGGGAAGTCCTCCCCAGAAGTGCAGTCGCTGTAAATCTGAGGAGAAACTCTGAATTGAGGGGAAGCTCTGCTGATTTTATCTTCCAATCGTGTACAAACAAACATTCTGTTTTTTTTTTTCCCTTGCATGACTGTCCCCCTCAGATCTACAGCGACTGCACTTCCAAGTGCACTTGTAGTGGAAAGTGTATTTTCCTTTAGTAAATATACCCCACTGTTAGTATTGTAACCTATAATTGTTTATTCTATTACTACAATATTTGGAAATGCATCTGATCTTAGTATCTGAACGCCACTACAATCAGACAGCCACCAGTAACAGTAAGTTAGTAACTAGGGTGGAACTTAGAAAAGAGTAGTGAAAATAAATTATTTGCTATATATTATAAAGAGAAAAACAAACCTATTTTTATTGAAAGCGTTTGTTTAAAAAAAAGAAACCTGTTCCCTTAAAAACTTAAGGAAGGACCACCCGCCGCAGTTATATGTCGGCTGTTTGAAGAGGACCACCATTGTTATGGCAGCAGATAGCTGCCATAACCCCGGTATCTTCTTCAGCGGGCGGTCCTCTTTCAGATAAAATTGGTTACTGCGGCGGACTTGCCGCAAGTTCACTTTTATCAGGGGCCAAAGAGGCGGTGGAGACGATCAGGTCCACTTCTGCCCTCCAATCTTAAAGGGGTTTTTTTTGGGTGGGGGAGAAGAATATGACATTTCTTTTTATATTAATTTTTTATTGTATTTTTGTGTAAATATGAGATCTGAGGTCTTTTTGACCCCAGATTTCACATTAAAGAGGACCTGTCATTGTTTTTTTTCTATTACAAAGGATGTTTACAATACATTCCTTGTAATAGGAATATATATGTATATGTTACACAAAATGTATTTATTTTTTAAAGGACAATGTCAAAATAAAAAGGAATAAAATATGTTTTTATTATAATCTCTAGAAATCAATTTCTTTGAATGCTAGCATCAACATTGGCTATCTCGTCTATTTCAGATCAACAAGACCTGTCAGACGGGATTTCGCTCCGGGATGAGACCGAGCTGACCCCTTTGGCCCAGAAGCAGACTCTAGGGCCACAGGAAGCTGCCCCCCCTGTACGTCCTCCACTGCCTCACCCTCTAGAGGAGCAGCCAGTGCCGCAGTTGCCACCACCGACACTGAGTCAGACAACTGTCCTGCTGACAGAGATGCGGAGGCTGGCCAAAGCCAACAAAAAAATGCAGAGGGAGAATCGTAGGTTGAACCGGACCCTCCACCGTGCCATCAGAAACCACACTGATGATATGGAGAGGATGTGGGTCCGGTTCAACCAACAACAGAACCAGGCAATGGAGCATTGCAAATTATGTTTGCTGGAAGCAATTTCCAAACACAATGCTCCATTGCCTGGTACTAGCTCTACCACCACCATGAGCAGCCGAGAAGCCTCTCCATCATGAAACCAGCATCCACTGCGTGCTCCAGGACCATAGCTATTTTATTTGTTTGTTCTGTTCAAATCTAATATATTATTTTATACTTTTATTTTGTGTGTAAAAATAAAGTTGTTTTGAAGTAATAAAACCAGCAGTCTTTAGTGCTTGATTTTGTTGAGGGAGGTGTTTATGTTTACAGCACACTAGACATAGACACACTGTGATAAGCCACATTGACACAGAAATAAAAAGTTCCCTCCTCCGCCTGCTCCGCAACTCAAAAGGAGTGTTGCAAAGCGAGCTATACATTCTGTCCCCCACCCCATCCCATTCCCCATCCAAGGTAGCCAGGCAGACATATAGGACAGAATAAGGTGACAGACACTACTGTACAACTGAACATAGAAATGTTTATTAGGTCTCTCTAAAGCATAAAGCAACTCCAACAATAAATTATTAATAACTTAACTTAACAGTAGTTAGTTCCCTTATGCAATGGCAGAAAACAAAAAAACTCTCCTTCCCCCACCCAAACATATTGGGGCACATCAGGGCATATTGGGGCACATCAGGGCATACTGGGGCACATGGCATATTATTGGGGCACATTGGGGAACATCAGGCCACAGCGTTTACCAGCTTGTGGATTAGTATAATTACATTTGGCACATTGAACAACAATTGAATGAGTATAAATATTTTTTGGGCATTTAAGAAACTTTGATTGTGGGGAGGGACAGGGTCCAACTAAAGAGTCTAAGACCAAGAGGCCATCTCTGCTGCAGAGTGCAGACAGTCAGTCAGTTCAAGGAATGTCCAGAGTAAGGGAGGGGTACCCCAGCTTTGGCAAATTTATTTTCAAAAATGCTAACTGCTCCATTAGCTGGGGGGACAACTGTGATCTTTGGGGTGACAGGATGTTTCCCGTCACAGAAAACACCTGCTCACTCTGGACACTTGTTGGAGGGCAGGACAGTAGCTCCTTGGCAATATCTGCGAGGGCAGGCCACTCCTCGCTCTTCTCCTGCCAAAAAGACATAGGATCTGTGGTGGGGTGCACTGGTGGGGATGACAAATATGACATGACAACCTCCTTTGATGAAATGCGTTTCTTGGGGCGCACTATGCTGCTGGAGGTTCCCATTAGTGTGTCAAATGCCTCAGTCAAGACGGAAGAAGATGCTCCGCGACCGCTGGCAGGAGCTCTGCTGCTCACTTCAGAATCAGTAGATGCTGTTGCATGGGAGAGGGGGTTTTCAATATCTTCTTCCTCCTCTTCCTCCTCTCCCAGCTCTAGCGGCCTTACTAGCTGCCTTTCCCTCTGACGCACCCTGTCAATAAGTCTGTCCCGCCATGTTGTGAGAGCACTGCACTGCACAGCCATTTTGCCCTTGAAACGAGGGTCACACATGGCAGCCAGCATCAGTTCTGGGCAAGAGGCGGTCAAATCCTGCGTGCGCCTGCCCAATTCCAAGAGAAATGTGTTGAGCAGAGCCAACACATCAGGTTGAGGGACACCACCAGGCAAAGGTTCCTGAGCTGACATGAACCGCTCCAATTTACTCTGAAGGTGGTTAAAAAGCGGCAGCACATTAGCAATGCTGGCATCCTCGCGGCTCAGATGTTCTGTCACAGAGAGGAATGGTTTGAGGACTGCCACAATCTGCCCAATTATGGCCCAGTCCTCCCTGCCTAAAGGTCTCTCTATGCCAATATTATGTTCGCAGGCCATGGCATGGAGAGCCTTCTGCTGTTCAAGGATGCGTTCCAGCATTGCTAGGGTTGAATTCCACCTAGTCCCCACATCCTGTTTTAGCAGTGTTCTGGAAGGCCTGCCTTCCTCTGTTCCAACCTGAGGAGGTGGCTGTCCCTCACACTTCGATGGAAGTGGCCAGCCATCTTCCGGCAAGAGTCCACCACTTTGGACAGCCTTCCATCGCCGCCAGAATTAGCCTCCACCAATCGAAAGCTGTCGGTTACCACCTGGTGGAGAAGGTGGGCTGAGCAGCGCACACCCACAAATCTGCCATCCCTTACAGCCTTCACCATGTTGCTGCCTCCGTCTGTGACAATATAGCCAATCCTGTAGCTGTTGCTGTCAGTGTCTGCCTGAAACCACTGCAACAACATTTTCTGCAGGGCTTGCAGGATATTTTGCGCTGTATGCTTCTCATCAAGCACCTCAGCGTGCAGGAGAAAAGAACGGTGCCCCTCTTTGTCAAGTGCTGATGACGAGGATCCAGATGACACCTTGCCCTGCCACCAATGTGCCGTCAGGGACAGGAAGGCGTGTCGGGCACTAGATGCACTCCACAGGTCAGTGGTCAGGTGCACTGCCTGTCCACCTGCCTTTCTAATCTCGTCCTTCAGCACCCCAACACAAGACCTGTATAAGGCTGGCACCACAGTTTGGCTAAAGGTCTTTCGTGATGGCACACGGTACTGTGGTGCAACAGCCTGCATCAACTGCTTGAAGGGCTCACCTTCTACCATATTGAATGGTGCTCCTCCAACTGCAATAAGCTGGCCGATCAGGCGTGTTATCTTCCTAACCTGTGCCTGAGACATTCCTTTTGCACTGTGAAAGCCACCAAAATCTTCCAGGGTGGCCTGGTGGCTGGTATGGGTTGGATGTGGGGTGGTGGTGCTGGTACTTATGGTGGTGGCTGTGGTGGTGCCACTATTGGTATTGGTTCCTCTTTTGGTGTTTGGAGGGGACACAATTTTCTCCCCTAACAGCACAGCCTGGTGGTGCACACGCATGTGCTGGTTCATCCCGCTGTTGCTGAGATGCCCTATGTCTCGGCCTCGGCTGATGTCCCTGCCACAATGCTTGCATTTGGCCTTCTGACCAACGCCAATTTTGGTGAAATGCAGCCAAACGCTGGAACGGCAGCCAGCACCAATGACACTGCCCGCAGTGCCTGGTGATGGAATCACATCCACTGCAGTGGTTGGACTGTCTTTCTGAGGTTCAGCAGGAGGAGCAGGATGAAGAAGAGAATGTGATTGTGATCTGAACATCACGGGTATTTTGGGTGCTGTCGCTGTGGTTGCATTGGCCGATGATGCTGGAGGCTTTGAAATAACGGCAGGGGACTTATAAGGGGAGAAAAGTAGTGGGGAGTCAGGGGAGATATATTCTCCTGGGCTGTCGCTGGGGCCAACATGGGTAGATGCCGATGCCGATGGTTGGTAATCAAAGTTCTCCATGTGAAAACTTGTTTCCATCTCTTTCTCTTCTACATTGCCAGGGGAAGACTGATGATCTTTACAATGTGTAAACTGACTCTCCTCAGGCTCCTGCTTGCTTATCTCGAAGCTCCCTGGAGTGCTGATAGTGATATCATCATCATGAGCTTGTTCAGCCTGGGCCTTCTCACATGTCTCATGCAGCATGCTGTCCAAGATCTCCATCTTTGGCTGCACAAAGGTGTGTGCAATGGGAAGTTTACCTTTGGTCTGCCCTCGTCCTCTTCCATAAAAAGTACGAGTGGGCATGCTAGTGCTACCAGCAGCAGTGCTTGTACAAGGTAAGTCCTCCTGGAACAGCTGGCGACGTGATGTCTGCTGTTTGGCAGGCTCTTTCACTCCTCCTGGTCGCCTCAACTTCATGGGAGGTGAGCTGAGCTCAAGGGGCGCAGACGCCGCAGAGACAGAACGTCCCACCTGCTGCTGTTGTACTTTACGCCGGCTCGAAGCTCTTCCTCTCCCAGCAGCAGCACTCTTTCTGCCTTGATCTCCTTGTTTGCTGCTCATTTTGCCTTCCAAGTCAAAAAAAGACAAAAAAAAAGATGAGCAGACTAAAACAAAAATCTGGAGTAAAAGAAGAAATCCAATAGCAAAATAAGCTATCAAGGATAATAATCTTGCAGACTCGAACAGATATCAGGGCAAATGAATATCAAAAATCCAAGGATCACGACGATATTTGAGCAGATGCACTGGCACAAATAGTTGACTGTATGATCTGCTCCACAAAGAGAAGTCATATGATCAGGGCGTGCCCTCTGCCCTGCCCTGTAGGCCTCAGCATCACAAGAAAACCTCTGATGTGATTGGTCAACCAACAGTCACATGTTTCTGTAGTAAAGAAATTTGGACCAACAAAGAATTCGTTATTATTCGTACACTGTCGATATTCGTTATACTGAATATCGAATTCATTCGAATCATTCGTTATATCCGCTATAATAATTTATTTTGTATTAGTTGAAATTCGATATTATTTAGTAGTTGGAGCCGAAATTCTAATCATTCGTTATATCCGCTATAATAATTTCTTTCGTATTAGTTGAAAATTAGAAATTCGATATATTTGGTAGTTGAATTCGAATAGTTTGGAGCCGAATTTCGAATCACTCGTTATATCCGCTATAATAATTTCTTTAGTATTAGTTGAAATTGAAATTCGATATATTTGGTAGTTGAATTCGAATAGTTTGGAGCCGAATTTCGAATCACTCGTTATAATCCGCTATAATAATTTCTTTAGTATTAGTTGAATTTGAAATTCTATATATTTGGTAGTTGAATTCGAATAGTTTGGAGCCGAATTTCGAATCACTCGTTATATCCGCTATAATAATTTCTTTAGTATTAGTTGAAATTGAAATTCGATATATTTGGTAGTTGGATTCGAATAAATTTAGAATAATTTGGATCCGAAATTCGTAAACGGAATTTCGTATTCCGTACAGAATTCGTATCCAAAAAAATTTGTAATTCGGTTCCGTACGAATGTACGAATTTCGAAAAATTCGTACGAATTTACGATTCGTACGAAACTAACCGCACATGTCTACCGAATATGGAGATCGCAGCATATGGGGTTGGTAGGGCGCATGGATCTTGTAGCTCGTAACAGTCTTTCTTTGGTGTGAAAGAAATGAATCCGAGCTAAGGTGTCTCTGGTGACAGTATCCGAAAGATGTTTAGGTTTCTGTATTCTATGCGCTCGGTCGATGATCATGTCGTGTGCAGACAGGTTGGGTACTAGCGTGAGGAAGAGTTGTTGGATATATGATACTAGCTCCCCTGGTTTAATTGACTCTGGTATTCCCCCAAAAATTATGTTGTTCCGCCTGGAGTGGTCTTTGAGGTCTGCGATTTTTAGCTGCATTTGGTGAATCGCTGCTGCCTGATCATCCTGCGTGTCTATAGTGTTAGGTACCTGGTAGTGCTGAGCTTGACTTGATGGTTGGAGACCTCTCTTACAACTCTGGTTCAGGGCCTGCTGGATTGGGGACAGCGTAGCCGTGAACTCAGCGGGTAGGAGTGTCCGTGTGGATGCAGCAGGCTGATGCAGGGTAGATGCAGGGCTTGCTCAGAGGGTAGGTCTGCAGATGAAGGTTCGGCAGGAAACCAGGAGGCAGGAGGTAGACCGACAACAGGAGCAGCAGCAGACGGCTGAAGTAGCTGACAGCAACGGCAGGAGATCAGCAGATGACGGCAGCAGCGAAGACCTGTGCAGGGACACTGGAGCAGGGATGGTCAGGCAAGCCGGGTCACAACAGGTAAGGCAGACAGGTATGGACGGCAGGCAGGAGGATGGTCAGGAGGCAAGCCGGGGGTTCAGCAACAGTAACACAGTCCAGAGCAGGGTCAAACAAGCCGGGGTCAAGGAACGGAGAAAGTAGCGGAGTCAAACAAGCCGGGTCACAGGTAGGGAGCTTCAGACAGGTTCAGGTTGGGGTCACAGGTGGGAGCTGAGACGGACAGCGCCGCATGCAGGCAGCTGTCCCCTTTAAATAAGGCCACTGGCGCCAAAGCGGCGCCGATCGCGCACGTGCACGCGCACGGGGGCGCGCGCGCCCGCTATTTGCGCACGGGAGCGCGCGCACGAGTCCCGCGGGCGCGTGCACGCGCCCGCGGCGCGCGCCGACGCGCGCGCCGGCGTTCAGAGGGACCAGGGCTGCCCAGGTGCCCGCGCACCCTCCGGCTAGGGTGCCCAGGGCGGCTAGAGCCCTGACATTGCCCCCTCACAAGGGGCAACCTCCGGGTGCCCATTAGGCGTTGTCTTTCTGGATGGGAAGAAAGAAAGGTGCGGATTAGTCTCTTGGCATGAAGGTTGCATTCTGGCTCCCATGAATTACTCTCGGCCCCATACCCCTTCCACTTGATCAGGAACTGCCTCTCCCCCCTACGTCTCCTGCAATCAAGGATGGCCTCTACCTCGTACTCCTCATTACCTTGGACCAGGACAGGTCCGGGTGGGTTTGTACCCCTATCAGGGAAGGGATCGGGCACAGCGGGTTTCAGGAGAGAAACGTGGAAGACTGGGTGGACTCTCATAGAGTCGGGCAGGGACAGCTCATAGGAAACTTCATTGATCCTCCTCTTCACAGGGAAAGGTCCTAAGAACTTGGGAGCAAGCTTCTTAGAGGGACAAGCAAGTCTAAGGTTAGTTGTAGCTAGCCATACCTGGTCGCCCACCTGCAAGTTCAGCTCACCCCTCCTCTTCCGATCGAAGAATCTTTTGCTGTCCTCCTGTGCCTTGGTGATTGCCTCCTGAAGAATCCTGTTGTTGCGGCTGAGGAACGAAGCTGTATCCTGGACTGCCGGGACTGAAGATTCTGGGAGAAAGTCAGGGAGAAAAGACAAGTGAAAACCGTAGTTGGCAAAAAATGGGGATTGACCTGTGGCTGAATGACTGGCATTATTATAAGAGAATTCAGCTAGGGGTAATAGGGACACCCAATCGTCCTGCACAAAGGACGTGAAGCACCTTATGTATTGCTCTAAAGTCTGGTTGGTGCGTTCCGTCTGCCCATTAGTTTGGGGGTGGTATGCAGAAGAAAGGGCCAGCTCAATCTTAAGGATCTCACAAAGGGCCCTCCAAAAACGGGACGTGAACTGGACCCCCCTATCTGATACTATATTGGCCGGAACCCCATGTAACCTGACTATCTCCTTAATAAAAAGATGGGCAGTCTCTGTGGCAGATGGTGTTCCCCTTAAAGGCAAAAAGTGGGCCATTTTGGACAGCCGGTCCACTACTACAAAAATAGCAGAGCACCCCTCTGAGCACGGAAGCTCGACTATAAAGTCCATGGACAACATTCGCCAAGGTCGATCAGGTGCAGGAAGAGGCTTCAAAAGTCCCCAAGCTCGGTTCCTAGACGTCTTGCTGCGGTTACAAACAGGGCAGGAGTCAACATAAGACTTGCAGAATTCCTTTAGTTTGGGCCACCAAAAGGTGCGTTGCACCAACTCCACAGTTTTACGGCTCCCGAAGTGTCCTGCCAGTGGATGGTCGTGTAGAAGGGTCAGGACCTTCACCCTTACAGATTCGGGGACGAAGACTTGACTTCCCCTCCAGAGGAGTCCATCGCTGGAAGTTAGGGTGACCCCATGGGGTCCCTGGGAACTGGCGGATGCCTCCCGGATTTGAGATAGCAGATCTGGCTGTAAAAGTAGAAAGTTTCCGGAAGATAGGATGGTGTCTGGGGTGGTGGAGTCCTTGGGACTGTCAAACATCCGGGAAAGGGCGTCAGGCTTCACATTCTTGGAACCGGGACGATACGTAATATGAAAGCAGAACCTTGAGAAAAACAGAGCCCAGCGGGCTTGTCGGGGTTTGAGTCGCTTGGCAGTTCGTAAGTACTCAAGGTTCTTGTGGTCAGTGTAGATGAGTACTGGATGATTAGCTCCCTCCAAGAGGTACCTCCATTCTTCTAGTGCCGATTTGATAGCCAAGAGCTCCCGGTCCCCGACATCATAATTCCTCTCGGCTGGAGAAAGTTTCCGAGAGAAAAATCCCACTGGGTGCATGGCGTCTTTATTGCCCTGTCGTTGTGACACGACCGCCCCAACTGCCACTTCAGATGCATCGACCTCCAAGATGTAAGGGAGGGCAGGGTCGGGGTGACTGAGGATAGGGGCGGAGGTAAACAGTCTTTTAAGCTGATCAAAGGCCCCTTGAGCTTCCGGGCCCCAGTGGAAGCGTGTGCCCTGCTTGGTCAGCTGGGTGATGGGGGTGATGATAGCAGAGAACCCCTTAATAAACTTCCTGTAGAAGTTTGCAAATCCTACGAACCGTTGGATTCCTTTTTTATCTACAGGTGCTGGCCAGTCAAGAACGGCGGACACCTTCTGAGGGTCCATTCTAATGCCTGCCGGGGAGATTTCAAGTCCCAAAAACTGGATTTCCTGCTGCTCAAATTCGCACTTCTCGGCCTTTGCATACAGGCCGTGCCGTCGGAGTCGAAGGAGTACCTTGCCCACATGCCCACGATGTTGTTCAAGGGTTTGGGAGAAAATCAAGATGTCGTCCAGATAGACGATCACGAAAATGTCCAAATAGTCTCTGAGTACATCATTGATGAAATGCTGGAACGTGGCCGGGGCATTACAGAGCCCGAAGGGCATGACCAAGTACTCATAGTGGCCGAAACGAGTCCGGAAAGCCGTCTTCCACTCGTCCTCGGCCCGAATGCGGACCAAATTGTATGCACCCCTGAGGTCCAATTTGGTGAAAACCGTTGCCGATCTTAGCTTCTGAAAGAGCTCAGGGATTAAGGGCAGGGGGTACCGATTCTTGACCGTTATTTTATTGAGCTCCCGGTAGTCCACACAGGGCCTCAAGGACTGATCCTTCTTGGTGACGAAGAAGATGCCTGCGCCAGCAGGAGAGGTGGAATGGCGGATGAACCCCTTCTTTAAGTTTTCGGCAATGTAGGTCTTCAGGGCCTCTTGTTCTTTCTCGGAGAGAGGAAAAATGCGACCGAAGGGAATTTCAGCCCCAGGGAGGAGCTCGATGGGGCAATCATAGGGACGGTGGGGCGGAAGGGAGTCTGCCCCCCGCTTGCTGAAAACGTCCAGAAAGTCATGATAAGGTTGGGGTACAGATTGGCGTAGGTCTTGATCCGCGTCTAGGCAAAGCAAGGTAGAGGATGGTCCGAGGGTTGCAGGTAGGCAGTGTTCCTGGCAGTACCGAGATTGAAATTCTACCTCCCCGGTGGACCAATGGATCAGCGGGTTATGGGCCTGGAGCCATGGCATACCCAGGATGACCGGGAACAGGGGAGAGGAGATCACGTCCATGGTCAGGAGCTCCTGATGTTGAGGGAAAATTGTAGCGGTTAAGGGCAAAGTCTCTTGAGTCACCTGGCCAGACTTAATGCGGGACCCATCCGCCAGAAACACAGTAAGTCCTTGGGTCTTCTTCTGGAGCGGCAGGGCGTGAGTGTTGGCGAAGGTGGCATCCACGAAACAGCTACACGCCCCGGAGTCAATGATGGCGCTGGTGAGGATTGTCCTTCCCTGGCACTGCAACGACAGAGGAAGGGTAAGGTGAATAGTACTGGCTGGGCAGGGTGCAGAGAGAGGAGATACGGATGATAAGCACTTACGCGTCTTGACAGGGCAACCATTCACGAAATGTCCAGAGCCCCCACAGTACAGACACAGATTCAACTGGCGACGTCGGGCCCGTTCCTCGGGCGTCAAGGGGGCACGTAGAAGACCAATCTGCATCGGTTCGGAACCATCTGAAGCAGGTCCCACGGGAGGTGTAGAGGGAGCAGGTAGGTAGCGAGTGGCAGGAACAGGAGCCCTAGCGACCATCCAAGCTGGGCGACTGGGCAAAGCAGAGCGTTCAGCTCGGCGCTCCCGTAGGCGACGGTCCAATTGGATTGTCAGAGTGACAAGGTCCTCAAGATCCTCAGGAACTCCTACACGGGCCAGTTCGTCTTTCAACCCCTCTGAGAGGCCCATGCGGAACTGGTGTCTGAGGGCTGCATTGTTCCATTGAGTATCCGCGCTCCAGCGCCTAAAGTCCGTGATATAGTCCTCAGCCGTCCTGCGGCCTTGCTGGAGCGCGGATAGGGCAGATTCAGCTGTAGCCGTGCGTTGAGGGTCGTCATACAACTGTGCCATTGCCTGGAAGAAGGCGGCTAAGGACTGGGTCATGACACTGTTGGCTCCCAGAAGACGGTGGGCCCAGGACTGGGGTTCTCCTTGTAGAAGGGACACCACGAATCCCACCTTGGTGACTTCCAGGGAAAAGGTCCGGGGTTGCAGGGCAAAGTAAAGCTGGCAGGCATCTCGGAAAGCTTGAAACTTGGACCGGTCGCCCGAGAACCTTTCTGGGATAGGTACTCTAGGTTCAGGGGGAAGCATCACCACTGTTGGTTGGGAGGCAGGTTGCACTGGTGGTGGAGGTGCAGCAGCCATGGGGCTGGCAAGTTGTTGAACTTGGCCTTCCAGCTTGGTGTATCCCTCCTGCAGGGATTTCACGGCTTGTGTGAGGGCTGCCAGGTGGGAGCACATTTCCCGCATGGTTGAGGCTCCATCCGCAGGCTCAGTCATATTGGCTGTCCGTACTGTTAGGTACCTGGTAGTGCTGAGCTTGACTTGATGGTTGGAGACCTCTCTTACAACTCTGGTTCAGGGCCTGCTGGATTGGGGACAGCGTAGCCGTGAACTCAGCGGGTAGGAGTGTCCGTGTGGATGCAGCAGGCTGATGCAGGGTAGATGCAGGGCTTGCTCAGAGGGTAGGTCTGCAGATGAAGGTTCGGCAGGAAACCAGGAGGCAGGAGGTAGACCGACAACAGGAGCAGCAGCAGACGGCTGAAGTAGCTGACAGCAACGGCAGGAGATCAGCAGATGACGGCAGCAGCGAAGACCTGTGCAGGGACACTGGAGCAGGGATGGTCAGGCAAGCCGGGTCACAACAGGTAAGGCAGACAGGTATGGACGGCAGGCAGGAGGATGGTCAGGAGGCAAGCCGGGGGTTCAGCAACAGTAACACAGTCCAGAGCAGGGTCAAACAAGCCGGGGTCAAGGAACGGAGAAAGTAGCGGAGTCAAACAAGCCGGGTCACAGGTAGGGAGCTTCAGACAGGTTCAGGTTGGGGTCACAGGTGGGAGCTGAGACGGACAGCGCCGCATGCAGGCAGCTGTCCCCTTTAAATAAGGCCACTGGCGCCAAAGCGGCGCCGATCGCGCACGTGCACGCGCACGGGGGCGCGCGCGCCCGCTATTTGCGCACGGGAGCGCGCGCACGAGTCCCGCGGGCGCGTGCACGCGGCGCGCGCCGACGCGCGCGCCGGCGTTCAGAGGGACCAGGGCTGCCCAGGTGCCCGCGCACCCTCCGGCTAGGGTGCCCAGGGCGGCTAGAGCCCTGACATATAGCTACATTATGTGCCTGAGCCACTGTGTGCAGTTGTTGTACAATGGTGTCAGTGCGGTCTTCTAGCTTTTCTACTCTGCTCTGGATATGATTAAGGGATATTTTTAAATCTCTTTGCAGGTCAGCCTGTAATGAGTGAAGCATAGACTTCAGGGTGCTCTCTGAGGCTGGATTGTTGTCTGAGGCTGGAAAGGCAGCTAGGGAGTTAGTGGCACTGTCTCCTGTGTGTGCAGCGTTAGCCCAATGCTGCTTCTTTAGAGCAGGTGATTTGGCTGGTGAGCCTGCCGTGGATTCTGTGGCTCTCCTACCTCTTTCCTGGGATTGAAGAGAGGTAGTGGGATCCATCTGTTCGCTCTTCTTCATGTCCCACTGGTTGTCTGGCGCTATGTTAGACTGTGCGGGTCAGGGTGAAGCCGAACGGCGTTCCCGCTCTGCGCCATCTTGTGAGGGGAAGGAAGCCGGCTTCATGAAGTAATCGTGTAAACAGCACGACCTCTGGTTGTTGTTGTTCTTTTTCTTCTTGGACATGTCCTGGGGTGTCTCAGAAGTAGTGGCCCCCGGTCCAGAGGTAAAGGCGGCTAATACTGGCTCTGCAAGTCGCTGTTGTGCCCCAAACTGAGGGAGAGCAGAGAACCTAGGCAGCCATTATCTGCTGCAGCCAAACCATGCCCCCACGTTTATCTTGATTTTTAAGGGTGTGGGACATAAGCAGGGATAAAGTGAAAGTATTGTCCATCCATGCTCTCTCTAGTTGACACCAAGGTTTTAATGAAGGGCTGCAAAACCAGGATTTGAGTTGATCTAGTGATCTAATGAAGCCATATAGTAATCTAGCAGCACAGGAAGCCCTATGCATCCCATCAATCTTTGTTTCTTTTGGATTTGTAAGGAGCATCTTGCTTTGCTGCCTGCCCAGACAAATTGTGATAGTAATTTTTGCATGGCTGTAAAAAAGAAAGTGGGCACAGGTATCTGAAGTGTCCTGAATAGATACTGTATAACGTTTTTAGAAGCAGTAACATCTTGTATGCCGCTAAGTGGCCGGACCATGATAAAAAGGTGTTTTTTAAGTTTAGATATTTCTTGTAAAATGTTGGAGAGGAGTGGGAGAAAATTTAGAGGGAAAAGTTAGTTGGATTCCAAGATATTGTAGAAGTTTGTTGGACCAACAGTATGGTATTTGTTTTAGCAAAGATTAGGGATGGGCCCGGTGTTCGATTTGAGCCCAGGTTCGAATCGAGCACCGGGCGTTCGCCCCGCTCGGCGAGCCCAGAACTATTTGGGCCGTTCGCATCACATTCGTGTGATGCGAGCGGCCCGCAATGCATTGCGGCTGGTGCAGTGCATTGCTGGCTGATGATTGGCCAAGCATGCACTGTGACCCCGCATGGTTGGCCAATCACAGCGCTGGCAGCGAGGAGAGCAATAATTTGCTACAGGCAGGACGCCTGTAGCCAATTAATGCTCAGGGGCTTTAGTACACGCCCCAATGTATAAAAGGCCGCCACGCCGTCGGCCCAGGGCACATGTGTTCCGGCTTTGAGAAGAGTGAATAGGCAGTCTGCTGATTGATTCGTTCATTGCTAAACCATTGCTGATTCATTCAATACTGATCATTTCTGCTGATTGCACTGCTGAGTGTGACATTATCTGCTGCTGGGGATTAGTCTGGTGTGTGTGTGCTGTTAGTACAGCATTGCAGTAGCACCCATTGCATTGCTGTTAGAACAGCATTGCACCCTAACTTTCTGTCCCAACCTTCTGTCCCATCCCAGGCAAGCAGGCAGGGATTTATAGGAGCTATATTGTGTTTGTGTCAGCACACATAGGAGCTAGTGTGTGTGTTGTCAGCACACATAGGAGCTAGTGTGTGTGTTGTCAGCACACATAGGAGCTATATTTTTATGTCAGCACACATAGGAGCTATAGTGTGTTGTCAGCACACATAGGAGCTATAGTGTGTTTGTGTCAGCACACATAGGAGCTATAGTGTGTTTGTGTCAGCACACATAGGAGCTATAGTGTGTTGTGAGCACACATAGGAGCTATATTTTTTTGTCAGCACACATAGGAGCTATAGTGTGTTTCCGGCACACATAGGAGCTATAGTGTGTTTGTGTCAGCACACATAGGAGCTATAGTGTGTTGTGAGCACACATAGGAGCTATATTTTTTGTCAGCACACATAGGAGCTATAGTGTGTTGTCAGCACACATAGGAGCTATAGTGTGTTTGTGTCAGCACACATAGAAGCTATAGTGTGTTGTCAGCACACATATGAGTTATAGTGTGTTGTGAGCACACATAGGAGCTATAGTGTGTTGTCAGCACACATAGGAGCTATAGTGTGTTTGTGTCAGCACACATAGGAGCTATAGTGTGTTGTCAGCACACATAGGAGCTATAGTGTGTTTGTGTCAGCACACATAGGAGCTATAGTGTGTTGTGAGCACACCTAGGAGCTATAGTGTGTTGTCAGCACACATAGGAGCTATAGTGTGTTTGTGTCAGCACACATAGGAGCTATAGTGTGTTGTGAGCACACATAGGAGCTATATTTTTTTGTCAGCACACATAGGAGCTATAGTGTGTTGTCAGCACACATAGGAGCTATAGTTTGTTGTCAGCACACATAGGAGCTATAGTGTGTTTGTGTCAGCACACATAGGAGCTATAGTGTGTTGTGAGCACACATAGGAGCTATATTTTTTTGTCAGCACACATAGGAGCTATAGTGTGTTGTCAGCACACATAGGAGCTATAGTGTGTTTGTGTCAGCACACATAGGCGCTATAGTGTGTTGTCAGCACACATAGGAGCTATATTTTTTTGTCAGCATACATAGGAGCTATAGTGTGTTGTGAGCACACATAGGAGCTATAGTGTGTTTGTGTCAGCACACATAGGAGCTATATTTTATTGTCAGCACACATAGAAGCTATAGTGTGTTGTCAGCACACATAGGAGCTATATTTTTTTTCAGCACACATAGGAGCTATAGTGTGTTGTCAGCACACATAGGAGCTATAGTGTGTTTGTGTCAGCACACATAGGAGCTATAGTGTGTTGTCAGCACACAAAGGAGCTATAGTGTGTTTGTGTCAGCACACATAGGAGCTATAGTGTGTTGTGAGCACACATAGGAGCTAAAGTGTGTTTGTGTCTGCACACATAGGAGCTATAGTGTGTTGTCAGCACACATAGGAGCTATAGTGTGTTTGTGTCAGCACACATATGAGCTATAGTGTGTTGTCAGCACACATAGGAGCTATAGTGTGTTTGTGTCAGCACACATATGAGCTATAGTGTGTTGTCAGCACACATAGGAGCTATAGTGTGTTTGTGTCAGCACACATAAGAGCTATATTTTTTTGTCAGCACACATAGGAGCTATAGTGTGTTGTCAGCACACATAGGAGCTATAGTGTGTTGTCAGCACACATAGGAGCTATAGTGTGTTGTCAGCACACATAGGAGCTATGTTTTTTGGTCAGCACACATAGGAGCTATAGTGTGTTCTCAGCACACATAGGAGCTATAGTGTGTTTGTGTCAGCACACATAGGAGCTAGTGTGTGTGTGTGTGTCAGCACACATAGGAGCTAGTGTGTGTGTGTCAGCCCAGTTATTGTCATCTAAGGCAGCCTCTATCTGCCATAGGGCCCTGTTGCTGTCATCTAAGGCATCCATCTGCAGGAGTTAGTGTGTGTGTGCTGTGTGACTCCAGCACAATATACACTACCCACTACAATGCCTGGAAGACTGCCAAGGAGAGGCAGACAGTCCCGAGGCAAGAACACAGGGCAAGCAGGCTCTGTTTCTATAGACAACAGTGCTAGTCGTGGACGTGGTCGTGCATCGTCATCAGCACGTGGCCATGGGACATGCTTGTCCTTGTTTTCGGCAGCTGGACATGTTGAGCCGCATCATGCCGAAGGCTTGGTAGAATGCATGACCAAGCCCTCCTCATCCTCCTCATCCTCTCTCACCCAGGCTCAGGGTACTGGCAGAGCAGCTGCCAACGCGTACTCAATGGCACCATCAGGCACCCCTTCCCTAGACCCACCATGTCCTCCTGAGGAGTCCCCGAACTGTTTGAGCACAGTGTTGGGTACATGCTCCAGGAGGATGCCCAACGATTTGAAGGCTCGGATGATGATACCCAGCTTGAGGAAGGCAGTAGTGTGCGCGCAGAGAGAGGGGATGCTGAAGGACAGCAATCTGGCAGTCATGTTCCACCAGCTGCAGCTTACTGCCAGGTTTGCTCTAGTGGTGAAGAGGGAGGGGATGATGAGGTCACTGACTCCACGTGGGTGCCTGAAGGGAGAGAGGAGGAGGAGGAGGAGGAGGAGGAGGCAGCGGCACATGTCCAACGAGGCAGGATTCCCTCTGGAGGCCAGCTAGAGGCCAGCACACCAACTGAATCACACCGCAGAGCTCCGCCTGTGCAGGGCGCTGCCTCTGCACGTTATCACAAAAGTTCTTTGGTGTGGGCCTTTTTTGAGACGAGTACATCAGATCGCACCACTGCTATTTGCAATATTTGTCTCAAGCGTATATCATGTGGCCAAAACCTCAGCCACTTGGGCACCACAAGCATGACCAGACATATGTCGACCTGCCATGCAGCTCGTTGGCAAGCGCACATTAAAGACCCACACCAAAGAACAAAGTGGACCTCTCCTTGCTCCTCATCAGCTGGGATCTCCAACCCCACTATATCTTCAGTCCTCTCTGAAAGCTGCTCTGAGAGGACTGAAGGTGTAGAATTAGGTGTGTCACAACCAAGTACTTGCAGTACACCAATGTCCGATTGTAGCAGGCAAATTTCCCTGCCCCAGCTGCTGGACCGTCGAAAGAAGTTTACTCCCAGCCATCCACATGGCCAGCGGTTGAATGCTAGCTTGGCAAAATTGCTAGCACTTCAACTGCTGCCTTTTCAGTTGGTAGACTCAGCCCCCTTCCGTAAGTTTGTTCAATGTGCGGTTCCTCAGTGGCAGGTTCCCAAACGCCACTTTTTCTCACGGAAGGCGATTCCGGCTCTCTACCGGCATGTGGAAGGCAATGTCCATGCCTCGCTGGACAGGGCGGTCAGCGGTAAGGTGCATATTACCGCTGACTCATGGTCCAGCAGGCATGGACAGGGACGTTATCTGTCTTTCACGGCCCATTGGGTCACTCTTTTGGCAGCTGGGAGGGATGCAGGACAAGGTGCAGTAGTGTTGGAGGTTGTTCCGTCACCATGCCTCCAAAATGCTACTACTGGTTGTGACACACCTCTCTCCTCCACCCCCTCCTCTTCTTCTTCCTCCATGGCCTCTTTGAGTGCTCTGTCCTCGGAACCAGCGGTGCTCCGTAGGCGTACAAGGGGCTACGAGAGTACGCAGGCAAAAAGATGCCTTGCCGTGCTTGAGCTGGTGTGTTTGGGGGACAGGAGCCACACTGGGGCAGAGGTTCTGGCAGCTCTGCAGGGGCAGATAAGGGGGGGAAAGGGGACAGCCTTATCTGCCCCTATTTTTACCCCCCACGGTGGTGGAGTAGCGGTGGTGGTTCCGGAGAGACCGGTCACCGGCCCCCCTCTATTTCTCTCTCTCTCTTTACATGTAATACTGCCTGAAGAGTTAAGCCATTGGCAATGAACAACAACTGCAAAACTATCCTTCCTTATAATTTTTTTTTTTTTTTTTTATATATTTTTTTTTTAATTAATTTTTTTTATTTTTTTTTTTATTTATTTATTTATTTATTTATTTATTTATTTTTTATTTTTTTTTTCTATTATTGTTATTTATACTTATTTTTATTTTTTATTTTTATTGCTTTATTTATATTTATTTTTACTTTTATTTTTATATGTTTATCTATATCCCACTCTTCTATTTTATATTCTATTTTAATTCATACTTATCTTTATTATCTTTTTTTTATTTTTATTGCTCTATTTATTTTTATTTCTATCTTTATTTATATTCTACTTTTCAACCTTATATTCTATTTTAATTCACTCTGCTGGATTGATGGCCATAAATGGAGTTAACTAATATAGATTATATTATCTTTTCCTCTTTGGAATTTCTCCCGACCAATTGCAATGCGACACGGCCCTTATGGAAGCTGATTCAACAGGTCTATCTGGTGTTTGTATGCACTATTACTAATGTCCACTTGCTGAGATATCACGCGCACAGCAGTCTTTGAAACTGACCAACACTTGCCTAGACGGGCCAACCCCTCAGCTCCAGCTGATTCAAATGACACTCAAAATAATTTCCGCCCTGATTTTGGCGGGAAAATAGGCTACTTAAGCAGTACTCACTCAGTAGTCTGCAGAGAAGGCACTGGGAAGGCGGCTTATGCTCTAGCTCCATCTCCTAGGTAAGTTTTTAATCCATATGGCGTACCCAGACTCTATAGGCATGATACTATATAATCACCAGCCCCAATTCTCATAACGATTTACCTACCAAACTTTTTGCTTGCTACTTTACCAGACTCAGCGTTGGATTATCCAACCCCTGGGGGCTGCCCTCAAATAGGGCTCTAAGGCCGCCCTTCCCATACGACCTACACCGGACATCATTTTTTACTATCTAGAAGTAACAATTTAAGGATTGGGCTTTTATAAAATGGTCATCACTATTTACAATTACCCTTACCCTGTTCATTAGGTTTTTCTAATATTGGGGGACGCTGATACGGTCTCTCTATAATGTACCGGGACTTTTTCTGACCCTCTTGAACCCAAAATGTTACTCTACCAGGTAGGATTCAACCTTCCTAATATAAGCTTTAATTCCCATAATATGGATATAACATTCCAAATAATGATAAATTATAAAATAGATATAAATTTCCCCTCCTCTTTCCCTCTGCCTTTTTTTTTTCTCTCATTGTCCTTGTTTTTCTGTTGCCCTTTTGGCTTCTCTTCTACCATCTGCAGGTGTAAGGAAATTCCTTCCGAAACTGACGTTCACTTCTACCTTCCAGGAAATTGCTTTTAAAAATGAAAATGTGAATTGCCACAAATTGAGTATCTTATAACCAATAGGATATACCTAGAAGGTAGGCAATCTACTTACTAATTAGATCGCGGGCTATACTGGTGATGATCATGTTACTGATGGGACATTTTGGAGCAACTATTTGCCCATTGATGAATAATTCTCATTTTTTCTGTTTTACAACTATATTTAGATAAAAAAATTGCTGTACTACGGTTCTGATGAAGCTAAAAGCGAAACGCGTCAACCGTCAACTGACCAGCAAGTAAAACATAATTATGAAATCTTTTAGGTCCTAATGTATATCCGATACTCGATGGCCAAACTGTTGTAAATAATTTCTTTTTGTTCTTCACTTTTTGAGATGTATATTTGTATATTGTCTTGTATGTTTTCTAAATAAACCAATGAAATATTGATTACGGAATATCCGTGTTTGTTCAGGTGCCGAGATAGTCCGTCAGGTCGGCTAAACTCCCTCTTGTTCCTTTTTTCTTTGTAATAATGATGGCTGTTAACATTTCAGGTGGAAATTCGGCTTTGGACATAGCGCCACTGAAGACTTGAAATAAATACGGTGACAAAATGTCATTAAATAGTTGATAGTACTCCGCCAAGTAACCATCATATCCTGGTAAATTAATTTTGGGTACATATTTGATCAGATTTTTTATTTCTGTGACTGAGAATGGATGATTTAGTTGGAATAGATCTGATTGGGAGCATGTAGGTAAGGAAACTGATGCTAAAAATTCAGAAATTGTTTCATCTGAGGGTTGGGGAGTATCAGCATAGTTTTCTAAATTGTACAGTGATTCGTAGTAGACACTAAAGGCATCAGCAATTTATTTTGGGTTAAATACTTGTCCCCAACATCATACGCAAAATGGATACCGGCATACGGATATCAAAGTCAATTTGTATACCAAAATGACTAAATCATAGAGGCTGCTCTATGACGGACTTCGGTCTCGAAATCACCCGCAAAATAGCCGCAATTTGTATATCACGCATGCACAGTGGAGTTGTCGCACACTATATGAAATCAGGAAGTGTAGCAATCCACACGTTCCAGTCGACGTCTGATGACGAAACGCGTAGAACGTGACTGCGTCACTTCCGGTCTGACGGCACAGCTTGTTCCACATACAAACCCTTTGTATTGTTTTTATTAAATGTGAGTACATTACCTAACTTTTTAATAAACATGGAAACGATTGAAAATGGATTTACACTATGGGCATCCCCCTTTCTTTTATATGGTGAACATATGAGATACCAATAGAGATAGTGCTGTTACACAAGAGTCCAGGATCCACAGATTGCTACACAGTGGCACATATTGTGAACGCGCAGTACCCCAGGAGGGGTGAGGCTCTCTGGTGGATCCACAGATTGCTACACAGTGGCACATATTGTGAACGCGCATGTTCACTTATCACACCAATCTTGGGTGTGGTCAGATGCTTTGAGGGCAGAGGAAAGATCTAGGGTCTAATAGACCCCAATTTTTTCAAAAAAAGAGTACCTGTCACTGCCTATTGCTATCATAGGGGATATTTACATTCCCTGAGATAACAATAAAAATCATAACAAAGAAAAAAAATGGAAGGAACAGTTTAAAAATAAAATAAAAAAGCTAAATAAATAAAAAAAACACCAAAAAAAAAACAAAGAGGGCAGTAATTTTAGCAGTAGACCTCCTCCGTGAATCTAATGTGGTATCATGTAAAGGCTTTTAAATGTTTGGTATCCATGTACTCGGCCTAAGATCATATTTTTTTATTTCATCAAAAATTTGAGCAATATAGTGTGTTTTAGTGCATTAAAATAAAAAAAAAAGTGTATTTTTTTCCACAAAAATGCGTTTGAAAAATCGCTGCGCAAATACTGTGTGGAAAAAAAAAATGCAACACCCACCATTTTAATCTGTAGGGCCTTTGCTTTAACATTATATATAGTGTTTGGGGGTTCAACGTAATTTTCTTGCAAAAAAAAAATATGTTTTCATGTAAACAAAAAGTGTCAGAAAGGGCTTCTAAATGTTGTGCATAAAGTGCCAGGACAGTTCAACCCCCCCCAAATGACCCCATTTTGGAAAGTAGACACCCCAAGCTATTTGATGAGAGCAATGTTGAGCCCATTAAATATTTTTTTTTTTGTCCCAAGAGATTGAATAATGAAAAAAAAAAAAATATATATATTTTTTTTACAAAAAGTTGTCACTAAATGATATATTGCTCAAACATGTCATGGGCATATGTAGAAATACACCCCAAAATACATTCTGTTGCTTCTCCTGAGTACGGGGATACCACATGTGTGGGACTTTTTGGGAGCCTAGCTGCGTACGGAACCCCAAAAACCAATCACCGCCTTCAGGCTTTCTAAGGGTGAAATTTTTTTATTTCACTTCTCACTGCCTCACAGTTTCGGAGGCCATGGAATGGCATAAAACCCCCCAAAATGACCCCATTTTGGAAAGTAGACACCCCAAGCTATTTGCTGAGAGGTATTGTGAGTATTTTGCAGATGTCGCTTTTTGTCACAAAGTTTTTAAAAATTGAAAAAAGAAAAAAAAAATTTTTTTTTCTTTACTTTCTTCATTTTCAAAAACAAATGAGAGCTGTAAAATACTCACCATGCCTCTCACCAAATAGCTTGGGGTGTCTACTTTCCAAAATGGGGTCATTTGGGGGGGTTTTGTGCTATTTTGGCATTTTATGGCCTTCGAAACTGTGATAGGTAGTGAGGAGTGAAATCAAAAATTTGCACCCTTAGAAATCCTGAAGGCGGTGCTTGGGTTTCGGGGCCCCGTACGCGGCTAGGCTCCCAAGAAGTCCCACAAATGTGGTATCCCCATACTCAGGAGAAGCAGCAAAATGTATTTTGGGGTGCAATTCCACATATAACTATGGCATGGTCAAAATATCATTTAGTGACAACTTTTTGCAAAAAAAATAAACGCTTATTGGCATTTTTTTTACTAAAGACTTGTGGCTGAATACATTTTGGCCCAAATGTTTGGCTAAAATTGAGTTTATTAAATTTTTTTTTATAACAAAAGTAGAAAATCTCTTTTTTTTTTCAAAATTTGTTTTTTTTTTCCGTTTATATCGCAAAAAATAAAAATCAAAGAGGCAATCAAATACCATCAAAAGAAAGCTCTATTTGTGGAAGAAAAGGACGCAAATTTCGTTTAGTTACAAAATTGCATGACCGCGCAATTACCAGTTAAAGTAGTGCAGTGCGAAATTGAAAAAAGACCTCTGGTCATTTTTTTTACATAAAGACATGTGGCTGAATATATTGTGAACGCGCAGTACCCCAGGAGGGGTGAGGCTCTCTGGTGAGTGTATTTGAAATAGGAGCACGGATAAAGATTACAGCACCAAGTATCACTTATATAAGAAGTATCACCCATGTAAGAAGAGTCTCTCAAGCACTGGACACTTTTTTATAAAGCACGGACACTTTTTTATAAAGCACAGTCACTTCTTTGTCCATATTTCTTTATTTTTATTTTTATTTTAATTTATTTGCTTTTATTTTTTCATCATTCACTATTGTTTGCAAATTGAATTGTTTACTTATTAATTGCATTTTTTGTTTATGCAATAGCCACTGCCAGATTGATTTATTCACCAATTGTATTTTTGCACATGCAGCTGCTATAACCAGCATTGCCATTTGCACCAGGTCACTGCACAAGTCACTTTAACACATCTTTGTTTATGCAGCTGATCATGCAGCTACAACAAAACAATTTCCGCCCTGTATAGATTGCTTGCAGTTGGTCATATAGCTATACTATAATTAATTACTGCACCGTATAGTTTGTTTTACAACACAAGGTGGCATTAAGAATTTTTTCATTTTGAAGTCTGTTTGGAGTCATTTCCAAGGGTACACGTGTTTTTGGCTTCTGGGAACCACCCAGAAACCTCAGACACACTTCTTAAGCACCTTTATTCATATTAGGATTTATTGACACACTCCAGAGGGTGTAACACAGTTTCATATATTTTTTCATTTTAATTGTAGCGCTGATATTCTTGTCTATTGATGTGGTTATGCATACTTTAATGTAAGGTTAATGGGCATTGCTATGGTTCCGTATCTAGAGCCATCTAGTGACCAGATACGGTTAATGCACTTGTATATATTTACCTCTGAACAACCTAAAAGACTTATACAGGAAGTGACTGTTGTTTTGATTCAGAAGGTTGACCTTGTTACCCAGGAGTCTGTGTGACCTACCCATGAACACTCTCTTACCCAGTGCATGCTGGGTAGGGGATAAAAGGAACCTAAGCGGCCATTTTAGGTCTCTTGGAATCACGTTGCATGCCTGTGCGGATCTGTGAGGAGGCTTCCCGGAGACAGCGTCATACAGCCATTTTGGAGCGCAAACCTGCTTGCTGGTGAGGTGACCTGACAGAGCCTGAGAGACGGTGACCGGATTGACAAGGCCCAGAGACACACATCATAGTATCAGAGGACCAGATCCATCCTGTGGAGCGGTACAGAGCGTCTGGCCCAGCTGACACAGAAGCAAGCTACAGTCACCAGACCAAGGTTATCACACGGAACTCTGATCCAGTTGGTGAGCAGGTTTCGGCCCACTGTTTATTAACTTTTACACGCAATTAGACTCACATACAAGCCTCGCTGGAATCTGTAGTTCCACGGAGGAGTAACAGAGCAACTGACACTGAGCGGGCTTGAGGCCTATCTACTCTGGCGCCTCAAGCATTGTAAATTAGTTATTGGAGTTACACCAGGAGCACTTCAACTTAACTTCCCACAGACTTTGCATTACAAATTACAAAGGAGTGACTTTAGCTAGCTAAGAAAGAAAATTCACGGACTAAGTATTTTAAGTGAGATCTCACGTATAGCCTTTAAAGTGGGGGGAGCTCCCAGGTATAAATACAATTTGTATATATTGTTTTATATATTGTCTCAAATTGTTCTTATTGAAATTATTGTGCTGTCATCCTATGTTGGGATGACAGCACAATTTCTGTAACCACCTGTTTGAATATTTTTCAGTAAAAATATCTCTGGTTAATATCCAGTTGTGTGGCGTACTGTTTTTTCCCACCAGGTGGAGCCAGTGGATCCTGAGCGTACAATACAGGTACTTCACATTGATTTATATTGTATTGTATTACAATGCACCACAGCTGTGCCAAGGGGATTGAGCCAAGTTAATGGGGTTTCTTGGTAGAGTGCAGGCCCAATTCAAACCAGCAGCTCCTTCGGGGGTCAGTGCTACACGTGGGGGCTCGTCCATGATCCTGTCACTCTGCAAGCAAACCTGCCCCCTTGGTGCCACTATGGACCCCGCCACAGTGGTCCAATGGTGCGAAGCAGAAGGCACCCACTCAGAAGCGAGCAAGCTAATTGAACTCCCAGGAGAGGACTGGGGGGAAAAACAAGTTAAGGAGGTTGTGCAAGCCTTGTCCCCAGACAGGAAGGCCTATGTGGTTGCAGTAAGACCAGATCATGGAACTGATCGCACTTATGCACTGCTGGAGTGGAGAAAAGGGGTTCCTAAGAGTTTTCAAGGCACCAGTGTGAAACTGTCTGACAGAACCCAATTCTGCCTGACACACCCAGAGAGGCAAAGTGAAGGTCCTGTCAGCTCCATCCAGGGGAAGACAATCAAAGCAAGAGCTTCCTCCCAGTCACACTCAGCCACAATTGAGCCGGAGCTCCTTACAGCACTAGGAGACTTTGTGGTGAAGTGCCAGCAAGGGAACCCTGCTTACTCCGGAAATTCCTACCAGAAACTTAGCATCTTCTCAGGAAGGCAACCTGTACCTCTGGAGGAAAGGAATTTTGAGGAATGGCTAGAGAAAACTACCCAAGCCCTGGATGAGTGGGACATCCCTGAAACACACAAAAAGCAGAGGATTGCTGAGAGCCTGAGAGGGCCTGCTTCAGAAGCTATCCGAAACCTGAAGCTCAGCAAGCAGAACTGTGTGGCTCAGGACTACTTGAATATCCTACAGGATGTGTTCGGGGGGACAGAGAAGGTCTCTGACCTAATTTATCAACTAGAACACACTTATCAACAAGCGGGAGAGAAACTGTCAGAGTACATAGGACGGTTGGACAAAATCCTGCATCAGATCATGTTAAAGAAAGGATTAGATCCCAGGGAAGTGGATGACACAAGGGCAAAGCAAGTCTTGAAGGGTGCACACCCATTGGACCCCATCATGCTCCAGTTAAGGGCCCGTCAAGACGGTGGCATCCTCAAGTACCTGGATCTTATCCGGACCATGCGGGAGGAGGAGGCCATTCTTGAGAAAAAGAGAGATAAAATGCAAGGACCAAAGTCAGTGGTTGAAATCAGGGCGGCCAGTGCCGCATGTGGCGACCCTCAAATAGAACTTCTCCAAACACAGGGGGCACAGGTGATGGAAATGATGGCTCTGTTGACTGCCCGGCACACCGTTCCCGTTGATAGGGGAATTCAAGCACCAAAAGAACTGACAAGTCCCACGGCAGTGAAGGAAACCAGAGCCTGCTTCAACTGTGGAGGGGTTGGACATTTTAAGCGGGTGTGCCCAAGCCCAAGAGCGATGGGGACAAAATCACCAAAGCCAGCGGAAAACATCAGAGGGCACCCGGTGAAGGAGTCAACTGGGCGCCCGACTACCATTGTTAACGTCAACCTGACTCGTACGCACCAGACCCCTGGGGCAACGAAAAAGTCAAGACAGAAGAGGGAGAGGTCCCAAGGCAAGGGTAAAAACCACCAAGAGGACCAAAAGAACCACATTCAGTGTGTTCTCCTCCAAGTTAGTGGGGCCTTCCCCAATTGTCCCCATCCAAATTGTGGGGATTTATGCAAAAACCCTGCTGGACACTGGAGCCCAAGTGACCTTATTATACAGGGACTTCTACGACCGACATCTCAAGCACCTGCCGCTACAGAAATTGGAGGAACTGGAGATATGGGGGTTAGGCACTCAGAACTTCCCATATAATGGTTACCTATCGGTCAGACTCACGTTCGACCCAAGTACAGCAGGAGAGGCTGAGACGTTCGACACCTTGGTCGTGGTGTGCCCTCGCCCCCCAGGGGCTGAGAAAAGTTCCCTTATTATTGGGACGAACACTGACTTGGTGAGAAGGCTTCAAGTTAAGCTGGAAGAATCCAGGTCCTTTCGTTGTCCTTGAAGATGCAAGCCAGGAAGAAAAGAAGGGGTTAGAACTTATCCCAGAAGTGTTGCCCACCAGGACATTGAAGAGGACTCACGGCAAGGTTCCAGTCAGTGTCCGTAACGTAGCAGCTGTTCTAGTGAGGGTACTGTCCAGACTACTGTTAGGACAGGTTAGTCCAGCAACCCTAGTCTTGGCATGTGGCTTGATTGGAGGATCAGCAGCAGAGATCCATCAAGAAGAATTCTGCCCTAAGAACACGCCACTTACCCCTGCCTGGAGGGAAAGAGCTAAGGCACAACTTCTAAAATGGAGGGACGCTTTCTCAAAAAGCAAGTTTGATGTGGGATTAGCAAAGAGTGCCACCCATCAAATTCGCCTGGAGGAAGAGAAGCCTTTTAGAGAAATGGTCAGGCGAATCCCATTGGGAGATCTGGAAGATTTGAGAGAACAATTGGCTGAACTCAAGAGAACGGGCATTATCCGGAAATCCAGGAATCCTTATGCTTCCCCAATAGTGTTGGTGAGGAAGAAGAACGGGTCTCTACACCTATGTATTGATTATAGGACCCTGAACCGGAGGACCATTCCCGACCAGTACACTACACCTCGGATAAAGGATGCTCTACAGAGCTTGTCGGGAGCAAAGTGGTTCAGTGTGCTGGATTTAAAGAGTGGATACTATCAGATCCCCATGCCCCCCGAAGTCAGAGAGAAGACTGCCTTCATCATCCCGGTGTTTTTTTTTTTTAGTTCAACCGGATGCCACAAGGACCAGCTGGGGCCCCAGCAACTTTCCAGAGGTTGATGGAAAAGACAGTGGGTGACATGAACCTAATAGAAGTACTGGTCTACCTGGATGACATAATAGTGTTCGGAAGAACGTTGGAAGAACATGAGGAATGCCTGGAAAAGGTCCTGAAGAGACTTCATAAGGAAGGCCTGAAGCTCTCTATGGAAAAATGTCAGTTCTACCAGTCCTCAGTGAATTACCTGGGACACATTGTGTCTGAAGAGGGAGTGGCAACTGATCCCAAGAAGTTAGAAGCTGTTACTTCTTGGCCCAGGCCCACCAACGTAACTGAACTCAGGTCATTTCGAACGTAACTTCAGGTACGTAGCTAGCGTAGGCAGTAAATGCCGGCGCGAGCTCCGTCACCTGTCATGGATTTAAAGGGAATCCCCACGCCGAAAAACGGCGTGGAGGTCCCCCCCAAATCCATGTCAGACCCTTATCCGAGCACGCAGCCTGGCAGGCCAGGAAAGGGGTGGGGACGAACGAGCGCCCCCCCCTCCTGAGCCGTACCAGGCCGCGTGCCCTCAACATGGGGGGTGCCCTGGGGAAAGGGGGGCCGTGCGGCCCCCCACCCCAAAGCACCTTGTCCCCATGTTGATGAGGACAAGGGCCTCTTCCCGACAACCCTGGCCGTTGGTTGTCGGGGTCTGCGGGCGGGGGCTTATCGGAATCTGAGAGACCCCTTTTATAAGGGGGCCCTCAGATCCCGGCCCCCCACCCTATGTGAATGAGTATGGGGTACGATGTCAGTCCCAGCATCCTCCGGGACTGTGACAACACAAGGGGGCGGGGTCACCATGTGACATGAGCATGTGACCCTGTCCCCCATGTCCCTATATAAGTCCCAGCGCAGAGCGGCACAGGCATTCTGGGCAGAGAGAGCGTCGGGTCAACAACGGAAGAAGAAGAAGAAGAACAAGAAGAAGGACAAGAAGAAGGAGAAGGCGCCGGCGGCGCGGAAGACGACGACCGCCGCAAGAACAGAAGAGACCCCCGGAAGACCCCCGAAGGCGGATCGAGACCCCCAGACGACGGCGGCGACGACGAAGAAGGTAGCCGGACTTCCCCCGCTCGGTAAAAGAGCTTGGTAAATGGCGGGGGAGTCCGGCGAGAAGACCCCCAAGACGGAAGAAGACCCCCGGAGCAGTGCAATAAACTATTTTTTCAAAAGTGTGTGTGTTTTTTTTACTTTACATTTTACACCTTAGGTGAATGGGTAGGGGTACATCGTACCCCATACTCATTCACATAGGGTGGGGGGCCGGTATCTGGGGGCCCCCTTATTAAAGGGTGCTCCCAGATGCCGATAAGCCCCCGCCCGCAGACCCCGACAACCAATGGCCAGGGTTGTCGGGAAGAGGCCCTTGTCCTCATCAACATGGGGACAAGGTGCTTTGGGGTGGGGGGGCCGCACGGCCCCCTTTCCCCAGGGCACCCCCCATGTTGAGGGCACGCGGCCTGGTACGGCTCAGGAGGGGGGGGGGGTTGGTTGGTCCCCACCCCTTTCCTGGCCTGCCAGGCTGCGTGCTCGGATGAGGGTCTGACGTGGATTTGGGGGGAACCCCCACGCCGTTTTTTTCGGCATGGGGAGTCCCTTTAAATCCATGCCAGCTTACGGAGCCAGCGCGGCGGCATTTACTGCCTACGCTAGCTACGTAATCTGAAGTCACGTGCTAAATGAACGGACTTGCCGATGAGCGGCAAGTCCGTTCATTTTCAAAAGTCCGGCGGATTATCCGTCCGTGCGTGTGTGGGCAAGTCCGCACGTGTGTGGGCAAGTCCACACGCTCGGAAAGTCCAGCGGACCCAGCTGGAAAGTCCGGCGGGATTGTCCGCTGGACTAGGTCCGCCGGCAAAAGTCCGCACGTGTGTACGCGGCATTAGGGTTTTACTCGTACTACAGAAGGTTTGTGGAGGGGTTCACAAAAATAGCCTACCCATTCACTGAGCTTCTAAAGAATCAGGAAGAGGCTAGTGAGAACCCGGATCAGTTGGGAAAGACTAAAAGAAGGGCCCAGAAGAAAAAAAGAGTCCATCCAGGATCAGTGGACTCCAGAATGCGAGGAGGCCTTCAGACAGTTGAAGTGGAGCCTTACCACTGCTCCGGTTTTGGCCTATGCAGACCCTACTAAGCCTTACGAGCGGCATGTAGATGCCAGTCGAGACGGACTTGGAGGAGTGCTCTACCAAGAGCATAAAGGGCACCTGCTACCCATCGCCTATGTGAGCAGAAGTTTAATTCCTGCTGAAAGAAACTATCCGACTCACAAGCTGGAATTCCTGGCTCTGAAGTAGGCAATGGTAGACAAGTTGAAGGACTACCTGTATGGGGCTGAATTTGTAGTAAAGACGGACAACAACCCCCTCACTTATTTGCTCACCACTGCAAAGCTGGACGCCACTGGTCACAGGTGGCTAGCCACTCTTACGGCATTCACCTTCAGTCTGAAGTACAGACCAGGAGTTGGTAACCGAGATGCGGATGCTCTGTCCAGAAGGCCTCACGACCCTCAAAGTTCCTCAGAAGACTGGACTCAGCTTACTCCAGAAGGGGTAAGAGCCCTGTGTGAAGGGACAAGTCAACAAGGAAAAGGTGGGGCCAGAGCTGAAGAAGTAGGAGTGTCCTCAATGGGAGCCCCCAGGTGCTATTGCAATGTCTCCCAGGTTGTACAAGAAGGTCTCCCTAAGCTATCCAAAAAGGATCTCGGAAGAGATCAAGAGGAAGACCCACTGTGCGGACTGGTGCTGAAGGCATTGGAACATCAACAGTCTGATGTACTGCAGAAGAGCCCCAGTAAGGAAGCCCGGCTGTTACTGAAGGAAAGGGATCGGTTGCAGTTGCAACAGGGGGTGGTCTACCGAAGGGGCCCCTCTGATGATCCAGAAGAGAAGTGGCAGCAGTTCTTGCCGGAAAAGCACAGAGAGAGGGTACTGATTGCCCTACATGAACACCATGGCCATTTGGGAGCCAAAATGACTCTTCAATTAGTAAGGGACAGGTTCTACTGGCCCTACATGAGTAAAGAAGTGGAGAGTTACTTTCATTCCTACCTCAGGTGCATACAACGGAAGACATTGCCTCAGAGGGCTGCCCCAATGGGCCATCTGGAGAGCCAGGGCCCAATTGACCTGGTCTGCATAGACTTTCTCTGTTTATAATCTGACCTAAGTGGGCAGGGGCACATCTTAGTGGTAACGGATCACTTTACCCGCTATGCCCAGGCATTTCCCACTAGGGACCAGCAAGCAACCACAGTGGCAAAGACTCTCGTTGAAAAGTTCTTCGTCCATTATGGCTTACATCACAGGATACATTCGGACCAAGGGAGAGACTTCGAGAGCAGATTGATAAAAGGACTGCTGGATTTACTAGGCATACAGAAGTCTAGGACTACTCCTTATCACCCACAAGGGGACCCTCAGCCGTAAAGGTTCAACAGGACCCTCCTGAATATGTTGGGGACGTTAACTTCAGAGCAGAAACCTCACTGGAGTAGACACATTACTGCACTGGTCCATGCCTGCAATAGCACCAAAAATGATGCCACTGGGTATTCACCCTACCAATTAATGTTTGGCCGTGAAGCCCGATTACCAGTGGATCTAGCTTTTGGAACCTCCTTGGATCACACATCAGAGACCTCCCATAGAGGGTATGTGGATAGACTGAGGAGGAACTTGAAGATAGCTTACGAGCAGGCTCAGGCCACCTCGAGCTCCAGAGAAAATAGGAACAAGAGAAACTTTGACCTGAAAGTGAGAGTCCAAGATCTTGAACCAGGTGACCGGGTTTTTCTGAGGAATCTAGGCATCCCAGGCAAGCATAAGCTGGCTGATCGCTGGAGATCACAGCCTTATGTTGTGTGTAGGAAACTTCCAGGGCTCGCAGTGAATGAAATTAAGCCGGAAGGAAACACTGGGCCAGTGAAGACCTGGCATCGGAATCACCTCTTGCCTCTCACTGAGTGCAAAGAGCAAAGAGAGACATTCACCCACCACGCAGACTGACTTACGATACATTGGGCGAATGCTCTGAAGCATCTCAGTTTGTCAGCAAAAAAAACCCTGAACTGCCTGGTCCCTCTACTACTGATTCAGTAGGGGACAGCCCCACCTCACCCCTTGGCACATCTGTACCAGATATGGTAGTATCAGCTGTGAGTGCACAGGATAGCTCACCATCATATGACAACTGGTGGGAAGCTCCTCTGTCCATATTGTATGACCGTATAGAAGCTAAAATACAGGATAGAGCTAGCTATTTGAACCTCTTTGGGGACCAAAGAAATAAAGTAGGGGGAGTGTGTAGCACTGAAATTCTTGTCTATTGATGTGGTTTTAAATAATTTAATGTAAGGTTAATGGGCATTGCTATGGTTCCGTATCTAGAGCCATCTAGTGACCAGATACGGGTAATGCAGTTGTATATATTTACCTCTGAACAACCTAAACACTTATACAGGAAGTGACTGTTGTTTGGATTCAGAAGTTTGACCTTGTTACCCAGAAGTCTGTGTGACCTACCCATGAACACTCTCTTATACAGTGCATGCTGGGTGGGGGATAAAAGAAACCTGAGCGGCAATTTTAGGTCTCTTGGGATCACATTGCCTGCCTGTGCGGATCTGTGAGGAGGCTTCCCGGAGACAGCGTCATACAGCCATTGTGGAGCGCAAACCTGCTTGCTGGTGAGGTGACCTGACGGAGGCTGAGAGACGGTGACCTGATTGACAAGGCCCAGAGATACTCATCGGAGTATCAGAGGACTGGATCCATCCTGTGGAGCGGTACAGAGCGTCTGGCCCAGCTGACACAGAAGCAAGCTACAGTCACCGGACCAAGGTTATCACACGGAACTCTGATCAAGTTGGTGAGCGGGTTACGGCCCACTGTTAATTTTTACACGCAATTAGACTCACATACAAGCCTCACTGGAATCTGTAGTTCCACGGAGGAATAACAGAGCAACTGACACTGAGCTGGCTTGAGGCCTATCTACTCTGGCGCCTCAAGCATTGTAAATTAGTTATTGGAGTTACACCAGAAGCACTTCAACCTAACTTCCCACAGACTTTGGATTACAAATTACAAAGGAGTGACTTTAGTTAGCAAAGAAAGAAGATTCACGGACTAATTATTTTAAGTGAGATCATACGTATAGCCTTTAAAGTGGGGGAGCTCCCAGGTATAAATACAATTGTATATATTGTTTTATATATTGTCTCAAATTGTTCTTATTGAAATTATTGTGCTGTCGTCCTATGTTGGGATGACAGCACAATTTATGTAACCACCTGTTTGAATATTTTTCAGTAAAAATATCTCTGGTTAAGTATCCAGTTGTGTGGCATACTGTTTTTCCCCACCAGGTGGAGCCAGTGATCCTGAGGGTACAATACATGTACTTCGCATTGATTTATATTGTATTGTATTGTATTACATTGCACCACAACTGTGCCAAGGGGATTGAGCCAAGTTAGTGGGGTTTTTTGGTAGGGTGCAGGCCCAATTCAAACCAGCAGCTCCTTCGGGGGTCAGTGCTACATAATTTATGTTCCTTCATGCCTTGGATGGCAACTTAAAAGTACATGCTTTTCCCTTCATATATCAAACACTTGGTTATCAAAGGCCCCACTGCAGGAGTTTAGTCCATCATAGGCTGAGGGTCTAACACAGGTTTTTTATCTTTTTAGAGCACACTGCGCTCTTTGTTTTTTTTTCCTTTTACATATAAAGGTCATTTGTTCCAACAAGGGAACACTCTCTTAAAATAATCCAGCATACTATAGGCTGGGGGTCTAACACATTATATACACGTTTTTTCTATTTCAAGGCCAATGCATACCATGAAATTCTAAAAGGGTACACGTGGCCCCACTAGGCACACAGAGATTTCTATTCCTGCGCTCTATCAAAACAAGTGCAGCCCACGGGGGGTATAACGCAGTAACACTCAGAATTTGGAACAGCACCAATCCTACCACACTCTTTTTTTAAATACTTGATTACCTATTTTGGGATTGTTAAGGTAAGTAATTTTTTGTTTGTTCGTTTTTCTTTTAGCTGGGTAGCCAAAAGTTTCCCTGCTCTATTACCATATCGATAAGATTGGGCTTTTAATGCTCTGATCGATTTATCATGTCGGAATAGTAAGAGGGATCTTAAATCTTGTCTGGCCTGATAGATTTTGTCACTAGTGGTTTGAGATAGTTATTACTATCCTCCAATTTGGAAATGGTGGACAGAAGGTCTTTTAGTCGCTCTGTTCGTTGCTGCTTCATTTTAGCAGTAAGTTGTTTGAGTAGACCCCTAATATACTCCTTGTGGGTATTCCATAACATGAAGGTATCTTCGACTGAAGGGGCGTTGAGGTCTAAAAATTTGTTTAGTGCTGTCCAAATTTGTCTTCTGTTTTCTGGTTGTGACAATGTAAAAATGTTATTGCGCCACCTGTTTGCCATTGTTTCAGTACGAAGATTCCCCACAATCATGGAAATTGGGGCGTAGTCAGACCACGTAATATAGTGAATGTCCGATTTTGTAACCTTCTGAAGTAAAAACTTGTCAACAAGGAATAAGTCTATCCGAGAGTATGTATGATGAGCCTTGGAGAAGAAAGTGAAGTCCCTTTCTGATGAATGTTGACATCTCCATATGTCAAAATGATTGGATGAGGGGGATGAAATGAGCCAGAGTTGCTCTACATTCCCTATGGAGCTTGGCACCTGAAAGGTCTAGGTCAATGTTCAGGATGGCGTTGAAGTTTCCACATAAAATGAAATGTCCTTTCCGCAATGTGGATATTTTTTTCCAGATTTTATTTAAAAAGGAATATTGTTTGGTATTAGGAAGGTATAAATTGATTAGCGCTTATTTAACTTGGTTTATTTTGCAGATTAGGATTATGAATCTGCTGGCAGGGTACATGTGGGTCTCCAATTGAGTAAATTGAACAGAGTCTTTAATGGCAATGGCCACGCCCCTCTTTTTAGATGGAACATTCACCAGGAAGACATGTGGGTATTGGCAATGTCTAAAGATTGGAGGTTTACGGAAGTCAAAATTAGACATGTACACACTGAAATATTTTGTTTCGGAATTTCGTTTTCATCCGAAAAATATATTTATTTAGTTACTCCCGAAAGTTTTTATGTATTTTGTTTTTCGTAAAAAATTGCATTTGTCCAAAAATTCAAATGAATTAAGGTTGAATCTGTCATTGAAGGCTTATGGTGTCTGTCGAATGTTCAAAGAAGATTCGACAGAGTAGCTAAACTGTATGACTCTGTATAGTTTAGCTGCTCCGTCAAATCTTCTTAGAACTTTCGACAGACACCATAAGCCAAAGATTCGACGTTTGTATGTTTTTCGATGCTTTGTCGAATCTTTGTCGTTCATGTTGAATGTATATAGTTCAAACAGAAAATGGACTGATGATAGTGATCACTGATCAGACAGGTAATAAAATAGGGTATATAGAATCTATATTAAATCTCAATCTATAATAATAAATCCCCCCCCCCCCCCCACAACACAGGCAGCCTCTGAGGCTATCACAACACTAGCAACACTAGTATCACTATCAAGTTCACAACACTAACACAATAGCAGCAGATTATTATGAAAAAGTTAGGTTGAACTGTAGCTTGCTTCACTATTGTTCTGCTGCTGTGCTTATGCTTAATTGCTAAATAATTCAGGATCTCTGACAAACGGACAAGCTAAGATTGACTGTCTTCTGAAATGATTCAGTGTGTGTGTCTCTCTCTGCTAGCAATCGTAAGTGAAAGTAAGTTGGCTGTACGTGTGTACTTAGTTCTAGCTATTTTACTCCTCCTCCTCTTTGGTTACAATCAGCCAATAATATTCATCCTCATCATTATTTTTATTTTACTTCCCCCACCCAATTCCAGCAGCGATCTTTTCTCTCTGCGTCGAATCTTCTCTCTACGTTGAATCTTTTCTCTCTATGTCAAATCTTTTCTCTCTACGTCAAATCTTTTCTCTTTATGTAGAATAATCTTGGACTAATAGAGTTAAGGTTAGGCAAATTCAACCACAGGTTTGATGGACACAGATTTTTATTGTCAGCGTCAAATCTCATATCTATATTGAACTGTTAAATGCAGGATAAAAGGAAAGAAATTGGCGCTACCTCTAATAAGAAATGCAGGGTTACCAAGGGTTAATGAGCGAGGGGGGGGGGGGGCGGTGTGAGTGTGCGTTTGTGAAGCAAGTGGCCCCACCTATAATCCTCCCCTCCTATAAGTACAAAAACTTGTGAGAGATTGGGGAGGATTTTTAGGGGAACAGGGGCAGCACCCTTAAAAATGGGGTAGCAGCCCCAATTATCCAAACCCCAATCTCAGTGAGTGGTAAATATAAATAAAAGTATATATATGTATATAAAGTGACAAATAAGATAAAGACCAAAAAATGTGTGACAAATCAATATAAGTTGATTAAATGACAGTCCCAGTGAAACATAAAGTGAAAGTGGTTGATTAAATAAAAGTCCTGGGTAAGACACAAAAACAAGTCCAGTTTCAAGTGGAAAAGAAAAAATAACAATAAAAAACACTGTGTCAAAAAAAAAACGCTTTCTTCCAGAAGTGGTTCAAAAGTGACTTTTGTGCTCCAGCAGTGATGGTGACTTTGGTGTTGCCCCCTCTGGCTCCCTCACTCACCAGATTGATGTACCCCTGCAGGGGTAAACAGCTTTTTCAGATGTCTTTATCTCATCCCGTTTCTGGAAGGTATCCTGGCCAGTTATTCCCTCCGATGGATTCACCAAGGTTCCTTGGGAGGTGTTGAAGGGCCTCAAAGAATGAGGGGTAATGGCATCCAGCGTACCCCACCGGGTGTGGGGGTAAAACTCCCAAAAAAAAAAAAAAAGAAGAAGGAAAGAGGAAGATCCCTTGTGTGATATCAGGTGGCAATTTTTTTTTTATTTAAAATAGATAAAAACAAATAATATAAAAAACGTAAAAATATAAGGCCAGGATAAACCTGGTCCGCCTCACACAGTAGACAAGATAGAGGGAATAGGATCGGTGTACAGCTTGCGCTCCAGCTGCGTACCAGACCTCTAGTTCCCACACCGGAAGTGACGTCAGCGCGCCTTACTAGTTTTGTCATCAGACGTTCTCAAAGGCAACGCCATCTTGCTACACCTCACGGTTTATGAATGCAGCGGAGGTGTGTGTTCCACTTAGTGTTAGCCAATGGGAACCGAAATAGAAATATCAGACGCCCACCCGGGCGTGTATAGATCCCCACATTAACCTCTTGCATACCAAGGAAGATTTTGGCCATGCAGACCAGATGGGTGGTATTATTTGAAAAAAGGCAGGCTAAATAGCCCCCAATCAGATGCAGTGGTCACACATCTCCGCTTACCCTGTACAGGAGAAGGGCAATTGCCGTTTACTAATTTGCATTAAAGACGAGAACATGTGAAAGGGGAATACTAGACATTATTGTTGAGTCAGCAATTAAACAAAAATAAAAATAAAAAGTTATTCATAAGGTTGAGCTACTTATTTGCATATAGGTGGTCTCCAATTATGCAGCTTAATGTGGTGGCTAGGGAAGTTACACCCAGCCAGGGATTTAAATGTCAGGTCGAACCCAGCTGATGCTTAGTATTATTACATTACTAGGACAAGATGAGGGGAATGCTAAAAATTACTGGTAGCTAAAAAAATTACTGGTAGCTAACTTTCATCGTGCGGGTGAGCTTGACTATTTTATATAAGCGCTTTCCAATTATGCAGCTTGTTGTGGTGGCCGGGGGGATTACATCCACCCTGGGAAGTTAAATGCCAAGTCAAACCCAGCTACTACCATGTAAAGCTAAAAAGCCCTCATAATAGTTGGACCATGGATGTATTCATACATACATAAAGTGTTTAACCCTTCCATAGAGTGTTTAACCCCTCCATATCAGGAGTAACCCTATATATATTTTTATATAGAAACCAAGCCTAGATGAGACAGAAAAAACAGTAGAAATAATAAAAAAAAAAATTAATGATCAAAATGTGAGAGTTAAGTGTAAACTTTTAATGGAGGTGAGTAGTTTATAATGAGTCCTATAGGGTCCCTTTCCCATGCGTCATATCCAATGGAACCAATATATTGCAGGGCCCAGGGGAAAAATAGGGCCCAATCCAAGGGAACTAATATATCGGTCCCATTAAATGTCGAGAGATGTAGCAAGATGGCGTCGCCTTTGAGAACGTCTGACGACGAAACTAGTAAGGCGCGCTGACGTCACTTCCGGTGTGGGAACTAGAGGTCTGGTACGCAGCTGGAGAGCAAGCTGTACACCGATCCTATTCCCTCTATCTTGTCTACTGTGTGAGGCTGACCAGGTGTATCCTGGCCTTATATTTTTACGTTTTTTATATTATTTGTTTTTATCTATTTTAAATAAAAAAAAATTTGCCACCTGATATCACACAAGGGATCTTCCTCTTTCCTTCCTTTTTTTTTTTTTTTTTTTGGGAGTTTTACCCCCACGCTGGATGCCATTACCCCTCATTCTTTGAGGCCCTTCAACACCTCCCAAGGAACCTGGGTGAATCCATCGGAGGGAATAACTGGCCAGGATACCTTCCAGAAACGGGATGAGATAAAGACATCTGAAAAAGCTGTTTACCCCTGCAGTGGTAAATCAATCTGGTGAGTGAGGGAGCCAGAGGGGGCAACACCAAAGTCACCATCACTGCTGGAGCACAAAAGTCACTTTTGAACCACTTCTGGAAGAAAGCGTTTTTTTTGACACAGTGTTTTTTATTGTTATTTTTTCTTTTCCACTTGAAACTGGACTTGTTTTTGTGTCTTACCCAGGACTTTTATTTATTCAACCACTTTCACTTTATGTTTCACTGGGACTGTCATTTAATCAACTTATATTGATTTGTCACACATTTTTTGGTCTTTATCTTATTTGTCACTTTATATACATATATATACTTTTATTTATATTTACCACTCACTGAGATTGGGGTTTGGATAATTGGGGCTGCTACCCCAATTTTAAGGGTGGGCCCCCTGTTCCCCTAAAAATCCTCCCCAATCTCTCACAAGTTTTTGTACTTATAGGAGGGGAGGATTATAGGTGGGGCCACTTGCTTCACAAACGCACACTCACACCGCCCCCCCCCCCCTGCTCATTAACCCTTGGTAACCCTGCATTTCTTATTAGAGGTAGCGCCAATTTCTTTCCTTTTATCCTGCATTTTACATTTAAATAGCCCTCCAGGGGGCTATTTTTTGGAAAGGCTGCACACCTATACTACTTGCTCCTAAGCGCGGAGTTGTCTGTTGTATTATTCTTATATTGAACTGTTGTCACAACGAAAACGAAAATAAAGCATTTGTTTATGTCGGATCTTTCGTTTTTCGGATTCTGCACTTTCGTTATCGTTTGTTAAAAACAATAACGAAAATTCCTGAAATTCGGACGAAAATGCATTGGGACGAAAATGAATGCACATGTCTAGTCAAAATTAGTTTTCTGGTAGCAAATCATGTCACACTTGAGGTTGCAGGCTTCTATCCAGGCCATTTTCCCTTTAAGTGGGCTAGTCAAGCCTTTAACATTTAGCAAATAAATTTTGAAAGCCATGACCAAATTGTGTTTGGATTTCAGAAAATGTTCGAGTATTGGTTTATAGATAAGGTAGAGGAGTACAGTCACACGGAGGTACCTGATTAAGAAAACTTCAAGTCTTCAACTACCACGTTCAGAAGATGGAGAGACAGTTCCTAAGGTAGAGATGTATGGATCGGTCAGAGGGGCTCCTGGATGTGAAGGTCTATAGAAAACTTTGCCAGCAAGATACTGTTACTGCAAGAGCACACAAAAAGAAAACAAAAACAGAAAAACAAGGATAAAAACAGGCGATTCAGAATTAGAATCTGTGCAGAATATGCCCACTCAATTGGTGGGGTCAACAAAATTTTGAGTCAAACAGAGTGGCATTCTCCCAAGTTGCCAGGGAGTTGGTAATTTATATAAGGTAGTGTTGGAAGCACAGAAATTACCCCGCCTCAGCCTCAGATTTAGCATAGGTAGAAGGAGATTTAGGGGGATTGGGTGTTCTTCCCTTGGTTCAAGCCTTTGTTGTTGGCTGAGTGCTGCTGGGAAGCTGTGCTGTGCCCCTGTGAGGAATGCTGTCAGGGCCGCCGGCGCCATCTTGGTTTGTGAAGCAGCGCGGCTGGGAGAAGAAAACAAGCATTTTCCCAGGTTTGGCCTGGTCTCTTCTCTTTCTGGAAAACATCAGTGGATGTGCTCACAGCTCTGTGTCCCTGTGGCAGCGCAAAACAAGGCTTCCTGATGCTCTGGAACACTGTAGAGAGGAGCTTATTTAATATGCAGCCATTTGCTCCGCCGGCTAGCCACTCCCCCTGATGCCAAATTGTCAGAGAACTCACGTTACCAATGCCCGTCTTCATTCAGCAGGAGGGAATCCTCACTCTGCGGGTGCCAGTACCCATGCGCAGTGTCCCCAACGGAACCGAACGAGCTCTGGAACGTGCGGGCGTACCCGCGTACCAACGCAAACGTGTGCACGTCCTCACATTCCAATGCGAACGAGTGCGCGCACTCGCACGTCAGTGCGAACGTGTATGCGCAATCGCGCACGGACGTTCACCTCCACCAATCCCAGCACATAGCGCCATATATAAACAAGGCCTTCACATGGTGCAAGTGCTGGATCGTCTTCAGTCTGTATCCTGAATTCCTGCCTGTATTACCTGTTACCTTGTTCCTGATCAACCCGGCTTCCTTGACTACTCTCCTGGTTCACCCCTGCTTATTGACTACCACTGTTATACTGACCTTGGCTCGGATTCCTTGACTACGGCTCTGCTCCTTGATCTTGTGCCTCATCGCCTGCCCGTTGCCAACCTCTGCCTGCTCCTGACCACGAACTTGCCTGTCGCTTTTGTACCTCGTTGCCAGCCAGTTGCCGACCCCTGCCTGTCTTGACGTCGCAGTGCCTATACCCACCTGTCCGGCCATCACTGGATATAATCTTGGTTACCAACCTCTACACCTGCCTTCCAGAAGGACCGGTATCTCCAAGCACCAGTCTCCCAGCCGCAGGCACTTGCACCCTTTCGTGCCCCAGTACTCCCTGTTCCCACCACCAGGGGTGTTGGGACCGGAACCGTGCACGAGGCCACCCCTCAGCATCCGGACTCCGCTGTAAGGTACGTGACAGTACGATCCAGCCAGAATGGAGTCCGAAGGGGGTGCCTCGCCTTTGGAAGCCCTGTGCCAGCAGATGGCGGCCCTTACCCAGGCAGTCCAGGGCCTGCGAGATGGTTATCATCAACTGGAACAGAGAGTGGAATCCATATCCCCAAGCTCTGCAACCCATCAGGCAACCATGGCATCCCGGATCCCTGGCTCAGCAGCCTCTGCATCAGCACCCACAGTGATGATGCCACCTCCAGAGCCTCGTGTGCCCCCTCCGGAACGGTTTTCAGGGGATCGTAGCAAGTTCCGCTCCTTCAGGAATGCTTGCCGGCTCTACTTCCTGCTACAACCTTGTACCTTCTCCCTGGAAAGCACTAAGGTGGGGTTCATAGTCTCTCTACTCCAAGGGGAGCCTCAAACTTGGGCCCACCGTCTGTTGGAACAAGCCAGCCCTCTGCTGGATACCCTGGACTCATTCCTGGATGAAATGGCCAAATTATATGATGATCCTCAGCGCACCACAACAGCGGAGGCCAGCCTCCATGCTCTCCAGCAAGGGCGCCGGCCAGTAGAGGACTACGTAACAGACTTTAGGCGGTGGAGTTCTGATACCTCTTGGAACGACGCCGCCCTCCTCTATCAATTCCGCTTAGGCCTCTCTGAGGCACTGAAGGACGAGCTGGCCCGTGTGGGAATCCCTAGTTCCTTGGAGGATCTGATCCAGCTGTCTATCCAGATAGACCGTCGCCTGAGAGAGCGGAGGTCCGAAAGGTCCAGTCTGACACGCCCCACATGGGTGTTGCCTAAAGGTCCCAACTATCCTCCTACTCCCGTTTCCCATGTACCTGCTGTCGCCCCAGGAGCACCAGAGCCCATGCAAGTAGGTCTACTCCGCTCACCGCTGTCATCAGAGGAAAAACAGCAGCGGCGCCAGAACAACCTCTGCCTCTACTGTGGGGAAGCCGGGCACTACGCCAATGGGTGCCCAAACAAGATCCGTAAGTTCAACTCATCATCTCGTGTGCCTTACGCCTTGTCTCTAATAAAAGCCGCTCACATTGCTGTTCCTATCTCCTTACAGCTTCCAGAAAAGATACTCCGAGTCCAGGCTATAATTGACTCTGGCGCCTGTAGCTGCTTCGTTTACCATGCCTTCGCTCTACAACACAACATTCCATTAACACCTAAGCAGCATCAACTCTCCATACGGCTAGCAGACGGGTCAAACATCAAGTCCGGACCTATTACTCTTGAGACGCAACCACTGTTCACCAGGATATCACCAGGCCACCAGGAGCTACTTCGTCTAGATGTCATTTCCTCACCCTTGTTTCCAGTCATTTTAGGAATGCCATGGCTACAAGCCCATAATCCTCAGGTCAATTGGGTCACCGGTGAGGTGACTTTAAAGTCCTCTTACTGTCTCCAGAACTGTCTCAAAACCTTCCACCGCATTCCCCCAGTCATTGGCTGTCTAAGAACGGACTCTGAATTCAAAGACCTGGTGCCACCAGTGTACCACAACTTCCTGGATGTATTTGACAAACAGAAAGCAGACACCCTTCCTCCCCATCGGGTCTACGATTGTCCGATCGAGCTACTACACGGGGCTGAAATTCCTTTCGGGCGGATCTTTCCTCTGTCCAAACCTGAGCTCTTGGTCCTCAAAGAGTACATTGACGAGAACCTCAGAAAGGGGTTCATCCGACACTCCTCCTCCCCATCGGGAGCCGGAATCTTTTTTGTTGAAAAGAGGGACCACTCGCTCCGCCCATGTGTGGATTACAGGGATCTGAATAAAGTGACAATTAAAAACAGGTACCTGCTTCCACTAGTCCCAGAACTATTTCAGAGACTCCGCTCAGCAAAAATATTTACGAAGTTGGACTTACGTGGGGCCTATAACCTAATCAGGATACGCAAAGGGGACGAATGGAAGACAGCATTCCGAACACGCTTTGGCCACTTTGAATATTTAGTCATGCCATTTGGACTCTGCAACGCCCCGGCCACATTTCAGCATTTCGTCAATAATATCTTCAGAGACTTCTTGGACTCCTTTGTGATTGTCTACCTGGACTACATCCTGATATTCTCAACCTCCCTAGAAGTTCACCGTGACCATGTGAAGCAAGTCCTGGGCAGACTAAGACAAAATGGACTTTACGCAAAGGCCGAGAAGTGTGAGTTTGAACACCAGACCATTCACATTCTCGGCCTGGTAATATCAACCGGGGGTGTGGCCATGGATCCTCAGAAGGTCTCGGCCATCATGTCCTGGCCGCCCCCAAACGACAAGAAAGGGGTACAACGTTTTATCGGCTTCTCCAACTTTTATAGGAAGTTTATCAAGAACTTCTCCAAAATCATAGCACCCATCACCCAGCTCACCAAAAAGCAAAGCCGCTTCCAGTGGACTACAGCGGCTCAAGCTGCCTTTGACCAATTAAAAGGGTCATTTACCTCCGCCCCAGTGCTAAAACACCCTGACCCTGCATTACCCTACACCTTGGAGGTAGATGCTTCGGAAAGTGCGGTGGGGGCCATCCTGTCTCAACGCCAAGGACCCAAGTCCCTAATGCACCCTGTGGCCTTCTTTTCCAGAAAACTGGGTGTGTCGGAAAGGAACTACGATGTAGGTGACCGAGAACTCCTAGCAATAAAGCTAGCCTTGGAAGAATGGCGGTACCTTCTGGAAGGGGCAGCACATCCGATATTGATCTTTACAGATCACAAAATTTTGAATACCTCAGAACTGCCAGGCGCCTTAGACCCCAACAGGCCAGATGGGCTCTTTTCTTTTCCCGTTTTAATTTTCATATTACTTATCGCCCTGGATCCAAAAACATTAAACCCGATGCCTTATCCCAAATGTTCACGGAACTTGAAGCCCCGTCTCCACCGGATACCATCCTGCAAGCAGGGAATTTCCTACTAACCCAATCCAGTTTCATGACACAAGTCCGCAAGCATCCTTGAAAACACTGTTACCCCCAGGCACTAACCTTCAGGAGAGGGACTGCTCTTTTGGCAAGGCAACAAGATCTTCATTCCTCAAGACCTACGCACCACTGCGTTACAGGCCTGCCATGACTATCCTCTGGCGGGTCACTTTGGGGGCCACAAGACTGTGGATCTAATCCAAAGATACTTCTGGTGGCCCAATCTTGCCAAGGACTGCAGGGATTACGTCAACTCTTGCCCGATCTGTCTGAGAAACAAGAACAGTAAAAATAAATCTTGGGGTCTGCTGAAACCACTGCCCATCCCCGAAAGGCCATGGGACAGAATCGCCATGGACTTTATTGTGGAGCTTCCTCCCTCTGAGGGTTTTTCTTCCATCTTCATGGTGGTAGACCACTTTTCCCGGATGGCACACTTTATCCCCATGAAGGGGACCCCTTCTGCAACCGAGACTGCCAGGATATTCATCAAAGAAATTGTCAGACTCCATGGAATCCCCAGTGACATCGTTTCTGACCGCGGGGTACAATTCACATCCAAGTCAAAGCACTAGGTATTAAATGCAGCCTCTCTTCAGCCTATCACCCACAGACCAACGGGCAGACCGAACGCACCAATCAAACATTGGAACAATACCTACGTTGCTTCTCCTCGTTTTCCCAAGAGGATTGGGCCTCACTACTTCCTTTGGCAGAATTCGCATTCAATAATTCCATCCACTCCACCACGAACCAATCACAATTCTTCTCCAACTACGGATTCCATCCCTCCTTTCTGCCGGCACTTGTGCCAGAATCTTCCGTACCGGCTGTTCAGGACAGGTTGAAGTTCCTTACCTCCAACAACCAGGTGCTTAAGGAAACCATTTCTAAGGCACAGGAGGATAATAAGCGTTATTTTGACAAGAAGAGAAGAGGAGAATTGAACTTAGAGGTGGGCGACCGTGTGTGGCTGTCTACCGCAAATTTAAAACTGGCATGCCCCTCAAGAAGTTAGGACCTAGATACTTGGGGCCTTTCCCTGTCAAGAAAAAGGTCAACCCAGTGGCCTATGAACTCGAACTCCCCGCCTCATTCAGGATACACCCTGTATTCCACGTTTCTCTACTAAAACCTGATGTTCCAAATTCCTTCCCGGATCGTGAAGTGGGCCCCCCGGAAGCTATCAGGGTGGATGGGGAAGAAGAATTTGAAATTGAGGCTATTCTGGACCACAGGAAAAGGCAGGGGGAGGACCAATATTTGATTAAATGGAAAGGTTTTGGCCCAGAAGAAAATTCCTGGGAACCAAAAACAAACCTTCATGCTCAGAGACTCATACAGGCTTTTCACCGTTCCCACCCTCGAGGTTCGCTTCAAAGAGGCATCCGGAGGCTGCCCCTAAGGAGGGGGCAATGTCAGAGAACTCACGTTACCAATGCCGTCTTCATTCAGCAGGAGGGAATCCTCACTCTGCGGGTGCCAGTACCCATGCGCAGTGTCCCCAACGGAACCGAACGAGCTCTGGAACGTGCGGGCGTACCTGCGTACCAACGCGAACGTGTGCACGTCCTCGCATTCCAATGCGAACGGGTGCACGCACTCGCACGTCAGTGCGAACGTGTGTGCGCAATCGCGCACGGACGTTCACCTCCACCAATCCCAGCACATAGCGCCATATATGATCAAGGCCTTCACATGGTGCAAGTGCTGGATCGTCTTCAGTCTGTATCCTGAAATTCTGCCTGTATTACCTGTTACCTTGTTGCTGATCAACCCGGCTTCCTTGACTACTCTCCTGGATCCCCCCTGCTTATTGACTACCACTGTTATACTGACCTTGGCTCGGATTCCTTGACTACGGCTCTGCTCCTTGATCTTGTGCCTCATCGCCTGCCCGTTGCCAACCTCTGCCTGCTCCTGATCATGAACTTTCCTGACGCTTTTGTACCTCGTTGCCAGCCAGTTGCCGACCCCTGCCTGTCTTGACGTCGCAGTGCCTATACCCACCTGTCCGGCCATCACTGGATATAATCTTGGTTACCAACCTCTACACCTGCCTTCCAGAAGGACCGGTATCTCCAAGCACCAGTCTCCCAGCCGCAGGCACTTGCACCCTTTCGTGCCCCAGCACTCCCTGTTCCCACCACCAGGGGTGTTGGGACCGGAACCATGCACGAGGCCACCCCTCAGCATCCGGACTCCGCTGTAAGGTACGTGACACATATATTTAATGTTTTCTAATTATATCACATTCTCCCTTAGTATAGATTTTCTGTTATTACACATACTAATATACTTTTTACTATGTGTCACAAATATTATTATATTATTATTTACGATTTGTATAGTACCAACAGTGCTTTACAATGTAAAGGGGGACAGCACAATTACAATACAGTTCAATACAGTTCAATACAGGAGAGCCCTGCTCATGGAGCTTACATTGTAAAGGGAGGGGGAGGTGGTACAAAAGATAATAGCTGCAGGGGATGATTTTATGGGGGTGGCTCAGGTACAGTTCTTATGTGGGTGTGGGATAGGCTTCCCTGAAATTTTCAGGGATCGTCTAAAGGTAAACAGAGTAGGCGCTGATCATACATACTGAGAAAGGGAGTTCCAGGGGATAGGAGAGGCTCTAGTGAAGTCCTGTAGGCGAGCGTGGGAGGAGGTAACAAGGGAGCTAGAGATTTTGGCAATATCTGAAGATGAGGTTGGTGAGGTAGCTGGGGACGATGTTGTGGATGGCTCTGTATGTTGTGGTTGGTATTTTGAATTTTATACGGTGGGGTAGTGGAAGCCAGTGAAGGGATTGGCAGAGAGCGGCAGCGGTTACAGATCAGTTAGTGAGGTGTATGAGTCTAACAGCAGAATTCATAATAGACTGAAGGGGACATAGCCTGTGTAAGGGTAGGCCATTAAGGAGAGAGTTGCAGTAGTCAAGGCGGGAAATAACCAAGGAGTGAATAAGCTGCTTTGTGGTGTCGTTAGTCAGGAAGGGGCAAATTTTGGAGATGTTACAGAGGTTAACCACTTCAATACCAGACACTTAGACACCTTCCCGCCCAAGCCAATTTTCAGCTTTCAGTGCTGTCGCAATTTGAATGACAATTGTGAGGTCATGCTACACTGTACCCAAACAAATTTATTATCATTTTGTTCCAACAAATAGAGCTTTCTTTTGGTGGTATTTGATCACCTCTGCGATTTTTATTTTTTGCGCAACAAACAAAAAAAGACTGAAAATTTTGCAAAAAAAAACAAGTTTTCCTTTGTCACTGTTAATTTTTTTTGTAAATAAGTGCGTTTTCTTCTTCAATGATGGGCACTGATAAGGCGGCACTAATGGGCACTGATAAGGCGGCACCGATGAGGTGGCACCAATGAGGTGGCACCGATGAGGTGGCACCGATTATGGGCACTGATAGGCGGCACTGATAGGTGGCACTGATGGGCATTGATAGGTGGCACTGGTATGCAGCACTGATGGGCACTCATAGGCGGCACTGATGGGCACTCATAGGCGGCACTGACGGGTACTTATGGGTGGCACTGATGCACACATATAGGTGGCACGGATAGGTGGCATGGATGGGCACTGATAGGTGGGCATGGGTGGGCACGGATGGGCACTGATAGGTGGCACTGATGGACGCTGATGAGTGGCACTGATGACACTGATGGGTGGCATTGCTGGGCATCCCTTTTTTAAACTTTTTTTTTTAAATAAATATGATGTGCCAATCAGTGCCCATCTGTGGGCACTGATTGGCATATTTTTGGCATTTTTTTAAACATGTGGATGGCCATGGGGGATGTACCTGGCCATCCACATGCTGGGGGCTTCCCTGGTGGCATTGGGGGCTTCCCTGGTGGTCCTGGGGGCTTCCCTGGTGGTCTAGTGTGGGCATCTGAGGGGGGGCTGCGCTGATAAACAATCAGCGCATACCCACCCTGTCAGGAGAGCCGCCGATCGGCTCTCCTCTACTCGCGTCTGTCAGACGCGAGTGAGGAAAAGCCGATCAACGGCTCTTCCTGTGTACATCGTGATCAGCCGTGATTGGACACAGCTGATCACGTGGTAAAGAGCCTCCGCCGGAGACTCTTTACCGAGATCAGTGTAGCGGTGTGTCAGACTGACACACCGCTCCACCGATTGCCGCGATGCGCGCCCCCACGGGCGCGCGGCGGCTGTTATCCTGAAGGACGTCATATGACGCCCAGTAAGGATAACGAAACCACTTCCCGGACGTCAATCTGCTATTGACCGGGCGGGAAGTGGTTAAGGCAGTCAGGATTTAGCCAGTGATTGGATGTGGGGGCTGAAGGAGAGGTCAGAGTCAAGGATTACACCCAGAACCCTGGCATGTGTAGAGGGACCAATGGTTGTGCTGTGGATCTTAATGGTAAAGTCATGGGGAGGGGACTTGGGAAGGAAGAAATGTAACAAGCTAAGTTTTAGAAAGATTGAGTTTGAGAAAGTGGTGTGACATCCATAACAATATGTCATTCAGTAAGTTTGTGATCCATGAGGAGATCGAGGGGGTGAGTTGAGGAGTGAAGAGATAGATCTGGATGTCGTCGGCATAGCGGAAGTATTGGAAGCCATGGGAGGTTATCAACTGCCCCAGGGAATGGTTATAGAGAAAGAATAGGAGGGGCCCAAGGACAGAGGCCTTGGGGTACCCCAACAGAAAGAGGAAGAGGAACGGAGGAGATGGAGTTGTAAGTGACACTAAAAGTGCACTGATATAGGTAGGAGGAGAACCAGGATAAAGCAGAATCATGGAGGCCAAGGGAGTGGAGTTTGCTGAGGAGTAGCAGGTGGTCAACTGTGTCGAAGGCAGCAGAGAGGTTCATGAGTATGAGTATGGGAAAAGTTGACATACAAACACAGAGGTAGCCCAACAAAATTTGAAAATATATGGGATCCTTGGTTGGAGGTACCTGGTTTAGCCCCCTTCCAACTGGTCCAGAACAGAGCACTTGGTGGCAGAACATAGCCGCCCGCCCCCTCTTATGAGGAAAGAGGCTATTTATACTAGGTGGGTAAAGGGTGAGATGGTGACATAGAGTCTCAGAATGTGGATCAATCTAAAATAACATTCCTGATGAGAAGATGTCTTACTCTGCAGTGACGAGTTATACAGTTTACTTATATAAGATAGTTAATGGAAGAATACTGAAAAGTACCTCTACACTGACCGATTGTCCTTTTTAGGACCGGGAGTGGAGTAGGAGTACAGAACACTTAAAGGACACGCTTACTAAAAAAGGAAATATACAAAACGGTAGATACGGGTATATACATGTAGAGATTTGTATTGTTAAATTGACTGTAATTTCACACATAAAATAATGATGCAGGAGAAGCAAATCTGATCGGCTGTACATTTAGATAATAATATGTCCTTTGCAATGCTATTTGATGTATGGTTTTGTTTAATGGAAGAGTTTTTCTCTTCCTATGTTTTACAAAAAATAAAAAAATCTGATTTAAAAAAGAGTATGAATATGGAATACTGGCCATTGGTTTTAGCAGTTAGTAGGTCATTGGTGAGTTTTAGTAGGGCTGTTTCAGTGGAATGTTGTGGGTGGAAGCCGACTGTAGGGGATCCAGAAGGTTGTTGTCAGTGAGGTAGCAACTCATTTGGTTGTGGACAAAGCGTTCAATGAGCTTGGAGGGAAACGGGAGCAGGGAGATGGGTCTTAAGTTATTCAAACAGGTGGGGTCTAGTGAGGGTTTTTTAAGTATGGGGGTGACCAGTGCATGTTTGAGCAGGGAGGGAAATGTGCCAGAGGAAAAGGAGAGGTTGGAAATGTGGGTTAGGGAGTTTAGGATAGAGCAGGAAGGTGGTTGCAGTAACTGTGGCAGGTTCCGGGGGGCAGATGGTGAGGTGGGCCATGGAGAGGAGTTTGTCAACTTCCTCAGTGGTAACAGGGCAGAAGGAGGAGAGTAATGAGTGCGGTGTTGGACCTGAAGTGTTGGTTAGGGGAGGAAGTTAGATGCTGGATATCTCCTTATGAATTGTGTTGATTTTGCATTTGAAATGGTTGGCAATCTCCTAAGTGGTAAGCAAGTTGGTGGGTGGGGGCAGTGGGGGGTGAAGTAAGGAATTAAGGGTAGAAAAGAGTAGACGTAGTTTGGATGAGAGGGTTTTGATGAAAGTATTGTACCAATCATCAATCAGGTTTGTTTAGCAGTGTGGAGGCAGGAGTTGTATTTGAGAAGGGCAGCTTTGTAGAGGGTAAAGTCTTGCAAGGATTTCGATTTATGCCACACTCACTCAAGAGCAGGGCTGAATCTCTTGAGACTTCTGGTGTCGTCTGTTTGCCAGGGTTATGGCAGATGAGGGCTGGTTCTGCATGTAGATTGAACATTACTTGTTTATTGCACAAAATTAATACATATTTCATTTCTATCAGTTTTGTTTTTCTTAGTTTTATATGTTTGGCACAGAATTATGGAGTTGTTACAGTACAAATGTTAATGAGGTTAATGATTCCCATACACTGCAGCTTGAAATCTAATTGAATTGCATACACATCACAAAGGCGCCAGATTCAGTTTGATGGTTCTAAAATAGCAAACCAATTTTCCAAATGTTTATTTTCTTTCTTTCTGAAATAAATGCCTTGATCTGCACTCCATGCATGATCTAGAGCATTTCATTGTGGTTGATGTTGAACATTTGGGATTATAAATGCTTTTATATTTCACATTCCCTATTTAAAAGGTCCAATTACTTAAAACAATAGTATTGCACATTTATTTTATTCTGTTTGCTATCAAGATTTGTTTGATCTGGCTGATATAGAAAATAAAGGGACACAACAGAATTAATAACTTAAAAAAAAAAAATCACATCTAAATATGTTTCCTTTAATCAATTTTTAAGCAGCAGTTGTAAGGTATGCTACGGATATGAATATATCAGAAGGTTGCTTCTCTTTCCATTATGTTGAGTTTAATGTATTTTGAAAATGTGATGCAAAGTCCTGTCTACCATGCTAACTATCCACTGTGTGTGTACATTACCTTGAGGTTAAAACTTAGAAGGAATTAACTGTGAACTAAACAAATGTTATAAAAAGCTGAGGGGTAAATGGAAAACAAGTTACACATAGAAAACAATAAATAAAATAAATACTAAAACAGCTTAGGTATCTTATGTTTTGGGTCTCATTATTTTTGATTTCCCAGGATAACATATGTATCAATAATAGGGATGAGCCGAACAACCCCCTGTTCGGTTCGCACCAGAACCTGTGACGCGTGAACGTGTGAACTTTAGAACCCTAATATCCATACCAGATCTGAAGGGCCTGGCAATTGAATTTAGGGTGAACCCCACGCATATTTTTTTTTTTTATCAATGACTTTCAATGACTTCCAATGACTGTTCTCTGTATTAATTCTATCGACAATTCATTATAGCCACGAGTGCTTTTAAAAGACATTTTTTTCTGCAGAAATTACACTTTGTGCAGGGACAGTTCTAAGCACGGGAAACATGTGCCCCTTTACAGGCATACTATACACACCCCCCAGGTAGGAAATTTAAAGGAATATTACACTTTTATTGTTTCACTTTAAGCATTATTAAAATCACTGCTCCCGAAAAAACTTCAGTTTTTAAAACTTTTTTTTGCATTGATACATGTCCCCTGGGGCAGGGCCCAGGTCCCCAAACACTTTTTATGACAATAACTTGCATATAAGCCTTTAAAATTAGCACTTTAGATTTCTCCCATAGACTTTTACAGGGTGTTCGTGGCTTTTTGAATTTGCCGCGAACACCCCAAATTGTTCGCTGTTTGGTGCACAGTCGAACAGGCACTGTTCGAGTCAAACATGAGTTCAACTCGAACTCAAAGCTCATCCCTAATCAATAAATGTATGATCTTCAGGATGAATGCATTTATATTTGATTAAATCCTAGATATTATAATACATATAGATTTGCATTGTATTTAATTTCACAAGTATAACAAAGTAATACTTAATAAGTAGACTTGTGCACAACGGAAATTTTTGTTTAGTTTTGGTTCGTTGTCATTCGTAAAATACATAATTTTGTTTTATTCGTTATGTTACGTTAATACTTTTTCGGATAATTAATTTTTTCTGTAGTGTCGATATTCGGTCTACTGAATCTGGAATCATGTCAAATTCATTCGTTATATGCGCTATAATTTTGTTCGTATTCGTTGAAATTCTATATTTATGTTTGTATATATATATTTGTGATAATGATTCGTAGTTTGGAAAGTCATTTGTTTATTGAATCTTTTAACACACACAATGACAATATCTCTTCTCCTCTGCTCAAATACAATACAACACCCTTCTCACTCAGTTCTCAGGGAATGCACTTTGCCAATAATCCATCCTACAGAACAAAATTAATCAGCTGATTGGACTGTAAGATTTACTTTGAGTTGACCTTTTGTTTCATTAGATCTTTAACGAATTACCGAATCATGTCGAATTCATTCGTATCCGCTATAATTTCTTTTCTATTCCTTGAAATTCAATATTTATGTATGTATATTGATTTGTGATAACGATTCGTAGTTTGGAAAGTTATTTGTTTATTGAATCTATTAACACACACAATGACAATATCTCTTCTCCTCTGCTCAAATACAATACAACACCCTTCTCACTCAGTTCTCAGGGAATGCACTTTGCCGATAATCCATCCTACAGAACAAAATGAATCAGCTGATTGGACTGTAAGATTTACTTTGAGTTGACCTTTTGTTTCATTAGATCTTTAACGAATTACCGAATCATGTCGAATTCATTTGTATCCGCTATAATTTGTTTTGTATTCCTTGAAATTAGATATTTATGTATGTATATTGATTTGTGATAACGATTCGTAGTTTGGAAAGTTGTTTGTTTATTGAATCTATTAACACACACAATGACAATATCTCTTCTCCTCTGCTCAAATACAGTGCAACACCCTTCTCACTCAGTTCTCAGGAATGCAATTTGCCAGTAATCCAACCTCTAACACAAAATTAATCAGCTGATTAGGCTGTAAAATTTACTTTGAGTTGACCTTTTGTTTCATTAGATCTTTAACGAATTACTGAATCATTCGTTATATCTGCTATAATTTCTTTCTTATTAGTTGAAATTCGTTATTTTTTTATTCGGATGCATCTGAAAATCCGAAAGATGCAAAATTTGGCCGAATTTTGATTTGTTACGAAACGAATTGCACAAGCCCATTAATAAGGAATATCTGAGCGTAGTTCCAGACCACACTTAGGTAAACTTTACTTTTTCAATAGTATCTAGCATGGTAGTGTTCTCTTAAAACAGAAGTTGATTCTTCCATCTCAAATTATCCAAATAAGTGGTTTATTCCTCATTTAGTGCTGTACAGATAACAAAAACAATTCTTGTCCGTAGACCAATTGTGCACTTACAATTTCTTGTTTACAGCACAGGTAAAACCTAATATTAGTCCTAAACATTATTAGGGGTTTTATCCATGTATGGCATGATTAAATACCATTTGCAGGACTCAATCTCATATTTAAAGCATTCCATTTGGCTGAAGGGTATATGTCAACTAGTGCAAGAGTAGGTTATAGAGTCTTTGCAGGGTAGCTGCCTAGTTTCTAATGAAGTAGAATCTTTAAATACTGAAGATAAGATTCATTGTAGAAAACAAATTCACAATGAAATGACATTTCTATTCCACACATTATTCATACATCACAATTATCAATTATCAACCATGCATTTACCACCCAGGATTTAATTATACCAAAAAAAATATATATATAAAGGTGTCCCTGTATTATAAAAGTATAAAAAGTGTCCTCATATTAAAAACTAAACAAGATAATAAAATAAGACTGACCTCTTTCATTTCATTCCTGCATTGATAGCCTTAATAGCCCTGGGAAAGAAGCTCTCTTTAAATCTATTTGTCCTAGTTTTAATCACCCTAAAACGTCTCCCAGGTGGCAATAATTCAAATAAATGACAACCAGAATGAGTCTGGTCTCTCACTATTTTTCCTGCTCTACAAAGGCAACGAGTCTCATATATGTATTCTAGAGAAACAAGTTCACACTCTACAATTTCCTGCACTGTTCGAATCACTCTCTTTAGAGCATTTTTATCTGCCTGCGTACAACTAGAATACCAAACTAGAATACAATACGTTTATATACTCTCAATGGCAGAGCGATAGATGGTCTCTAGTACCTTCGTTGCCAAGACATTCTTTTTTATGCGGCGTACACACAAGCGGACTTTACCACGGGATTGTCCGCCGGACAATCCGCCCGTGTGTGGGCGCCAGCAGACTTTTTCCTGCCAAAAGTCCGGCGGACTAAGTTTTAAGTTCAGACTTAAAATTGTCCGCTGGACTCGCGAGTCCGGCGGACAATCCCGCGGTCTGTGTGTTAGTCCACGGGACTTTTGGAAATGAACGGACTTGCCGACACAAGATCGGAAGGTCCGTTCATTTAGAACGTGACTCCAGGTAGACAGGACTAGCACGCTAGCCCCGTCACCTGGTATGGATTTAAAGGAAATCCCTACGCCGAAAAAAAAACGGCGTGGGGGTCCCGCCCAAATCCATCTCAGACCCTTATCTGAGCACGCAGCCCGGCCGGCCAGGAAAGGGGTGGGGACGAGCGAGCGCCCCCCTCCTGAGCCGTACCAGGCCGCCTGCCCTCAACATGGGGGGTGCCCTGGGGAAAGGGGGGCCGTGCGGCACCCCCACCCCAAAGCACCTTGTCCCCATGTTGATGAGGACAAGGGCCTCTTCCCGACAACCCTGGCCATTGGTTGTCAGGGTCTGTGGGCTTATCGGAATCCGGGAGCCCCCTTTAATAAGGGGCCCCCAGATCCTGGCCCCCCACCCTATGTGAATGAGTATGGGGTACGATGTACCCCTACCCATTCACCTAAGGTGTAAAAGTGTAAATAAAAAAAACCCACAATTTTTTAAAATATTTTATTGCACTGCTCTGGGGGTCTTCTTCCGTCTTGGGGGGTCTTCTCGCCGAACTCCTCCGCTCTCTTCTGCTCTTTTACCTAGCTCTTTCACGAGCGGAGGAGCCCGGCTTTCTTCTTTGTCATCGCCGCCGTCGTCGTCTGGGGGTCTTGTTCCGCCTTCGGGGGTCTTCCGGGGTCTCTTCTGTTCTTGCCGCTGTTGCCGCCTTCAGCGCTGTCTTTAGCGGCGGCGACAGCGGCAAGAACAGAAGAGACCCCGGAAGACCCCCGAAGACCCCCGAAGGCGGAACAAGACCCCCAGACGACGGCGGCAACGATGAAGAAGAAAGCTGGGCTCCTCCACATGTGAAAGAGCTAGGTAAAAGAGCAGAAGAGAGCGGAGGAGTCCGGCGAGAAGACCCCCCAAGACGGAAGAAGACCCCCGGAGCAGTGCAATAAAATATTTTTAAAAAATTGTGTTTTTTTTTTTAATTACACTTTTACACCTTAGGTGAATGGGTAGGGGTACATCGTACCCCATACTCATTTACATAGGGTGGGGGGCCGGGATCTGGGGGCCCTCTTATTAAAGGGGGCTCCCGGATTCCGATAAGCCCCCCGCCCGCAGACCCCAACAACCAACGGCCAGGGTTGTCGGGAAGAGGCCCTTGTCCTCATCAACATGGGGACAAGGTGCTTTGGGGAGGGGGGGCGCACGGCCCCCCTTTCCCCAGGGAACCCCCCATGTTGAGGGCACGCGGCTTGGTACGGCTCAGAAGGGGGGGGCGCTCGCTCGTCCCCACCCCTTTCCTGGCCGGCCGGGCTGCGTGCTCGGATAAGGGTCTGAGATGGATTTGGGGTGGACCCCCACGCCGTTTTTTCGGCGTAGGGATTCTCCTTTAAATCCATGCCAGGTGACGGGGCTAGCGCGGCAGCATTCTCCGCCTTCGCTAGTCCCGTCTACCTGCAGTTATGTTCTAAATGAACGGACTTTCCGATCGTGTGTCGGCAAGTCCGTTCATTTCCAAAAGTCCCGCTGACTTTTTCCCGTGGATTGTCCGCCGGAAAAGTCCAGGCATGTGTGGGCATGTCCACATGCTCGGAAAGTCCGGCGGACCTCCGCTGGAAAGTCCGGCGGTTTGTCCGCTGGACTAGGTCTGGCAGACAATCCCGCCGGAAAGTCTGAGCGTGTGTACGCCGCATCAGGCGTCGCAAAAAATATAAACGCTGTTGCGATTTCCTAATAATGGTTTTAACGTTGATTGTCCACGATAAGTTTTCAGAAATGCATGTTCCCAAAACGTAAAGGTATAGACCCGCTCCACGCACATGCCTTTAATAAAAAGCAGTGCTGGTTCAGGTCTGTTCCCTCCGAAACCTACAATCAGTTCCTTTGTTTTCCCTGTGTTTAGGATCAGGTTATTCGCTGTATACCATTCCACTATCCTATCAACCTCTCCTGTATTGCTCCTCATCATCTTCAGTGATACAACCGATTACGGTAGTGTCATCGGCAAACGTAACTATACTATTGGTCTCATAAAACGGGGTGCAGTCATATGTGTACAGCACATAGAGAAAGGGACTTAACACACAACCCTGCAGTTCTCCAGTACTTATTTCTCGCGTAGAAGAAACAAACTTATCAAATTTGACCACCTGTGAGTGATGGACCAAAAAATGCCTTATCCAAAAACAAATAAGGGGCGGCAAATCCAATTTTTACATCTTTTCAACCAACCGATCTGGAATGAGGGTATTAAAGGAAGAGCTGTAATCCTTATGTAGTTTCCCGAATGCTCCAGATGACTAAGTGCCCCATGCAGCACTAAAGCTATCGCATCTTCTGTGTTTCTATTTGCCCTATAGACAAACTGAAAAGGATCTAAACTACCCGGTAATCTAATTTTGATATATTTCAAGACCAACCTCTCAAAGCACTTCATAAGTACTGAGGTCAGTGCTATTGGTCTATAATCGTCTAAACTTTACACAGTTTACTTTTTTGGAATTGGAATAATAGTGGCTGATTTTAAACATGCCGGAACAACAGCAGATGATAGTGATTGATTAAAGATCTTGGAAAAGACTCCAGCTAATTGATCAGCACAGGTCTTAACTACTCTGCCTGGGATTTCATCTGGACCTGATGATTTCCTCATATTTATAGCCTTAAATGCCTGCCTCCCCTCCTATTTCTGTATAGTGAGTAGGGATGGGCCCGATGTTCGATTTGAACCCATGCTCGGCGAGCCCAGAACTATTTGGGCCGCTCGCATCAAATTCGTGTGATGCAAGCGGCCCGCAATGCACTGCGCCAGTTGCAGTGCATTGCTGGATGATGATTGGCCAAGCATGCACTGTGACCCGCATGCTTGGCCAATCAAAGAGCCAGCGGCGAGGAGAGCAATAATTGGCCACAGGCAGGATGCCTGTGGCCAATTATAGCTCAGAGGGTTTAGTACACGCCCCACAGTATAAAAGGCCGCCGCGCCGGCGGCCTCGCATATTGTGTTGTGTTCCAGCGTCAGTGTCAGTGTTATGTGCTGCTGACTGCTGACATTATGTGCTATGATTCTGGGGATTAGTGTGTGCGTGCTGTTAGTGCAGCATTGCAGTATCACATCTGGGGGGTGTCTATAGTATGCCTGTAAAGGGGGGCATGTTTCCTGTGCTTAGAACTGTCCCTGCAAAAAGTGTAATTTTTGCAGGAAAAAAAGCTATTTAAAATCACTCGCGGCTAATGTATTGACGGCTCCTGGAACACAGAGAACAGTCATTCATTGAAAGCCATTCATAAAAAAAAGTCATTGATAAAAAAAAAAGCTTGGGGGTCCCCCCAAATTCAATAACCAGGCCCTTCAGGTCTGCTATGGATATTAAGGGGGACCCCAGCCAAAAAAAAATAAAAATGGCGTGGGGTCCCCCTCAAAATCCATACCAGACCCTTGAGGTCTGGGATGGATTTTAAGGGGAACCCCAGCCAAAAAAATGGCGTGGGGTCCCCCTCAAAATCCATACCAGACCCTTATCCAAGCACGTAACCTGGCAGGCCGCAGGAAAAGAGGGGGGACGAGAGCGCCCCCCCCTCCCTCCTGAACCATACCAGGCCACATTGGGAGGATGCTTTGGGGGTCTGAGACCCCCAAAGCACCTTGTCCCCATGTTGATGAGGACAAGGGCCTGTTCCCCACAACCCTGGCCATTGGTTGTGGGGGTCTGCGAGCGGGGGGCTTATCGGAATCTGGAAGCCCCCTTTAACAAGGGGACCCCTAGATCCCGGCCCACCCTGTGTGAAATGGTAAGGGGGTACAAACGTACCCCTACCATTTCACCAAAAAAGTGTCAAAAATTGTAAAAATGACAGGAGACGGTCTTTGACAATTCCTTTATTAAAATCTTCTTTCTTCTTTCGTCTGGTCTTCCTTTCTTCATCCTTCGGTTTCTTCATCTTCTCCTTCCGGCATCTTCTTCCATCTTCTTCTTCCATCATCTTCTTCCTCCGATCCGCTTCTTCTTGCTCTGGTCTTCTTGTCCGGCATCTTCTTCCATGGCGTCGGCGTCTCTTCTGGGCCGCTCCGCGCAATGGGATGCTCCCATTGTGTGAGGCTTCGCTCCGTCTGACAGGTCTTTTATAACGGAGGGCACCTGGTGACCCCGCCCCCTCTGACGCACGGGGACGTCATGGGGAATTCCCTATGGCTTTCCCCATGACATCAGAGGGGGGGGGGTCACCAGGTGCCCTCCGTTATAAAAGACCTGTCAGACGGAGCGAAGCCTCACACAGCGGGAGCCTCCCATTGCGAGGTGCGGCCCAACAGAAGAACAGACGCTGACGCCATGGAAGAAGATGCCGGACGAGAAGGACGAGAAGACCAGTGCAAGAAGAAGCGGATCGGAGGAAGAAGAAGATGGAAGAAGATGCCGGAAGGAGAAGATGAAGAAACCGAAGGATGAAGAAAGGAAGACCAGAAGAAAGAAGAAAGAAGATTTTAATAAAGGAATTGTCAAAGACCGTCTCCTGTCATTTTTACCATTTTTGACACTTTTTTGGTGAAATGGTAGGGGTACTTTTGTACGGTTCAGGAGGGAAGGGGGGCCACTCTCGTTCCCCCCTCTTTTCCTGCGGCCTGCCAGGTTGCGTGCTCGGATTAGGGTCTGGTATGGATTTTGAGGGCGACCCCACGCCATTTTTTTTTTAAAAATCTATCCCAGACCTCAAGGGTCTGTTGTAACTAATAGGGTTCTAATGCTCGCACGGACTTTAGGTCCGTTTGCGGGTTCTGGTGCGAGCCGAACGGGGGGGTGTTCGGCTCATCCCTAATAGTGAGTGTACAGTTTCCTAGACCTAAATAACACCCTATATCCTGGTTTGGTAACACAACCTCAAACCATGAGATGAAGCTATTTAACCATTTTCCGCTCGCGCTACACCCGAATGACGGCTACAGCGCGTACCTACTTTGCCGGGAGGGCGTCAATAGACATCCTACCGTGCTCGAGCGGCCTGCGCGCCCCCTGCAGGGTGCATGTGGCGCACTATGTGATGAGCGAATCTATGAGACTCGGCTGATCCCGACCCCTTACCACGTGATCAGCTGTCAGCCAATGACAGCTGATCATGTGATGTAAACAGAGCCGGTAATCGGCTATTTTTTCTCCTCACACTGGAGAAAATAGTACATCAGTCCCAATCGTGGAAAGCTTCTGCAGAGGCTTCTGTGCCCACCTTGTGCCACCTACCCGTGCACAACCGTGCCGCCTACCAGTGCCCACAGTACCACCCATCAGTACCCACAGTGTCACCCATCAGTGCCCACAGTGCCACCTATAAATTTCACCAATCAGTGCCTCATTACCAATGCTGCCTATCAATTTCACATACCAGTGCCCAGAGCAGGCAAGTCCGTGTTCAGGCCGGGTTCAGCAACGTGCGGGCAGTGAGGTACAGAGGAGAAGGCAGGAGGGAAGTCAAACAGGCCGAGGTTGGGGGCAGGCAGAAATCCAGGGAGTTCGAGAGGCAAGCCAAGTCGTCAGGCGATCAGAACACAGATACGGGTACAGGAGCAAGGTCACGGGAAGCTGATGATCAGGCAGCACTGAGCAACGGGTGCTGCAGAACTAAATAGGCCGGTCGGCGCCAAACAGTGCGCACGTGTGTGCGCCAGTGTGCACAGGCACATGCACAACTGTGCACGCCCGGAAACGCGTGCTCACCAGCGCCCATAAAGGCATGCGGACAGGCGCTCACAGGAACAGGCGTGCCATCGCGCACCCTCGCGCGCGTTTGCGCACCAGCGGGCACATCAGGGCCAGCCCGCACATGCACACAAGTGCCCACAGGAGCGCGCACACGCGCGTGCATGGGAACGCGTGCGTGAACGCGCATCGGCGTGCACTGGCACGCGTCAGAGCGGCCAGCAAGTCATCCAGCCAGGTAACCTCTCTGACAGCTGCGTTCCTTGCCTCAGACAATCCTGCCTCAGAAAGCACCCTAAAAGCTATGCTCCTTTTATTGCAGGCAGACATGCAGAAGGAGCTGAGAATCTCTCTACAGCGCATGCAGAGCCAAGTGAAGCACTTAGGGGAATCCGCAGACTTCCCCGAATGACAGATGAGTAACATGGCACAAGCACACAACTCTGTAGTAGACATCCAGGACGAACATGACCATGTTCTACACCAAATCCATCTTAAAATCGCCGACCTGGAGCATCACTCTTGGCAAAATAACATAAAGTGCAGGGGCATTCTGGAGATGGTTAAACCTGGGGAGCTGACACCCTACCTTCAAAGGCTATTCCATACCATACTCCCCAACCTCTCGCCGCTCAATGTGATGATTGATCAAGCGCACATGATTCGGAAACTTGATTACCTTCCAGCTACTGTCCCGAGGGACACACTAGCTCGCCTACACTTTTTCCACGTAAAGGATCAGCTAATGCAGGCAACTAGAACCATGCGCAAGCTTCTTAAACCTTATCAGAATATGTCACTTTTTAGTGACATCTCTGCGCCCACTGTGCAGGCACGTACAGTGGTGTGAAAAAGTGTTTGCCCCCTTCCTCATTTCCTGTTCCTTTGCATGTTTGTCACACTTAAGTGTTTCGGAACATCAAACCAATTTAAACAATAGTCAAGGACAACACAAGTAAACACAAAATGCAATTTGTAAATGAAGGTGTTTATTATTAAAGGTGAAAAAAAATCCAAACCATCATGGCCCTGTGTGAAAAAGTGATTGCCCCCCCTTGTTAAAACATAATATAACTGTGGTTGTCCACACCTGAGTTCAATTTCTCTAGCCACACCCAGGCCTGATTATTGCCACACCTGTTCACAATCAAGGCATCACTTAAATAGGAGCTGCTTGACACAGTAAGGTCCACCAGAAGATCCTTAAAAGCTACACATCATGCCGAGACCCAAAGAAATTCAGGAACAATTGAGAAAGAAAGTAATTGAGATCTATCAGTCTGGAAAGGGTTATAAAGCCATTTCCAAAGCTTTGGGAATCCAGCGAACCACAGTGAGAGCCATTATCCACAAATGGCGAAGACATGGAACAGTGGTGAACCTTCCCAGGAGTGGCCGGCCGCCCAAAATTACCCCAAGAGCGCAGCGACGACTCATCCAAGAGGTCACAAAAGACCCCACAACAACGTCCAAGGAACTGCAGGCCTCACTTGCCTCAGTTAAGGTCAGCGTTCATGCCTCCACCATTAGGAAAAGACTGGGCAAAAATGGCCTGCATGGCAGAGTTCCAAGGAGAAAACCACTGCTGAGCAAAAAGAACATCAAAGCTCGTCTCAATTTCTCCACAACTCATCTTGATGATCCCCAAGACTTTTGGGACAACATTCTGTGGACCGATGAGACAAAAGTGGAACTCTTTGGAAGGTGTGTGTCCAAGTATATCTGGCGTAGAAGGAACACTGCATTTCAGAAAAAGAACATTATACCAACAGTAAAATATGGTGGTGGTAGTGTGATGGTCTGGGGCTGTTTTGCTGCTTCAGGACCTGGAAGACTTGCCGTGATAAAAGGAACTATGAATTCTGCTGTCTACCAAGAGATCCTGAAGGAGAATGTCCGACCATCTGTTCGTGTACTCAAGCTGAAACGAACTTGGGTTCTGCAGCAGGACAATGATCCTAAACACACCAGCAAGTCCACCACCGAATGGCTGAAGAAAAACAAAATGAAGACTTTGGAGTGGCCTAGCCAAAGTCCAGACCTGAATCCTATTGAGATGTTGTGGTATGACCTTAAAAAGGCCGTTCATGCTCGAAAACCCTCTAATGTAACTGAATTAGGACAATTCTGCAAAGATGAGTGGGCCAAAATTCCTCCAGGACGCTGTAAAAGCCTCATTGCACGTTATCGCAAACGCTTGGTTGCAGTTGTTGCTGCTAAGGGTGGCCCAACCAGTTATTAGGTTTAGGGGGCAATCACTTTTTCACACAGGGCCATGATGGTTTGGATTTTTTTTCACCTTTAATAATAAACACCTTCATTTAAAAATTGCATTTTGTGTTTACTTGTGTTGTCCTTGACTATTGTTTAAATTGGTTTGATGTTCCGAAACACTTAAGTGTGACAAACATGCAAAGGAACAGGAAATGAGGAAGGGGGCAAACACTTTTTCACACCACTGTAAATCATTTGATCCTGTTACTGCAATCCTGAGAGAACACATTATAATCTACAGATGGGTATTCCTGACAAAGCTCCTGGTCACCTACCAAAATCAGCTCATTCCCTTCCTGACACTGAAGGATAGTCTAAAGCAGGGGTCTCCAAACTATGGCCCTCAAGATGTTAAGGAACTCCAATTCCCATCATGCCTAGTCATGTCTGTGAATGTCAGAGTTTTACAATGCATCATGGGACGTGTAGTTCCGCAACAGTTGGAGGGCCATAGTTTGGAGATTCCTGGTCTAAAGCAACTTGGGGCCTTGTCTCTACAGCTCTGCCGAGCACCCCACAATCCAAACCACCACGAGGATCTCCAATCCATGGATACCAGCTAACAACACCTGACTGGATCCCTGTTCTTTCATTGCCTTAACATGTCCCAAGCTATTTTTTCATTCAGTTCAAGTGCCCTTGGGAGGAGTGGACAATTCTTAGATTGAGTATTCCACCCCCCCTCACACTGTTATAGCATGCTAAGCACATTTTTGCCTACTACTCTTTACAGTATGTATGGTTGATTGTTTTACCTACAGTATATGCTTTTATATACTCTTTTCCTATTTGGCATATTTTTATGCCTCTTAAATTGTACCAAGTTGTACCAAGTTGTGTTCAAAAGATTTGTACATACTTCTGACCTGCTTTGTATTAATTGTGAGGGCTACAGTCCCGCTCTCAACTCGTGCTAGCATCTCCTACCTCATTTCCATATGATGATTTCCATATGACGCTGTCCATCATGTACATAAATACCAAGGGCCTTAATCACCCATTCAAGTGCTCTCTGTTGTGGAAGGGGGCAATATTGCAAAAAGCAGACATCTCCTACCTCATTTCCATATGATGATTTCCATATGACGCTGTCCATCATGTACATAAATACCAAGGGCCTTAATCACCCATTCAAGTGCTCTCTGTTGTGAAAGGGGGCAATATTGCAAAAAGCAGACATCCCGCTCTCAACTCGTGCTAGCATCTCCTACCTCATTTCCATATGATGATTTCCATATGACGCTGTCCATCATGTACATAAATACCAAGGGCCTTAATCACCCATTCAAGTGCTCTCTGTTGTGGAAGGGGGCAATATTGCAAAAAGCAGACATTCAATGCGTCCAGGAGAAGCATTTCACGAAAGACAAGGTTTCCCATTGTACACACAAATTATTCCCCCACTGCTTCTTCGCAAATGCAGACAAAAAGGAGCGAGGAGTCATGATCGTGGTAAGGTCCTCAGTTGCCTTCCGACTAGATCATGTTGATATAGACCCTTTTGGCGGATACTTGATCCTTTCAGCATTCTTTAACCCTTTCGCTGTCAGGCCCTATGCTCCATTTTTACACTCAGATGGCCAAGCCATTTTTGCAATTTTTCCATTGCTTTTTTATTTTTCCCTTACAGCTTTCAGAGTTTGTCAAAGACCCCCCCCCCCCCCCCAATCCATATATTTTATGAAAGCACAGGACCATTAGAATGCAAATAAGGTGCTACAGATTTTTAGGACCCAATGATATTTGCGCAAATGGTTATCAAAACAATACTTTTCTCGTTAAAAGTACACTAAAATTATTATTAGCAGACAAAAACACAGTACATTTTACAAAATTCCTACTAAATATAAAAGCTTAACCTGTATTGAGTTAATAAATAACAAATATTTGTAATTTTTAAATTAAATTACACCTTTTTGCAAAATGGTGAAAACTGAAAGTACGCAAAAAATGTAAATAACCACATTTCTCTAAAACTCTGAGCCTGGGTTCAGACTAGTGCGGTGCGAATTGAAGGCCCTGCGTGACTGCGCAGTGAAACGCCGGCTGTTCTGCGGATTGTACGCTGTTTAGGTGCGAATCAGCTGCAAATTTATTAGTAACCCTTCCTGCCTAATTTGAGTTACTAATTTTGTGCTGAGCAAGCTTTTTGGCTGATTGTCTGGCTGCTTATAAAACCTGGTAGGTCTGTGTACACTTCCTGGTTGTCCAGCAGTCTGTACCTGTGTTTTGTGTGTTTCTTTGCAAGATGTGTGCTGCTCTGCCAATGATAATGCCAACTGTTGTTGCTGCAACAGCAGCAATCTTGCTGGAAGAAGAAAATAGGAGAAGGATGCAGAGAAGTAGAAGATACTGGGTTCATCCCATCATTGCAAATCATGAAGAGAGAGGCCAGTTCATGATCTTGTATGGGCACCTCCGTGGGCATGAAGAGAAATTTTTCAATTTCACCCCATGTCAATTAGTAGGTGAGTACTGTTTCTGCCAAACCATACTTAATTTGTAGCCATTGCTGTATAGTGTGTTTTATATTTTCAAGACACAAGTCCATCCAGTCTAACCTATGTGTGATTATGTCATTTTTAGATTATTGTAACTTATAAGCCTTGTCCCCCCCCCCCCCCAAAATACAAACTGTACATTATTTCAGCATGCAGCCTCAAGGGCACAAAATGAGCGTCAGCTAGCAACCCCCTGGTGTAAGTCAGGTCATATTCCCTTTTTTTGTGTGGGATATTTTACCCCCCAAATACCTTGGCCCAAAATTGCTAGTGACAAGTTGCTTTGTGGGTGGTGGTGATGCCACGCAGCTTTGTTTAGCATTTTTGGCTCAGACAATTGTTAGTGTTAAATTAAAAGACCAGTGGCTTCTTCTTTGTTGAAATGAGGACCCATATGCCATTTTTTTCCTGCCACTTATTTAGCCCTAATTATATTGGAACTAAGGATGCCTGCCTTGTTACCATAAATAATGTCCTTAACCACTTACCTTACTCTTTTTTTTTACAGTATGCCCAAATGTTTTTCCCACATGTATTTATGAATGTAATTTTTTTTACTCAGTTTTGACGAATTGCTGGGCTTAATCTCCCCTCGCTTGGAGCGTCAGAACACGAGCTTCAGACAAGGATCCAGCATGCTGAAAGATTATTGATCACATTAAGGTAATTATCATCACTCATGTCATTTGTCATGCGTTATATTGACCATGTTTTTTGTATTTTTTTATGTTTTTTTACCTGGGTATTTTTTAAAATATGACGGCACAAAAAATGTAGGAATAATTATTTATTCACGTATCATAAAATATGATAAAAATATAAACTTTACCCATGTATAAAACATAAATTAACTCTGCAATAACTTAAAAACAAAAAACTTGCCTGTCAAGTAGGCCTCTTCCCTGTTTTATCAAAATGTGTCATGTTGGTCCTTAACCATGAACAGACCTCATCACAGATTCTGATATGTTTTTTGGAAAGGGGCCTCATAGGAGTATTGAGTTGCGGAAGCTGGGTCATCACTGGCAGTGTGGGGAACAGGCCTAGCCTCCCCATGTTGACTTTGCACATACATACCCTGAGTTTGGGGGGGGCCCTAATTGAAGGAAGTGGGGATGGGATAGGGAAGGTTACTGTGTGGCCCTTCATATCTGGAGATTGGCTTGTTATAACTTGAGGGATATGATGGTGGATTATAGGGGTAAGGATGGTGTTGCTGCTCAGGTTAGTGCATGTATCTTGGGTAGTTATGAGGAGGTCTTGGTTGGGGCACATTTGGGTAGTTAAATGCAGGTTCCTGCTGTGGCTGGGAGAAGGAGTGCATCACTTTTTCTATATTTTTCTGCATTTCATAGTACCGCTCTAGGGGTACCTTTTTAATTAGTGGTACAAAACTGAGCACCAGGATTGTATCGGGACATAAAAATGCATCCACCTTTGCGGTCATGTTTTTTAACATGTATAATAAGCGCACTTAGGTCAGGTTGGGATAGTGCTGGGCGCCTCTGTGGCACTTTGCCAGGCTCACCAATGTGTGCAGGAGCAGAGGATGGCCCAGGGACAGCCTCCTCTGCCCCTGAACATTGTTCATCTGGATTAGTTTCCCAGAGACTGGAAGATGTTTGGATGAGTGCTAAATCCTCTGTGTCTTCTGGAATATCAATGGGTGCTGTTCTGGTTCTTCCTCCAAAACGTCTTGCTCCTCCCAACTAGATTCTGTCCTGTTTTATATTGTAAAAATGTAAAAAATTAACTAGGTATATGAATGATTACCAGATTGTGCGTTACATAGATTAAGTACATGTAAACTTACTCCCTCATCTCCACAATGGGTTGTAGAAAATCCAAGTCCCTGGCAGACATATAGGGTACCCTAGGCGCTGCCCCCGAGCCAATCCTTGTTTCTTTGAGGTGCCGAATATATTTTCTGTAAGCATCACGCATGCTACGCCATCTTGTCTGTAAGTAGTGCACTGAAAAATAAATAACAACATAATGACATTTTTTTTTTTTTAGGTACTTAGCAACAGGAAATTCCTTTGGAAGTTTGCACTATGAATTCAAGGTTGGAAAATCAACGATTAGTGGCATTGTTCATGCTACCTGCCTAGTCATATGGGAAGAACTGAAGAACATTGTGATGAAGAAGCCCAAACAAGAAGAATGGCTGATGATAGCGGACCTGTTCTGGGAGCGATGCAACTTCCCCAACTGTCTTGGAGCCATTTATGGCAAACTTGTACGCATCCTCAAGCCTCCAGCTAGTGGGAGATGATTTTTTAATTATAAAAAATATTTTTCGTTGGTATTAATGGCAGTGGCAGACGCAAATTATAAATGTATTCATGTTGATGTAGGTTCTTATGGCAGCAGCTCAGATTCTAGTGTATTTTCACATTCCTCATTTGGCCGCATGCTGCGTGACAATACACTAGACTTGCCCAATAATTCTCCCCTGCCAGGGACTACAGAGCCTCTCCTCCCACATGTATTTGTCAAAGATGAAGCTTTCACACTTTCCCAGAACATGCTCAGGCCTTATTCAAGTCGCTCTCTGACAACTGAAAAAAGAGTGTTCAATTATAGGCTGACTAGGGCACGACGAGTAGTAGAATCTACATTTGGAATTCTTTGCAATAAGTGGAGATTCATGCATACTTCTATTAACCTCAGTATTGATCATGCGATCAGTGCGATTAAAGCTGCCTGTGCACTGCACAACTATGTGCGTGAAAGAGATGGGTTTCTTTTTGAAGATTCCCTGACCCATAACATGGAGGCAGCACATTTCAATATTCCTAGGGGCAGCACTACTGGTACACTTATTAGAGAAGAATTTAAGAATTTTTTTTTGTTACCAGCTGGGGAGGTGCCTTGGCAGATGAATTCTATTGACTAAAAATAAATATGTATTTTTTTTTCTTGATGTAAATGCATGATAATATAATGCTAAGTGTGCTGTATAAAAAATGTTGTATGTAATTTTGGCACTGAGAAATAAAAGTTTTTTTATCTCACATTTGTGGTGTATGTCATATTACTAACCTTAGAAATTCTAAGAATATGCATTTTTTTAGGGACTCATCCATCCCTAGATAAAGCTGTTATGTGCACAATGTTTACAGCATGTGGCCTGGTACAGATTTGGGGGTGACCACATGCTGTTTGTTAAAATATCATAAATAAAATGAATGTACACCATCTAAAAAATACAGGACAGCATATACAGGTAGTAAAAGGTAATAAAAAAACTTACATTTGTCAGCCTGAACTGGGGAAGAGCACCTGTTCCACTCTGGCAAGAGGTCTCTGGCAATGTCCTGCCATGCACGTTTTTTGACAACGTTGTCCTTATATTTAGGATGCCGGGTGTCATAAATCATGGGTTTCTCCCTCACAAGTCTGATCAACTCCTCACAATCCACTGCTTCTTTCGCCTTTGATGATGCTTTTTCATCCTCTTTTGGACATGCTGGTTCCATTCCGGATTTCAAAACACACAGGGGAGGAACAGGAAGAAGGGGAGGTGTTGGAGTGGCGCGAATTTCTGTTCAGGACGCAAACCAGATGCGAATCAGATGCATGCCCATAGAAGATTATGGGCCTGAATTCGCACCTGATCCGTCCCGCACCGCACCAAAGTAGGTGGCGTTTTTTCTGCAATGCGCAGTGCGCATGCACCGGACATGTGTGAACGTGCCCCATTGAAAACAATGGGTTTTCAAATGTCCTGCGAATTCGCAGTATTTTCCACTGCTGCAAATTCACAATAGTGTGAACCCAGGCTGAAGGTTTTCATTGTTCCCTCACAGCTTTTAGATTTTGTTAAATACCGCCTAAATCATATATTTTCTGAAAGCATAGGACCAGTAGAATAAAAAGAATATGCTACTGATTTTTAAGGCCCCAAGATATTTGTGCAGATGTTAATCAAACAATATATTCCCTAAAAATTCTCTAAAATCATTTTTAGCAGATATAAACACAGCAAATTTTACCAAATTTCTGCTAAATTCCTACTAAATATAAAAGCTTAACCTGTATTTAGTTAATAAATAACAAACATTTGTAATTTTTTAATTATACCTTTTTGCAAAATGGTGAAAACTGAACGTATGCAAAAATGTAAACAACCACATTTCTCAAAAAATCTGAAGGTTTTCGTTGTTTCCTTACATCTTTCGGTTTGTTAACCCCCCAAACCATATATTTTCTGAAAGCATAGGACCAGTAAAATAAAAAAAAGGTAAAAACCAGGTAAAATAAAAAGAAGGTGCTACTGAGTGTAGCTCCATCCCAAAAAAAAATCTATTTTTAAGCTTTTGGAGAACATAGGGAGGGGTTATCACCCCTGTAACATTTGCTGTCTTTGCACATCTGTTCAGAACATGTCACCTCACTTTCCGTCCCAATGACAAATGTTTTTGGAAAAAGTGGGGTTTTAATTGAAACAAGGATTGGTGATAAAGTATCAGTAGAGAGGAGATACATTTTTCCCAAATTAAATCTAACAGGATAGAATTTCCCTTCCTAGGGGTGGATTTCCTCTCACTTCCTGTTTTCCATTTGCAAGTAGGAGTCGTTTGTAAGTTGGATGTTTGAAAGTAGGGGCCTGGCGTATATACAGAAATTTGCCCTATTAGATGTTGGTGTAGCCACAAGACTGGTGGGCACAGGAATGGGCCCTGCTGTGAGTTAATAGATCAAGATTTGTACTTGCATGCACCTGTTGAACCGGGCAGAAAAATTGGGCCTTTGGCGGTGGTGGTGGTGGTGGTGGTGGTGGTGGACGGTGTTGCCACAAGACTGTAAGCTCTCACAGTTACTCTTGGTGGGCGCAGGAATGGGCCCTGCTGTGAGTTATTAGATCAAGATTTGTATTTGCAAGCACCTGATGAACAGGGCAGAAAAATTGGGCCTTTGGCGGTGGTGGTGGACGGTGTTGCCACAAGACTGTAGGCCCTCATAGTTACTCTTGGTGGGCGCAGGAATGGGCCCTGCTGTGAACTATTAGATCAAGATTTGTAATTACACTCCCCTGTTAAACAGGGGCTGAAAAATTGTGCCTTAGACATTGGTGCTGGTGCCACAACACTGCAACCCCTCACAGATACTGTACTCTTAGCACAGCAATGAGACCTGTTGCAAAGCATTGCCTAAAAATTGTAATTACACGCCCCTGTTAAACAGGGGCTGAAAAATTGTGCCTTAGGTGCTGGTGCTGGTGCCACAACACTGCAACCCCTCACAGATACTGTACTTGGAGCACAGCAGTCACACGTGTTGCGAAGCATTTTTTTAAAAAAATGTAATTACACGCCCCTGTTAAACAGGGGCTGAAAAATTGTGCCTTAGGCACTGGTGCTGGTGCCACAACACTGCAACCCCTCACAGATACTGTACTTGGAGCACAGCAGTCACACGTGTTGCGAAGCATTTTTTAAAAAAATTATAATTACACGCCCCTGTTAAACAGGGGCTGAAAAATTGTGCCTTAGGCACTGGTGCTGGTGCCACAACACTGCAACCCCTCACAGATACTGTACTTGGAGCACAGCAGTCACACGTGTTGCGAAGCATTTTTTTAAAAAATTGTAATTACACGCACCTGTTAAACAGGGGCTGAAAAATTGTGCCTTAGGCACTGGTGCTGGTGCCACAACACTGCAACCCCTCACAGATACTGTACTTGGAGCACAGCAGTCACACGTGTTGCGAAGCATTTTTTTAAAAAATTGTAATTACACGCCCCTGTTATACAGGGGCTGAAAAATTGTGCCTTAGGCACTGGTGTGGTGGCATGGATCATTGAGGAGGAGGAAGAGGATAGTCAGTGAACATAACAGGACAGTCACTCAGCATCAGCATAGGCAGTCTTGAAGGGATGTGACATTATAAATTATTCCGTTATATCCGCTTCAGGTGCCTGGTAGCTGGTGGTGATCCAAGACTGATTCATTTTGATGAAGGTCAGTCGATCAACCGAGTCGGTGGACAGGCGCACCCTATGATCGGTGACAAATCCTCCAGCAGCACTGAATGTGCGTTCGGAAAGAACGCTGGAGGCAGGACAGGCCAGTAGCTCAATTGCATACTGTGCAAGCTCTGGCCAGTGATCCATCCTCAGGACCCAGTAAGCCAGAGGATTTTCGGTGGGAAAGGTGTCCAAGTCTGACCTTGCCCCAAGGTATTCCTGCACCATGTATATCAGACGCTGGCGATGGTTGCTGGAACCGATCATACCTTGGGGCTGCGGACTAAAAAATTGTCTGAACGCATCGGTCAGACGTCCACCTTCCCCACCGCTCCTTCTGCTACTGACCGAAGCCTCAGCAACTCGTCGCCCAGGACCAGGAGTTTGTAACCTCCCAGTTTCTGGGAACGCGTTGCACAGACCTTTCTGCAAGGCCTCCCTGAGATGTCTCATCCTCTGCTCCCTCTGCGACGGCAAGATAAGGTCCGCAACCTTACCCTTGTACCGTGGATCAAGGAGAGTGGCCAGCCAGTAATGGTCCCTCTCCTTGATCCGAAGAACACGAGGATCCTTCCGCAGGCTTTGCAGGATCAGGGAGGCCATGCAGCGTAGGTTAGCTGAGGCATTCGGTCCGGAGTCTTCTGGGTCACAGGATGACATGATCGCCAGCCACCTCCTCCCAGCCACGTACAAGTCCACTGGTTTGTTGGGACTGTACATCATCCCTAAAAGACTGCTGCTGATGCTGAGTGCCAGGCTCCACCTCCATGCTCACACAATCCTCCTCCTCCTCCTCCTCATCCTCATCCTCTTCCTGTGTGATGGGTGGGACAGAAGGAACACTGTCCGGATAAAGGGGGCCTTGAGAGGCAAGGAAGTCCTCCTCTTCCTGCCTCTGTTCTGCCTCAAGTGCCCTGTCCATTATCCCACGCAGCGTATGCTCCAACAGGTGGACAAGAGGTACAGTGTCACTGATGCATGCACTGTCACTGCTCACCATCCTCGTGGCCTCCTCAAATGAAGAGAGGACAGTGCATGCATCCCTGATCATGCTCCACTGACGTGGGGAAAAAAAACCAAGCTCCCCTGACCCTGTCCTGGTGCCGTAGTCGCAAAGGTACTCATTGATGGCCCTCTGCTGCGTGTGCAGTCGCTGCAGCATGGCCAACGTTGAGTTCCACCTGGTGGGCATGTCACATATTAGGCGGTTCTTGGGCAGGTTCAGCTCCTTTTGTAGCTCAGTCAGCCGAGCACTGGCATTATAAGATCGGCGGAAATGCACACAGACTTTCCTGGCCTGCCTCAGGACATCCTGTAAGCCTGGGAACCTGCCCAAGAACCGCTGCACCACCAGGTTGAGGACGTGAGCCATACAGGGCACATGGGTGAGCTGCCCCTGTCGCAGGGCGGAGAGGAGGTTGGTGCCATTGTCAGAAACGACCATTCCTGGCTTAAGCTGACGTGGCGTCAACCACCTCTCGGCCTGCCCCTGCAAAGCTGCCAGAACCTCTGGCCCAGTGTGGCTCCTGTCCCCCAAACACACCAGCGCAAGCACGGCATGGCATCTTTTTGCCTGCGCACTTGCGTAGCCCCTTGTACGCCTACGGAGCACCGCTGATTCCGAGGACAGAGCACTGGAGGAAGAAGAAGAGGAGGGGGTGGAGGAGAGAGGTGTGTCACAACCAGTAGCAGTAGTAGCGTTTTGGAGGCGTGGTGGCGGAACAACCTCCAACACTACTGCACCTTGTCCTGCATCCCTCCCAGCTGCCAATAGAGTGACCCAATGGGCCGTGAAAGAAAGGTAACGTCCCTGTCCATGCCTGCTGGACCATGAGTCAGCGGTAATATGCACCTTACCGCTGACCGCCCTGTCCAGCGAGGCATGGACATTGCCTTCCACATGCCGGTAGAGAGACGGAATCGCCTTCCGTGAGAAAAAGTGGCGTTTGGGAACCTGCCACTGAGGAACCGCACATTGAACAAACTCACGGAAGGGGGCCGAGTCTACTAACTGAAAAGGCAGCAGTTGAAGTGCTAGCAATTTAGCCAAGCTAGCATTCAACCGCTGGGCATGTGGATGGCTGGGAGTGTACTTCTTTCGACGGTCCAGCAGCTGGGGCAGGGAAATTTGCCTGCTACTATCGGACGTCGGTGTACTGCAAGTACTTGGTTGTGACACACCTAATTCTACACCTTCAGTCCTCTCACAGCAGCTTTCAGAGAGGACTGAAGATGTAGTGGGGATGGAGATCCCAGCTGATGAGGAGCAAGGAGAGGTCCGCTTAGTTCTTTGGTGTGGGTCTTTTATGTGTGCCTGCCAACGAGCTGCATGGCAGGTCGACACATGTCTGCTCATGCTTGTGGTGCCCAAGCGGCTGATGTTTTGGCCACGCGAGATACGCTTGAGACAAATATTGCAAATAGCAGTGGTGCGATCTGATGCACTCGTCTCAAAAAAGGCCCACACCAAAGAACTTTTCTGATAACGTGCAGAGGCAGCGCCCTGCACAGGCGGAGCTCTGCGGTGTTGTACAGTTGCTGTGCTGGCCTCTAGCTGACCTCCAGGGGGCATCCTGCCTCGTTGGACATGTGACGCCGCATCATCCTCCTCCTCCTCCTCCTCCTCATCCTCTCTCCCTCCAGGCACCCACGTGGCGTCAGTGACCTCATCATCCCCTCCCTCTTCACCACTAGAGCAAACCTGGCAGTAAGCTGCAGCTGGTGGAACAGTACTGCCAGATTGCTGTCCTTCAGCATCCCCTCTCTCTGCGCGCACACTACTGACTTCCTCAAGCTGGGTATCATCATCCGAGCCTTCGAATCGTTGGGCATCCTCCTGGAGCATGTACCCAACACTGTGCTCAAAGAGTTCTGGGGACTCCTCAGGAGGACATGGTGGGTCTAGGGAAGGGGTGGCTGATGATGCCATTGAGTACGCGTTGGCAGCTGCTCTGCTAGTACCCTGAGCCTGGGTGAGAGAGGATGAGGAGGATGAGGAGGGCTTGGTCATCTATTCTACCAAGCCTTCAGCATGATGCGGCTCCACATGTCCAGCTGCCGAAAACAAAGACGCGCGTGTCCCATGGCCACGTGCTGATGATGATGCACGACCACGTCCACGGCCACGGCCACGTCCACTAGAAACAGAGCCTGCCTGCCCTGTGTTCTTGGCTCTGCACGCTCTGCCTCCCCTTGGCGGTCTTCCAGCCATTGTAGTCGGTAGTCCTGTGGGTGCTGCTGAGAAGAAAATATAGGAGCTCTGTGTGATGCCACTAACACACTAGAAGTCCTATGGGTGCTTCTGCAAAGAAAATATAGGAGCTCTGTGTGATGCCACTAACACACTAGAAGTCCTGTGGGTGCTGCTGAGAAGAAAATATAGGAGCTCTGTGTGATGCCACTAACACACTAGAAGTCCTATAGGTGCTTCTGCAAAGAAAATATAAGAGCTCTGTGTGATGCCACTAACACACTAGAAGTCCTGTGGGTGCTGCTGAGAAGAAAATATAGGAGCTCTGTGTGATGCCACTAACACACTAGAAGTCCTATGGGTGCTTCTGCAAAGAAAATATAGGAGCTCTGTGTGATGCCACTAACACACTAGAAGTCCTGTGGGTGCTGCTTAGAAGAAAATATAGGAGCTCTGTGTGATGCCACTAACACACTAGAAGTCCTATGGGTGCTTCTGCAAAGAAAATATAGGAGCTCTGTGTGATGCCACTAACACACTAGAAGTCCTGTGGGTGCTGCTTAGAAGAAAATATAGGAGCTCTGTGTGATGCCACTAACACACTAGAAGTCCTGTGGGTGCTGCTGAGAAGAAAATATAGGAGCTCTGTGTGATGCCACTAACACACTAGAAGTCCTATAGGTGCTTCTGCAAAGAAAATATAGGAGCTCTGTGTGATGCCACTAACACACTAGAAGTCCTGTGGGTGCTGCTGAGAAGAAAATATAGGAGCTCTGTGTGATGCCACTAACACACTAGAAGTCCTATGGGTGCTTCTGCAAAGAAAATATAGGAGCTCTGTGTGATGCCACTAACACACTAGAAGTCCTGTGGGTGCTGCTTAGAAGAAAATATAGGAGCTCTGTGTGATGCCACTAACACACTAGAAGTCCTATGGGTGCTTCTGCAAAGAAAATATAGGAGCTCTGTGTGATGCCACTAACACACTAGAAGTCCTGTGGGTGCTGCTGAGAAGAAAATATAGGAGGTCTGTGTGATGCCACTAACACACTAGAAGTCCTATGGGTGCTTCTGCAAAGAAAATATAGGAGCTCTGTGTGATGCCACTAACACACTAGAAGTCCTGTGGGTGCTGCTGAGAAGAAAATATAGGAGCTCTGTGTGATGCCACTAACACACTAGAAGTCCTATGGGTGCTTCTGCAAAGAAAATATAGGAGCTCTGTATGATGCCACTAACACACTAGAAGTCCTGTGGGTGCTGCTGAGAAGAAAACATAGGAGCTCTGTGTGATGCCACTAACACACTAGAAGTCCTATGGGTGCTTCTGCAAAGAAAATATAGGAGCTCTGTGTGATGCCACTAACACAATAGAAGTCCTATGGGTGCTTCTGCAAAGAAAATATAGGAGCTCTGTGTGATGCCACTAACACACTAGAAGTCCTGTGGGTGCTGCTGAGAAGAAAATATAGGAGCTCTGTGTGATGCCACTAACAAACTAGAAGTCCTATGGGTGCTTCTGCAAAGAAAATATAGGAGCTCTGTGTGATGCCACTAACACACTAGAAGTCCTATGGGTGCTTCTGCAAAGAAAATATAGGAGCTCTGTGTGATACCACTAACACAATAGAAGTCCTATGGGTGCTTCTGCAAAGAAAATATAGGAGCTCTGTGTGATGCCACTAACACACTAGAAGTCCTGTGGGTGCTGCTTAGAAGAAAATATAGGAGCTCTGAGTGATGCCACTAAACACACTAGAAGTCCTATGGGTGCTTCTGCAAAGAAAATATAGGAGCTCTGTGTGATGCAACTAACACACTAGAAGTCCTATGGGTGCTTCTGCAAAGAAAATATAGGAGCTCTGTGTGATGGGACTAACACACTAGAAGTCCTGTGGGTGCTGCTGAGAAGAAAATATAGGAGCTCTGTGTGATGGGACTAACACACTAGAAGTCCTATGGGTGCTTCTGGGAAGAAAATATAGGAGCTCTGTGTGATGGGACTAACACACTACAAGTCCTATAGGTGCTTCTGGGAACAAAATATAGCTCTGTTTGATGGGACTAACACACTACAAGTCCTATAGGTGCTTCTGGGAAGAAAATATAGCTCTGTGTGATGGGACTAACACACTACAAGTCCTATAGGTGCTTCTGGGAACAAAATATAGGAGCTCTGTGTGATGGGACTAACACACTACAAGTCCTATAGGTGCTTCTGGGAAGAAAATATAGCTCTGTGTGATGGGACTAACACACTACAAGTCCTATAGGTGCTTCTGGGAACAAAATATAGGAGCTCTGTGTGATGGGACTAACACACTACAAGTCCTATAGGTGCTTCTGGGAAGAAAATATAGCTCTGTGTGATAGGACTAACACACTACAAGTCCTATAGGTGCTTCTGGGAAGAAAATATAGCTCTGTGTGATGGGACTAACACACTACAAGTCCTATACGTGCTTCTGGGAAGAAAAAATATAGCTCTGTGTGATGGGACTAACACACTACAAGTCCTATAGGTGCTTCTGGGAACAAAATATAGGAGCTCTGTGTGATGGGACTAACACACTACAAGTCCTATAGGTGCTTCTGGGAAGAAAATATAGGAGCTCTGTTTGCTGCCAGTGCCTGCCACTAACACACTAGAAGTCCTATGGGTGCTTCTGGAAGAAAATATAGGAGCTCTGTGTGATGCCACTAACACACTAGAAGTCCTATGGGTGCTTCTGCAAAGAAAATATAGGAGCTTTGTGTGATGCCACTAACACACTAGAAGTCCTGTGGGTGCTTCTGAGAAGAAAACATAGGAGCTCTGTGTGATGCCACTAACACACTAGAAGTCCTATGGGTGCTTCTGCAAAGAAAATATAGGAGCTCTGTGTGATGCCACTAACACAATAGAAGTCCTATGGGTGCTTCTGCAAAGAAAATATAGGAGCTCTGTGTGATGCCACTAACACACTAGAATTCCTGTGGGTGCTGCTGAGAAGAAAATATAGGAGCTCTGTGTGATGCCACTAACACACTAGAAGTCCTATGGGTGCTTCTGCAAAGAAAATATAGGAGCTCTGTGTGATGCCACTAACACACTAGAAGTCCTGTGGGTGCTGCTGAGAAGAAAATATAGGAGCTCTGTGTGATGCCACTAACACACTAGAAGTCCTATGGGTGCTTCTGCAAAGAAAATATAGGAGCTCTGTGTGATACCACTAACACAATAGAAGTCCTATGGGTGCTTCTGCAAAGAAAATATAGGAGCTCTGTGTGATGCCACTAACACACTAGAAGTCCTGTGGGTGCTGCTTAGAAGAAAATATAGGAGCTCTGTGTGATTCCACTAACACACTAGAAGTCCTATGGGTGCTTCTGCAAAGAAAATATAGGAGCTCTGTGTGATGCCACTAACACACTAGAAGTCCTGTGGGTGCTGCTTAGAAGAAAATATAGGAGCTCTGTGTGATGCCACTAACACGCTAGAAGTCCTATGGGTGCTTCTGGGAAGAAAATATAGGAGCTCTGTGTGATGCCACTAACACACTAGAAGTCCTATGGGTGCTTCTGCAAAGAAAATATAGGAGCTCTGTGTGATGGGACTAACACACTAGAAGTCCTGTGGGTGCTGCTGAGAAGAAAATATAGGAGCTCTGTGTGATGGGACTAACACACTACAAGTCCTATGGGTGCTTCTGGGAAGAAAATATAGGAGCTCTGTGTGATGGGACTAACACACTACAAGTCCTATAGGTGCTTCTGGGAAGAAAATATAGCTCTGTTTGATGGGACTAACACACTACAAGTCCTATAGGTGCTTCTGGGAAGAAAATATAGCTCTGTGTGATGGGACTAACACACTACAAGTCCTATAGGTGCTTCTGGGAACAAAATATAGGAGCTCTGTGTGATGGGACTAACACACTACAAGTCCTATAGGTGCTTCTGGGAAGAAAAAATATAGCTCTGTGTGATGGGACTAACACACTACAAGTCCTATAGGTGCTTCTGGGAACAAAATATAGGAGCTCTGTGTGATGGACTAACACACTACAAGTCCTATAGGTGCTTCTGGGAAGAAAAATATAGCTCTGTGTGATAGGACTAACACACTACAAGTCCTATAGGTGCTTCTGGGAAGAAAATATAGCTCTGTGTGATGGGACTAACACACTACAAGTCCTATACGTGCTTCTGGGAAGAAAATATAGCTCTGTGTGATGGGACTAACATACTACAAGTCCTATAGGTGCTTCTGGGAAAAAATATAGGAGCTCTGTGTGATGGGACTAACACACTACAAGTCCTATAGGTGCTTCTGGGAAGAAAATATAGGAGCTCTGTTTGCTGCCAGTGCCTGCCACTAACACACTACAAGTCCTATGGGTGCTTCTGGGAAGAAAATATAGGAGCTCTGTTTGCTGCCAGTGCCTGCCACTAACACACTACAAGTCCTATGGGTGCTTCTGGGAAGAAAATATAGGAGCTCTGTGTGATGCCACTAACACACTAGAAGTCCTATGGGTGCTTCTGCAAACAAAATATAGGAGCTCTGTGTGATGCCACTAACACACTAGAAGTCCTATGGGTGCTTCTGCAAAGAAAATATAGGAGCTCTGTGTGATGGGACTAACACACTAGAAGTCCTGTAGGTGCTGCTGAGAAGAAAATATAGGAGCTCTGTGTGATGGGACTAACACACTAGAAGTCCTATGGGTGCTTCTGGGAAGAAAATATAGGAGCTCTGTGTGATGGGACTAACACACTACAAGTCCTATAGGTGCTTCTGGGAAGAAAATATAGCTCTGTTTGATGGGACTAACACACTACAAGTCCTATAGGTGCTTCTGGGAAGAAAATATAGCTCTGTGTGATGGGACTAACACACTACAAGTCCTATAGGTGCTTCTGGGAACAAAATATAGGAGCTCTGTGTGATGGGACTAACACACTACAAGTCCTATAGGTGCTTCTGGGAAGAAAATATAGCTCTGTGTGATGGGACTAACACACTACAAGTCCTATAGGTGCTTCTGGGAACAAAATATAGGAGCTCTGTGTGATGGGACTAACACACTACAAGTCCTATAGGTGCTTCTGGGAAGAAAATATAGCTCTGTGTGATAGGACTAACACACTACAAGTCCTATAGGTGCTTCTGGGAAGAAAATATAGCTCTGTGTGATGGGACTAACACACTACAAGTCCTATACGTGCTTCTGGGAAGAAAATATAGCTCTGTGTGATGGGACTAACACACTACAAGTCATATAGGTGCTTCTGGGAACAAAATATAGGAGCTCTGTGTGATGGGACTAACACACTACAAGTCCTATAGGTGCTTCTGGGAAGAAAATATAGGAGCTCTGTTTGCTGCCAGTGCCTGCCACTAACACACTACAAGTCCTATGGGTGCTTCTGGGAAGAAAATATAGGAGCTCTGTTTGCTGCCAGTGCCTGCCACTAACACACTACAAGTCCTATGGGTGCTTCTGGGAAGAAAATATATGAGCTCTGTTTGCTGCCAGTGCCTGCCACTAACACACTACAAGTCCTATGGGTGCTTCTGGGAAGAATATATAGGAGCTCTGTTTGCTGCCAGTGCCTGCCACTAACACACTACAAGTCCTATGGGTGCTTCTGGGAAGAAAATATAGGAGCTCTGTTTGCTGCCAGTGCCTGCCACTAACACACTACAAGTCCTATGGGTGCTTCTGGGAAGAAAATATAGGATCTCTGTTTGCTGCCAGTGCCTGCCACTAACAAACTACAAGTCCTATGGGTGCTTTTGGGGTGCAGTGCTGTACTAACAGCACTGCGGTTGGTACTACTGAAATACTGTACTAACAGTAAGACATGCACCAGACTAACCCCCAGCAGCAGCTAAAAACACAGTAACCAGCAGCAGCAATGGACGATCAATGACAGGTAGCAATGGTTTAGCAAAGTAGAGCAAATCTTTCTAAATGAATCTAGCAAAGAGTGACACAGAATCAGCCTGCTCTCTCCTAAAGCCGGAACTCATGTGACCGGCGCCGACGGCGTGGCGGCCTTTTAAATGAGGGGGCGTGTACTAAAGCCCCTGAGCTGTAATTGGCTACAGGCGTCCTGCCTGTAGCCAATTATGGCTCTCCGAGTTTCTGGCGCTGTGATTGGCCAAGCATGCGGGGTCACAGTGCATGCTTGGCAAATCATCAGCCAGCAATGCACTGCGCCGGCCGCGCCGCCGCGCCGGCCGCAATGCATTGCGGGGCCGCTCGCATCACACGAATGTGATGCGAGCGGCCAAAATAGTTCTGGGCTCGCCGAGCGAGCGAACACCCGGTGCTCGATGCGAACATGGGTTCGCATCGAGCACCGGGCCCATCCCTATTGAAGGTATCTAGAGGCAGTTCTTCTCAAGTTTGGGTTGTCAAGCAACCTCCTGCAAGCCATAATGGACCTCTACTCGGCTCCTAGCACCAGAGTATAGACCTCAGTCTATTTGATCCATTCTTCAAAATTAATAGCACCTGTTAGGAAGATAATGATTCCCAGAGCCTGGGGAGAGATACCTGTGGAGAACTTCAGATCCTGAAGGCTTCTCCCTGTCGCCAAGTACCTCAACGTGGCAACAAGCCTCTGCTCCGGAGTGATGGCTTGCCTCATGCAGGTATCCTGCCTGCTGATAAAAGGGGTCAGCAAAGCCAACAGATGGTGAAAAACGGGGTCCGTCATCCTGAGAAAGTTCCTGAAATCATCAGGATTATTCTCCCGGATCTCACGAAGCAAAGGCATGTGCGAGAATTGGTCACGCTGGAGCAACCAATTCTTGGTCCATGAACTCCTCCTCGCCCTGTTCATGGACTGGTCTTGGGTCAAAGCTAAAAGCCCAACACCAAGCCCCTGCACAGCACGAACTCTACGACGAGTACATACACGAAACATGGCTTCCAAACGGTCGGCTGGTCAGAACGGACAAACAGAAAGCACTGATAAACAGCAAGACCTGAAAGAACGAAATGAATACCAGAAACGAGCAGACAATAAGCAGAGAAAATCAAAGCGTCCTATATCAAGATATAGGCCGCAATGACCAACAAATGCAAACTGACTACATGCACTGATAAACAGATTTGCACGACAAGCACAAACTGAAGAGCAGTAACGATCTGAGTCTGAAAAGCGCAAATCGAATGTAACCAAACTTCTACTAACACGTGATAAACACGGAATCAGCAGAAGGAGCCCAACGGGTGCCGGACGTGGTGCTGAACTTCCCCTTTTCTAGTCTCGTGGAACATGGCTTACGTCACGGCGTTCTCGAAGACCGGAAATTCCGACAACGATGTCCAATCGTGTGTATGCAACACCAGCTTCAGACAAATTCCGACGGAAATGATCCAACGGAAATAGTCATCGGAAAATCCGACCGCGTGTATGGGGTATTAGAGCCGCCAGGGGACCGATGCTGCATCCACCTAGTAAATATGATTCTTGAAAAAAGAAATGCCCAAATTTCTTTTTTAAATAAAATGCGAAAGAAGAAACATGTACCAACCACGTTACTCTGAAGGTAACGTCCCTAAACGTCAAAGGGCTTAATATCCCAGAGAAACGCAGCCAAGTTCTCTCCCAAATGCACAAACTAAAAACTGACATCATCTTCCTACAGGAAACTCACTTCCGCACAGACAAGATTCCTAAGCTTACGAACCTCCAGTTCCCAAACGCCTATCACTCCGCTAACTCATTGGCCAAAACAAAGGGAGTATCAATTTTGATCTCCAAAAACCTCAAATGGGAACTCACAGACTCGCTCATTGACAAAGAAGGTAGATACATCTTTTTAAAAGGCAGAATTCAAGGAAGACCAGTAACACTGGCAAACATTTACAGCCCCAACTCAGCACAACTTACCTTCTTTCGACAGATCTCACAACTCCTAACGGGTTTCTCTGCTGGCTTAACTATACTTGGAGGAGACTTTAATGTCGCCCTACACCCACTACTGGACACCTCAACAGGTTCCACATCACTGCCTTATAAAACTTTAAGACAAATCAAAATACTACTCCAAGAGTTACTCCTGCACGACACCTGGCGCACTCTACATCCAAATGAAAAAGACTACTCTTTTTTCTCAGCCCCACATAACAAATATTCCAGAATAGACTACATCTTCCTTTCCCAGACGGACCTCCCCCTCCTTACACATGCGACGATTGAACCCATGCTCCTATCTGACCATCACCCAATCACGATGACCCTGACCTTCCCAGACCACCGCACTACATCAAGGACATGGCGCTTGGACTCATCTTTACTGACCTCGGAAGAGGATATCAATAACATTAGACAAGCCATTCACGACTTCTTTCTAGATAACGATAACGGGGAAACAGCCCCACTAACACAATGGGAAGCCCACAAGTGCGTCCTGAGGGGGAAACTTATCTCCCTTAAGACCTTGCGGAAGAAAGCCCATCAAGCCAGAATCTCAGATCTGATCCAAAAGATTAAACAATTGGAACTAGCCCACAAACAGACCCAAGCCCAACAGACGTACCAAGACCTCATTCAGACCAGAGAACTCCTACTGTCAGAACTATCCCTTAGAACAAAACGTAAATTTATTCTACAACAAAAATTATTCTATGAATTCGGAAACAAAAGCGGTAAATACCTAGCCAAAGCCATCCAAAGTAATAAAGCACACACCAATATTCACTCTATTAAAGACGCCCAAGGTCAGTCTAAAGTCACGGCCCCAGATATAGCTTCCCAATTTGAAGCATACTATTCTAACCTCTATAATCTAAATACATCTCCAGACAACCCCACTACAAACAACACGAGACATTCCCTTATTAAAGAATTTTTAAAAAAACATTGCCCTAAACCTATCGACAGAGAAGATGCCCGCCTATTAGAAAATCCCATAACAGCAGACGAACTAAAAAACGCAATCAAACAACTTAAAACAGGAAAGAGCCCCGGCCCAGATGGATTCACAGCCACCTATTTTAAAACATTCATAGAAGTAATTATTGACCCCTTTCTAAAGGCCTTCAATTCCCTATCCTCCTCTACGCTATCCTCCTCTACGCTCCCCTTCCATAGACTCCTGGAGGCACACGTTACAGTAATACCAAAAGAGGGGAAGGACACATCATTTGTAACCAACTATATTTCTTTACTAAACGTTGATATAAAACTATTTGCCAAAATCCTTGCCAACCGCTTACTCCCCCTCCTACCCTCTTTAATCAAAAATGACCAAGTAGGCTTTATTCCAGGTCGCGAGGCAAGGGATAACACTATTAAGGCCATAAACCTCCACCACTGGATGACGGTCAACAAACACAAAGGTTTCTTCCTGTCGCTGGACGCGGAGAAGGCGTTTGACAGACTGGCATGGGACTACATGGGAGCAGTACTGAGGCACATTGGTCTCCAAAACCATATGTTCAACTCGATAATGTCCCTATACACGTCCCCAACAGCAAGGGTTCGTGTTAACGGCCATCTGTCAAACGCCTTCTCCATATCCAATGGGACAAGGCAGGGATGCCCTCTATCCCCTATTTTATTTGTCCTGACTCTAGAGCCACTATTGAATTGCCTTAGGAGCAATGAAAACATCAGAGGCATCCCCATAGAAGGACACACCTATAAACTGGCAGCGTTCGCAGATGACATCCTACTTTCTCTTAGCGAACCCCACATCTCAATCCCAAACTTGTTGAAGGACTTTAAACTCTTCCAAAACATCTCGAACTTCAAAATCAACCTTACCAAATCCCATGCCCTAAATATCACAATCCCACAAGAGACAGTAAAACTCTGCGAGGCCAACTTCCCCTTCCACTGGAAACACGATGCTATCAAATATCTAGGGATCCACCTCACAGCAAACCTTTCAGACCTGTTCGCCAGAAACTACTTACCCATCCTTAAGACCATATCTGACGACCTCAAAAAATGGAACAAACCACAATTTTCCTGGTTTGGTCGCGCGGCAATTGTCAAGATGAACATCCTTCCCCGTATTTTATACATTCTTCAAACTGTCCCCATTAAACTGCCCACATCCTTCTTCCTGACCTATAGGAGGATATGCTCAGAATTCCTATGGAAGCAAAAACGTCCAAGAATTGCATATGACCTCTTAACACGACCAAAGACGAAGGGGGGCATTGGCTTTCCAGACCTTAAAAAATATTACTGGGCTTGCCATCTCACCAGAATTGTAGACTGGACTCTACACAGTCAATGCAAAGATTGGGTAAAGCTAGAAAACTCACTGTCCCCCTCTCCATTACGATCAACCCCCTGGCTGTTACCGAAACATATTCCCTCCACCCTCAAAAAACACCCTCTGATTGCCCCGACGCTCCAATGCTTTACAGAAACTTGTCGTAAGACGCATATCTCGTCCACTCCAGGACCCTTAACTCCGGTTAGACTCAACCCCGCATTTCCCCCGGGCATGTCCGCACAATTCTTAGCCCGTCAGTGGCTACACCCGGAGATTCTAGCTCACCAATTCTTCCGTAACGGCTCTCTTCTAGACTGCACAGCGCTAACCCCCACTCTCACTAACGTCCCTCTCCCATTCTGGACATACTTCCAAATCCGCCACTTCTTAAAAGAGATCAACCAACACTCTTCCATTACGCGTCCTCTTACCGCATTCGAACAATTATGCTCCCAACCCAATCCCCAACAACATTTAATCTCTGGTATATACTCCATACTGTTTTCAGATATCTCCCCCAAAGAAGGGAAAGCATTCAAGACTTGGGAAAGGGAAATAGAATTAGAACTCTCCGAGGAACAATGGGAACGCATATTCACGATCGCCCACAAAGGTTCTCTGAATGTATCCATTCAGGAAAACAACTACAAAGCACTAGTCCGCTGGTACAGAACCCCAGCTATTTTAAATAAGCTCAACCCCTCATACCCCATCAAGTGCTGGAGATGCAACGGAGAGCCAGGTTCACTGCTCCACATTTTGTGGTCATGCCCGAAAATCCAACCATTTTGGACGCAAGTCCGAGAACTCACAGAAACAATCTCCACATATACACTGGAACACTCCCCAGCTCAATGTCTCTTCCACCATTCAGACCTATCAGCCCAATATTACAGAAAGACATTGATTTTACCCCTAATCAATGCAGCAAAAATGTGCATCCCAAGACACTGGGGCTCCCCTCAAATACCATCAATCCCAGAATGGTTCAAACAAATTAACAAAATAGCCGAAATGGAGGAACTTATCTCCATCTCCCGAGACTCCCCAGACAAATTTTCAAAAACATGGGCATGTTGGATCCACTTCCGTACAACCGACAGATACCGAACCCTGATGACTGATAGTTAGACCGTGACTTACACATACATTACAAGCACATACGGAACGCACAACTTACCCCTCACAGACGTCCCTCCCCCTTCTATTCTCACCCTTATCTCAACTGACATGGACCTCCCAACCCTAAACAAGGGATGAAGTTGGGAGACCGCATGTCTGCATACCCCCAGCCAAACTTCGTGAATATCATTGCCTTTCCCTCACACTCTTGCTCACCTTAAATAGATACCACACTACATTCAGTTGACATGTGGCGGAGACTGAGGAGGAAGCTTTCACCCCCAGGTCACTCTGACCACGCTCCCTACAGCCCCCCCTCTTCCACACCCCCTCCATTATCCCCGCCCTAACCCTCATTCCTGTTGCTCTCCCCACCCAACCAATATGACCCTGCCACAATACTGGTTGTTGTCGGGGTCCTCATAACAGAGCTCCCGGTCAACAACCTTGCACTTCAGAAGTGCAAAAATACCATACAAACCCCTACAATCTTGCTTTACAACTCGGAACCCCCTCCCCTTAGGTGTCAAAGCGCAAGTCGGAATGAGGAAAACACAGGCTGACACCTAACAACCCAACTCTAAATATGCCAAGCCAATGTGTTACTCCTCCTTCCAACAAATACATCTTTGGTACACTATCTGTATATGAAAACGGTTTATGTATATACAATGTTTTGATTCACACAATTTTATGACACACTTGTACTCACTTATTGCAAATAAGAGTGTTCCACGATTCCTTAATGTTTGTATGAGGACATTTTGATTTTGTTATTCTATATTCTCAATAAAAATTTTTTGAGGAAAAAAAAAAAAAAGAAACATGTACAGTGATAACAATGAGGTTACCCAAGAACTTCCAAGCCTAGAAATCCACTTCTAATATCTAGGAAAATTAAGTTATAAGAGAGTGTTGGTGAACAGATCACATCAGTCAGAACCTTATAAATATGCAAGGACAATCAAGGAGTATCTAAGAAAAGACCAAGGGAGGTTTTGTCCCCCTGGAAAGTCGTTCAAATCATGGTTAATCTAGTATAATCCTCAGAGTATTTAAATATATACCTTGCATTTTAGATTTTATGGAATTTTTCTGTCAGGTCTTTGGCAATAGCTAGAGTTTCCTCCAGATCATGAATAACTTCAACTGAGCTTAACCACTACCTAATTGCCAGAACACTATCGGTTTTCCAATATCTGGGGATAAGGAATTTGGCAGCATTTATGTAGTTAGAAATATGTCGTAAGAAACAGGCAGGGGTCAATTTAATCTGTTTCTCTGTTATGTGTAGAATCAGTTCCCGTACCTGATTTCAAATGGGGGTTATCAAAGTGCAATCCCAACAGATTTGTATAATTTCTCCTATTGCTTGATGACACTGCCAGCAAGCATTTGTCAGAGGTCTGGGGGAACCACTGATTGAGTTTAAAGGGTGTTGCGTACCCTGTGTTAACAATTTATAGGAAGCCTTCTGTAAACAAGTGCTAATAGAGTACTGTTGTGCCAAAATGCATGTGTTTTTCCATTGGGAATCAGAAAACTGAGTGTGTAGAGTGGTTTCCTACAGGGCCTTGAACCTATCTGGGTAAGTCGAATCAGAATTTTGTAGCCAGGAAAACATTAGTGAGGCAGTTTCATATGTTGCTTCCCCTTTCTAACATTGAGATACAAAGGCCATCAGAGGTCTAAGATAATCTTGTTTTTTAAGGATGTGAGGCAAGGTAATTATGTATTTGTCTATATGACAAAGGACTGCAGGCAGCTGGTTCAAGTGTACTCAATAATCTTTCATATTATAGAATAGTGATGGACGAACTTCCGATGGAACGTTTCGCGAACGCGAACCGCGAACGTGCCCAAATGTTCGCGAACCGCAGGTTCTTGTCGGGCCCCATTGACTTTAATGGCAGGTGAACCTTAAAAACCTCCAGGTCATATTTTCAGCCACAAAATACTTACTAGCTGTGCACACATAGTCCCACAAGATGGACACTGACATATCAGAATTATTAAGTGAATCTGGGAGCGATAAGGACAAGCATTCTTTTTTTATCTGTGAAATTGTGTCAATTGAAGGCCATGGAGGAGAGGCAAGGTCAGGCCAGGCTATGAAGGGGGTGAAGGAGATGATCAGTGCCACAGTCAGGGCAGCGCAGTCCTGTGCCAGTGTCCCAGTGTGCCAACCTGTGCTTGAGCCCCTGACCCCTCCCTCTGCTCAGCCCTTACCCCCACCTATGCAGGGCTCCACTGCGGTGGTCTGGAGGTGCCAGTCCAGTGCTGATCCTCAGCCATGGTGCTGGCACTGCCTGCTGATTGGCTTCTCTGCTGCTATCTCCCTCACTGACACCAGCACTGAGATAGAACACTGACACCAGCATGGAGATAGAACACTGACACCAGCACCGAGATAGAACACTGACACCAGCACCGCGATAGAGAACACTGACACCAGCACCGAGATAGAGAGCACTGACACCAGCACCGAGATAGAGAGCACTGACACCAGCACCGAGATAGAGAGAACTAACACCAGCACTGACACCAGCAACTCTTTGCGGGGACCCAAAAATATGACACCGCTCAACCTCTTCAAACAGGAGGGTACGGGCATATAGTACGGTGTGCTTTTTTTGTACAAGTGAGCCAAAGGTAGAAAAAAGGTCCGTGTGCTAGATTATATAAATCATTTATAGAGTTATGCATATACATGGTCTACTGGTCACATGTGTTAAATTTCTCAGAGATCCATGCCTCATTCATTTTTAGAAATGTGAGGTAGTCAACACTGTCGTGAGCTAGGCGAGTGTGCTTATCGGTCATGATCCCCCCTGCTGCGCTGAACGTCCTTTCGGACAGGACACTGGACGAGGGGCAAGCCAACAGTTCCATTGCAAATTGTGCAAGCTCTGGCCAGAGGTCAAGCCTGCCCACCCAGTAGTCCAGGGGTTGATCACTTCTCAGAGCATCCACATCGGCCGTTAACCCGATGTAGTTGGACACCTGTCGGTCTAGGCGTTCCCTGATGCTGGATTCGGATGACACCTGTCGATGGGTCGGCTGAAAGAATGATCTCATATCAGAAGTGACCAACACATCTTCAAACCGCCCTCTTCTTGCAGGCGCTGTTGGATTAGTACCCACAACTCTTTCTCTGGGAGTGGGAATTCCTCTGCCAGCGCATGCAAAAGCAGAATGCAGCATTTCTCTAAGCAAGGCCTGTAAGTGCACCATTCTGACAGCCCTCTGTGATGGTGGTAAAATTTCCGCCATTTTGTGTTTGTACCGGGGGTCTAAGTACGTTGCCACCCAGTACTGGTCCTTGACCTTTATGCTTTTTATACGGGGGTCCCTGTTAAAACACTGGAGCGTGAAGACCCCATTTGCACTAAACTGGAAGCGGTGTGGTGGCCTGGCTCCTGCTCATCATCCAGGATAATGTCATCCTTCCCGTTCTCCTCCCCCCCATCCACAGACAACAACAGGGATCCCAGAAATGTTTAAAGCATGCTCTTCTTGCTCCTCCTCATCCGCCCAGCACCATCCTCCTCTGACTCCTCTTCAGACTCCTGTTGTTGACTTGTCTCAGATAGAGTAGCCCCCCTGGGAATTCATCCAGCATTGCGACTTCCTCATCTTCCTGCTCCTGCTCCTCCACGGCTTGATCAATGACACGACGCAATGCATGCTCCATAAAGAAGGGGTAAGGTACAATGTCACTGATGGCGCCATGGCTGCGACTGACCAGTTTGGTGATCTCATCAAATGGCCGCAGAAGTCTGCATGCATCGTGCATGAGCAGCCAATGGCGCAGTGAAAAAAAACCTGTTCTGCCGCAGAGTTCGTACAGTTAGTCGTTAACTGCACGTTTCTGCTGGAGCAGCCTATCAAGCATATAGAAGGTTGAGTTCCATCGCGTCGGGCAATCACAAATAAGACGTCTGACTGGCAGATTGTGGGTCCCACGCCTTTTTTTTATTTGGGTGCGGGGTTCCCCTTAATATCCATACCAGACCCCAAGGGCCCGGTAATGGGCGGGGGGGCAACATTACATTACAGCCTCAAGCAATTTTAAATGACTTTTTTTCCTTTAGAAATGTCATTTTGTGCAGGTACTGTTCTAAATACGAGAAAAATGCACCGCTTTACAGGCATACTATAGACATCCGCCAGGCACGATATTTAAAGGAATATTACACTTTTATTGTTTCACTTTAAGCATTATTAAAATCACTGCTCCTGAAAAAAACATATGTTTTTAAAACTTTTTTTTGCATTGATACATGTCCCCTGGGGCAGGACCCGGGTCCCCAAACCTTTTTTATGACAATAACGTGCATATTAGCCTTTAAAATTAGCACTTTAGATTTTTCACGTTCGAGTCCCATAGACTTTTGGTCTGTTTGCATGTTCTGCGGCAAACCGAACCGGGGGGGGGGGGGGGGGGGTTCGGCTCATCCCTATTCCCCCTTCGATTTAGGAAACGTCAGGTAAGGCAAACTGATATGAGGCTTTTTTTCCCATCCAAAGGAATTTCCGGATCATAGCATTTAATTGCTTAAAAAAGCTAGAAGGGACAACAATCAATAATGTATGAAAATGATACAACACTCTGGGTAGAATGGTCATTTTAATTATAGCTGTAATTATAGACCACAAAAACCTCTTAAGGGTCCATCTGAAGAGGTCAGTGACGTAGTAGGGGTTTATAGTTTGTCAAAAAAATTCTGAGTATCAGTGGTGAGCCAAGTTCCCAGGTATTTCAACCAGTGTGAGACCCATTTAACCCCTGCGCGTCTAAGGGGAAAAAGAAACGAAATGCCTAAGCCCAAATTTGACATATATATATATATATATATATATATGTATATATATATATTGATATATATATATATATATATATTTTAAATGTAGCTGTATATTTCTTGCTACCACCATAACCTACCACCAAAAAATAAATGTCTCTGCTCCTGACGATCGCAGTGATACCATATATGTATATGTTAGTGTTTTTTTTTACCCATAGTACAGCCCAGAAACAATAGTGCGCATTTTGCTTTTTGTTAATCCTACCTAAAACACACTGACACTAACTGACACTGATACTAATAAAAAAATAAATAAAAAAATCTTGTCTAAAAGATACTGACCCTGACCTTGACCTTAACACTAAACCTGGCATTGACTTAGATCAAACATTGATCTAGATATTTTTTTTTATCTATTTATTAATTTATTTTTCTTCACACATTTTTCTGCAGTATCTCATAAAAGTGAGTACACCCCTCAAATTTTTTGTAAATATTTTATTATATCTTTTCATGTGACAACACTGAAGAAATTACACTTTGCTACAATGTAAGATATTGTGTGTACAGCTTGTATAACACTAGGGGAAGGGGAGGGGTTATGGGCTGTGACGTGTTGTGTTTTTTTACATTAGGGGGCGGGGCTGACGTCTGACGTCATTGATCGGCTTTCCCAATGACCTGGAAGAGCCGATCAATGACAGGCAGAGTAGGAAGCGCGGGGAGAGGTTTGTTTACACAGACCTCTACCCGTTCTTCAGCTCTGTGACCCGATCGCGGGACACCAGCGGCGATCGGGTCCGCTGGTCCCGCGGCCGTGGTCATGGAGCTCCCGACCGGGTCGCAATCACGCGCGACCCACAGGCAATTAAAGGGCCACGTACAGGTACGTGATTTTGCCTGCCCGTGCCATTCTGCCGCAGTATATCTGTGTGAGGCGGTCGGGACAAGGGCCTCTTCCAGACAACCCTGGTGGTTGTCAGGGTCTTCTGGCGGGGGGCTTTTTGGATTCTGGAAGCCCCCCATTGAGAAGGGGGCCCCCAGATCTCACCCCCCATGTGAATAGGTATCAGGTACATCATACCCCTACCCATTCACCAAAAAAGCAGTGAAATGCAATAAAAACACGAGACGGTTTTTGACAATTCCTTTATTAATAGCTCTGTCTTCTCTAGCCGTCTCTTCCGGATGTCTTCTCCTTCCCGCCGTCTCCTCCTCAAGCTGGCTCTTCCCGCTGCCGCCATCTCTTCCCACTGCTGTCTTCTTCCTCGCCGCCTGTTACCCGCTAAAAAAATTAAAAAGCCGCTCTTGGTCTGTTGATGTCTTTATCTCTTATATAGCCATGAGGCATGGCCATCCGTTGACATCACGTGATGAGCCCACCCTCCCCCTCCTAAGGTAAGGAGGACTCTGATTGCTGCCTTCCCATCTGTCTCCTGTGGGTGGGGGATAATGGATGTCGATCCCCACTCTCCCTTCCGTCTCCCACGGGGGTGGTGCTAGTTTGCCCCCCTAAATATTGAGCGCCAGCCGCCACTGGAATTGATCAACTCCCGAATACCTCTAACTCAAATGTTCTGTCTCCTGCTTCTGTTGTTCAGGTCTTCTAGATGTGTATTCATGGCAATGAGATGTGCAGCATCAGTTTCAGTAGCAGACTCAAGCCTCATAATAGCTTTATTCCACTGGATGTCTGCTTTCTCCACTGAGGCCATTTTCTCAGTCAGGGCTAAAAGGTCTGCCTTAAGCTCGGTAAGGAGAAAGTATTTTTTTTGTCAGCAGATATAACACCATCTCTGTCTATAAACTATAGATTTCTGCAGATATAGTTGCTAATTAGATATTAGGAAAAGCCTGTCATCTGCATTTGAAAACAGCATCTAGCTAACAAAAAAGTTACTTTGCATTTACTCATGATCACTAATGGAAGCTATTTCATTTTTGGAGAACATCCCAAGAACCATAACACCAAGAATGAGAATTGGGGGGGGGGGGGGGCATACAGGATTGTGCACACAAAGGGGGCACTGTATGAGATTTTAAGTATGCCCTGTATTCTTACATGAAGTTCTACATGGAATGTTTAGTAAACACACAACATTTTGGGACAAAAGTTTATAGACTGTATTTACAAAGAGGACCATTGTCTTTACACCATTCAACCAAAATGTAACAGTAGACTTTTAGTTTCCACAATAGTATAACTAACCTCTTAAAATGTATTAACCTAATCATGTTTGCACTGTTAGCTTAATTCCATTTTAAATAGATATTTTTGCTAGAGGACAATTTAAAAAAATGAATAACAATAAAAAGTTGGAAATGAAAATTATTTATTTCTGACAGCTTATGTAAGCTAACACATTATATTCACAAAGGAGATGATGTAAAGTAAAATTGTGAAATTTTAGCAAGAAAAGAATGGAAATATAATTAAAGCTTTTTGCATTAGTTGTATTTTAAATGGGTTTCTTTTACAGGAAATAAGCAAGAGAAAAAATGTTGACTATTGTGTGACTTTCTGAGCTGCTGGAAGTCAATTAGGTAGTAAATTACCCTTTTAGCATGAAATAATGGAATATGACCACAAAAGTGCTTTCATTACTATATACTGTTATTTTGACAGTAATTGACACAGGTTGCAAGAACATGTGATTTAGGCAGGCATTTTCACTATGCACTCTATTTTATTGCAAAAGGTTTCTGTTATTTAGGAGGGAGTTTCATTTAAAAACATCAACATTTTTTTTTTTGTAAATTTTGATTTGACAGAAGCAAACATGTACTGTTAATTCTACCAGGATAGCGTTAACAACATTATCAACATAATAATTATTTTTTTAACCTTTCTGATTTCATTACATACCTTATTTTAGACCCAGTGAAATTATAACTGTGTATCTGTGCTACTCTGTGCAATTCAGGTAGATCATAACTGGTCGGTAGGGCTGGCAAGGTGCAGTACATAGCTTCATGAAAGCACTCCAGCTCAGTCCTGACTCCTGATGTAGGTAGCAGGTTGAATCTTGGGAGATTTATGTGAATATCAGTTTAACTTGATATGTGGATGTCAGTCTGGAGGAGTGGGAAAATTAGGTGGGCTTTGTATGACTTGCTTCAGATTCTAGTTCACACTGTGAGAATTTCAAAGTGTGCATTGAAAATGGTGTAAGAAATTTCAGTACAAGATTGTAGTCTGTACAACTGTGGAGGGATTCCAAAAAGGGATGAGGACTTTGGTGTGTGTGTATGCTATTTTTTAGCTAATTTGTATTCACATGCAATGTATTAAAATAAATTAATTAAATAATATGACGCCAACAATGTTAAAAAGCAAAAAAAATATTTATATGTGCAGCTGCCCATTTAAGTGGATGAGCCCACCTTGGAATTAAAACATTAAAGAAAGTAAGGTGCTACTAAACCACCACAATATCTCATATAAGTGATACTGAATATAACATATTTCAAAATAAATCCATAAAGAATTTCTCAATTGGAAATAAACATATATACAGTATGTGTATAAATGTGCCATAAAATATAATAGTCCTTTTCAAAGTTCTCCAGCCACCGTGCGTGAAGATGTAAAGTGCTTTAATCACCTTCAGTGTGTATGAAGTGCATACTCACCAACCATAAGCTTTTGACAAGCCTCAAATAATTTGGGATAATAACCAATGTTATTCCTCAGATTATAATTCAAGTAATCCACATGTGGTACTGTATAAGATCCACAGACACCAGGCACTTCAGATATCTCTCTCACTCAATAGTGAAGGGACCCAAAAAGGATAATAAATCATAATATTCTAGTACTTTTTATTAAAATATAAATATAAAACATCAGACGTGTACTTACATTTTGTGGTGCTGCCGTTAGCACCAACAAAAACAGCCTTAGGTTTGTTGCAAGCCACTTGTATAGAGCCAGCATGTGTTCCAACGCCCGGAAGTAATGCACAAGACCCAATAGGAAGTAGACATATGCATGATGAAAAAATACGTTTCGATTCTTCAATCTAGTTATTTTGTTTAGTTAAATTCGGTCGATTCATTCAATTCGTATTCGGAATTCGTATTCAGAATTTTCCAATTTTCTTCGAATTTACAGATTTTTTTGATTCAAAAAGTTTAAAACGAAATGAACCACACATGTCTAATAGGAAGTAATGTCAATAATGGTGGACGTGCAGCCTCAATTCATTTCACAAAGTATGCGTCATCAGGAAGCTTGAATGAATTCAAGGAGATTAAAGCACTTCACATCTTTAAAGTGGAGGGCCACCCTAAAATAAAAAATAACATTCTCCAAAAAATATATAATAAAAAACATTGTAAAAAAAAAAAATTTTTTTTACATACCAGAAACCCCTGTTGCTAGGCAGTCTTCCTAATCTACCTCTTCCTATTCCGCGACGGAATAGTGAGCTCCTCTTCAGTGAGCTGCCCCGTTGTCTTCTGGGACATGTGTGTGTTCCAGAAAACAACAGGGCCATTCACAAAGCGCAGCGCGACTCGCGCATGCGCAGTAGGAAACGGGCAGTGAAGCCACAAGGATCCACTGCCTGTTTCCCTTTGTTAAGATGGCGGCGCCGACCCCGATCTGATGGAAGGATCGGCCTCGGGGGGGGGGGGGGGCGACATTGTGGACTCCTGGACTCCCTGGACAGGTAAGTGTCCTTATTTAATTTAAACTTTTAAAAAGAAAATTGTGGCTGGAACACCGCTTTAACCACTTCAGCCCCAGAAGATTTGGATGCTGAATGATCAGAGTGCTTTTTACAATTTGGCACTGCGCTGCTTTAACTGGTAGTTGCGCAGTCATGCAATGCTGTACCCAAACACAATTTGCGTCCCTTTTTCCCACAAATAGAGCTTTCTTTTGATGGTATTTGATTGCCTCTGCGATTTTTTTATTTTGCAATATAAATGAAAAAAGAACAAAAACATTTTCTACTTTTTGTTATAAAAAAATCCAATAAACTCAATTTTAGTTATACATTTAAGCCAACATGTATTCAGCCACATGTCTTTGGTAAAGAAAATGTCAATAAGCGTATATTTATTGATTTACGCAAAAGTTATAGCGTCTACAAACTAGGGTACATTTTCTGGAATTTACACAGCTTTTAGTTTATGACTGCCTATCTCATTTCTTGAGGTGCTAAAATGGTAGGGCAGTACACACCCCCCCCCCCCCCCCCCAAATGATCCCATTTTGGAAAGTACCCCAAGGAAATTGCTGAGAGGCATGTTGAGCCATTTGAATATTTTATTTTAGTGATTGATTGAAAAAAAAAAAAAAAAGTTCACAAAGTTGTCACTAAAGGATATATTGCTCACCACACATGCCATGGTTATATGTGAAATTACACCCAAAAAACATTCTGCTACTTCTCCTGAGTACGGGGATACCACATGTGTAAGACTTTTTGGGAGCCAAGCCACGTACAGGACCCCGAAAACCAAGCAGCATGTTGAGTCCATGGAATTTTCCCGAAACTTGTGGCAAAATATAAAATATTCCATGGACTCAACATGCCTATACGCAAATAGCTTGGGGTGTCTACTTTCCAAAAAGGGGTAATTTGGGGGGGGGGGGTTTAAACTGTCCTGGCATTTTATTCACAAGATTAGAAGCTTATTTTACACATCACCCACTCTTCTAACCACTTGAAGCCAAAGCCCTTTCTGACACTTTTTCTTTACATGAAAATTTTTATTGAAAACTACTTTGAACCCCCAAACATTACATATCTTTTTAAAGCAAAGGCCCTACAAATTAAAATGGTGGGTGTTGCAATTTTTTTTTCACACAGTATTTGCGCAGCGATTTTTCAAACATGATTTATTTTTATTTTTTTAAACACCTTTTTTAATTTGAATTCACTAAAACACACTATACTGCCCAAATGTTTGATGAAATAAAAAATATGATCTTATGCCGAGTACATGGATACCAAACACGACATGCTTTGTAATTGCACACAAACGTGCAGCGCCGACAAACTACATACATTTTTAAAAGCTTTTAAAATCCTTTACAGGTTACCACTTTAGATTTACAGAGGAGGTCTACTGTTAAAATGACTGCCCTTGATCTGGCCTTCACAGTGATACCTCACATGCATAGTGACAGAGAATAAAAATCATGTGATGTAAAATCCACTGTTTCCACCTGAATTCCGGGTTGGCCAGTATGGGTGCTGCAGAAGTGGTGGGCTCCCAACTCGGATTGGCAAATGCAGCAGGAAGGGCACTATGGGCTTGACTGGCCTGTCTTTGTCTTTGCCTTCCAGGGGTCATGTCCATTATAACGGAATTTGGTCACTTCTCTGGCTTGACCATAAATTGGTCAAAATCAGCCTTGATGATGCTGGACGAGAGTCGGGAGGTGACCTTCCCCGACTTTTGCCCCATCCCGGTGGTGACCAGCTTTAAGCACCTGGGGGTGCAGGTGTCACCCAGGCTTGGGGACTACTGCACCCTTAATGTGCACCCTTTACTATCTAGGTTCAGGGACAAAAACAACACCTGGAATGCCCTTAAAATGTCACTTGCAGGCAAGGCCAATTTAATAAAAATGGTACTAATGCCCCAATTACTTTATTTTCTCCACAACTCTCCAGTGGTAATACACCTAAAAATCTTTAGAATAGTAAACACCCTATTTAGACGGCTTCTGTGGCACACTAGACCCCCCCGCATACAGCTGGAGCAGCTACAACAACCAAAGGACAGTGGAGGGCTGGCGGTTCCCAACCCTTGGCTGTACTACATAGCGACCCAGTTGCAACAGTTGATTGGCTCTATGTCCCAGAATCCAGGAAACTCGTTGGCGCAACTGATGTTAATGGCCATGGGGGCAGAGACCATACCGGCAGGACTGGAGGCGCAAATATTCTCGAAATCTAACAAACAAACCCCAACACTCTCACTGGTACAAAAGATTTGGAACAAGAGTAGACAATTTCAGGGGGTGCAGGGGTTCACGGAATACAGCCCGATATGGGGTAACAAATCATATGTTGAACTGGCTAAGCTGCAGCAGGGGCCCAGATGGTGTGCCTGGGGGGTATCCCTGCTGTCCCACATATTTGAGAATGGTAAACTGCTGTCCTTCCCTGAACTATGGACAAGGTTTTACATACCCGCTAATATGCACTATTACTATATACAACTACACCACGCAGTCACGGCACAAGGGAGAGCTGTGGAGTGGGCGCAGTCGCCCACTCCCGTGTTCCACGTGATGCATACATGTACTGAAACTAAGGGGTTCATCTCCCAATGCTACCAAATGCTGCTGGCGGAACACCTGCGAGCGTTTCCAAACCGAGCTGAGGATATGTGGGAAAGAGACCTAGGCCAACTAACAGGAGACCAATGGGTAGAAGCTATGCAGTCAGTAACTTTATGTTCCCTTAATGTAGCGCAGAAAGTGTCTCAGCTCTACATATTACTGAGAGTCCATTATACCCCGACCAAACTTCATAAGATGGGTAGACTGCCAGACCCACTCTGTTGCCGATGTAGACGGCACAACGGAGACCTTGTCCGCCCCGTGGACCCCCTATGCTGTTTGCTGGGGTCCTTGAGGATGTGGTCCCAGAGGAGCCAACCAGAATAGCAGTTTCCAGAGCGTTGTTCCAGGCTAGAAAGTTGATTTTAATGGGATGGAAGTCATTGCTGCCACCGAAAACTGCCTCCTGGATAGCACATATGGGAAATACACTTATAATGGAGAAACATATATATCAGCACAGGGGAAGCCCAGGCAGGTTCGAAAAGATATGGCCTAAATGGCTGGATACCCCCGGTCTGAGTCCCAGGGAACTGGTAATATCCAGACTTTTACAATGTTCATAAAATGCATCATATATATATATGCAATAAACCTATATATGCAAAGAAGCAGTGCTACAGGTAGAACTGTATCTGTTGTAAATATATGGAACAAAGTTATTGAAAGTTTTTGTACAAAGGAAACTGTTGTGATATGTTCAATGTTCAATAAAAACCTTTTTGATAAAAAAAAAAAAAAAAAGAATGCAATGACGTACAACACATACAACAAGCCGAGAAAGATGAAGTTCAATAGCCAGTGCGGCTCTTACATAGATACATAGTAGGTGAGGTTGAAAAAAGACACAAGTCCATCAAGTCCAACCTATGTGTGTGATTATATGTCAGTATTACATTGTATGTTGCGGTCGTTCAGGTGCTTATCTAACTTATCTATCTAATACAGTAAAGAAATTATTGGAGATTGGGGACTGTCTAAGGTACAAACGCAAAATAAATAATTTCATAAGGATACGATAAAATTGTTTGTTTTATTGACATAAAAAGAAAGAAAACAAAAGGGGGGTTACATTGTTTGACTATATGTACATCGGTATGTCAATCATAGGGTTCAAAGGTATTACATACAATTCCTAGTAGAACACCTATATTATCATACATTCAAGATACACAGGTCATAATACTTGTCCGATCGCTCGACATGTTTCGCCCAAATAGGCTTCATCAGGAGACAAGGATAAGATATATTTGTAGATGGACGAAGATTTTTTGAAATCTTCGTCCATCTACAAATATATCTTATCCTTGTCTCCTGATGAAGCCTATTTGGGCGAAACATGTCGAGCGATCGGACAAGTATTATGACCTGTGTATCTTGAATGTATGATAATATAGGTGTTCTACTAGGAATTGTATGTAATACCTTTGAACCCTATGATTGACATACCGATGTACATATAGTCAAACAATGTAACCCCCCTTTTGTTTTCTTTCTTTTTATGTCAATAAAACAAACAATTTTATCGTATCCTTATGAAATTATTTATTTTGCGTTTGTACCTTAGACAGTCCCCAATCTCCAATAATTTCTTTACTGTATACTAACCTGGGATGATAGTACAATATTTATGTAAAGTCTTAGGAGAACATTCCAGTCTAGCGAGCTTTGAAAAATTATCTATCTAATAGTTTCTTGAAACTATCAATGCCCCCCGCTGAGACCACTGCCTGTGGAAGGGAATTCCACATCCTTGCCACTTCTAAAGCCCCATACACACGGTCGGACAATCCGCGGACCAGGTCCGTCGGACCATGTCCGTCATACTTTGTCCGATGTTGGTTTTGCGTACACACGGTCGGACAAAGTTGTCGGAAAATCCGATCATTCTGAACGTGGTGACGTTTGTTGCCTACGACGGGACTACGTAGAGGCTAGTAGCCAATAGCTTTGGTCTTGTAATGTGATCTGAGCATGCGTGGCACTTTGTCCGGTCGGACAATCGTACACACGATCTGATTTGGTGTGATCGGACCGTGTTGACGGCAAATCTTTCCAGCAGGAGATAAGACTTTGTCCGTCGGACAAACCGACGTACACTGTCCGATGGTGCATACACACGGTCTGATTTTTCAACAACATTGTCCGATCGGACAGAATCCATGAAAAAGTCTGACCGTGTGTATGGGGCTTAACAGTAAAGAACCCTCTATGTAGTTTAAGGTTAAACCTCTTTTCTTCTAATTTTAATGAGTGGCCACCAGTCTTGTTAACCCCCCTGGCGGTATTCCCGAGTCTGGCTCGGGGCGGGATTTCAGTACCAAAAGCGGTAACCCTGAGCCAGACTCGGCTTGCATTGCAGGATACAGGGGGAAGTTACTTACCTTGTCCCCTGGATCCTGCGATGTCTCCCCGCTGTGTGAGCGAGCCGTCTGCTCGCTCGATTCACACAGTGCCGAGTGGCGCTGATCTCCGTTCCCTGCGACGTTACGACACGGGAGCGGAGATCGGCGCCAAATTCAAAAAAGTTAAAAAACACAATACACATACAGTACTGTAATCTTACAGATTACGGTACTGTATAAAAAAATACACATCCCCTTTCTCCCTAGTGGTCTGCCTAGTGCCCTGCATGTTATTTCATATAATAAATAGATTTTTGTCTGCCTGGAAACTGGAGATTGTCCATAGCAACCAAAAAGTGTCCCTTTGTGTTAAAAGTGGTTTTAGACCAGCTTGAAAACAGCGATAATAAATTAGAATCACAATTCATCATCAAACACTGAATTTAATGACAGCGACTATTCTGCAACTGAGCAAATTTTAGTGTTTTTGATTTAATTACATTATTGAATAATTTTTTATATATATTTTTATTTTATTATAATTTATGATTTTGTGTTTCAAACTTTATCATACCCAGGATGTCTACTAGACTCTGGTTTGGAAAGATTTAAGTGAGTTATTCATAAGAATTGCATGCCTACAATATAAAAAACGCCAAATTTCCATGCAAAATAATTGTACCTCTTTCAGCACAAAATTCCAGACATAATCATACCGCCAGGGAGGTAAACTCCCTTTTGCAAAAAAGTTTTATCCCTATTGTGGGGTCACCAGTATGGTATTTGTATATTGAAATCCTATCCCCTCTCAAGCATCTCTTCTCCAGAGAGAATAAGTGCTCGCAACCTTTCCTCGTAACTAATATCCTCCAGACCCTTTATTAGCTTTGTTGCCCTTCTTTGTACTCACTCCATTTCCAGTACATCCTTCCTGAGGACTGGTGCCCAGAACTGGACAGCATACTCCAGGTGCGGCCGGGAGAATTATTGTTTTATCTCTGGAGTTGATCCCTTTTTTAATGCATGCCAATATTCTGTTTGCTTTGTTAGAAGCAGCTTGGCATTGCATGCCATTGCTGAGCCTATAATCTACTAGGACCCCCCAGTAGATTCCCCCAGAGGTTCTCCCCCAGTGTATAGATTGCATTCATATTTTTGCCACCCAAATGCATTATTTTAAATTTTTTCTACATTGAACCTCATTTGCCATGTAGTTGCCCACACCATTAAGTTGTTCAGATCTTTTTACAAGGTTTCCCCATCCTGCGGAGAAGTTATTGCCATGCTTAGCTTAGTATTGTCCGCAAATACAGAGATTGAACTTTACTTGAAGTTTACCCCATCCTCCAGGTAGTTTATGAACAAATTAAATATGATTGGTCCCATCACAGAACCCTGGGGGACCCCACTACCCACCCCTGACCATTCCGGGTACTCCCCATTTATCACCACTCTCTGAACTCTCTGAACTCACCCTTGTAGACAGTTTTCAATCCATGTACTCACCATATGGTCCATGCCAACGGACCTTATTTTGTACAGTAAATATTTATGGGAAACTTTTTTAGTTTCAAATCAAACTGTCAAATGCTTATGCAAAATCCAGACACACCACGTCTACGGGCCTTCCTTTATCTAGCTGGCAACTCACCTCCTCATAGAAGGTTAGTAGATTGGTTTGGCAAGAGCAATTCTTCATGAATCCATGCTGATTACTGCTAACGATACCGTTCTCATTACTAAAATCTTGTATATAGTCCCTTATCGTCCCCTCCAAGATTTTATATACTATTGATGTTAGGCTAACTGGTCTGTGATTTCCAGGGATGTATTTTGGGCCCTTTTTAAACATTGGCGCTACATTAGCTTTTCTCCAATCAGCTGGTACCATTCCAGTCAGTAGACTGTCAGTAAAAAGGAACAATGGTCTGGCAATTACTTGACTGAGTTGCCTAAGTACCCTCGGTGCAAGCCATCTGGTCCCGGTGATTTATTAATGTTAAGTTTACCAAATCTAATTTTAATTCTGTCCTCTGTTAACCATGGAAATGCTTCCTGTGATGTGCCATGAGGATAAACACTGCAGTTTTCGTTTGTGAAGCCCCCCGATTCCCTTGTGAAGACAGAGGAGAAGAATAAATTCAATACCTTCACCATCTCCCCATCCTTTGTAACCAGATGTCCTTCCTCATTCTTTATGGGGCCAATATGGTCTGTCCTCCCTTTTTTACTGTTTACATACCTAAAGAATTTTTTAGGATTTTTTTTGCTCTCCTCCGCTATGTGTCTTTCATGTTCTATCTTAGCCTCCATTCTTGCACCCTTACATTTCTTGTTGCATTCTTGTTGCAAGTCTGAATGCTGATGATAATCCCTCAACCTTGTATTTTTTGAAGGCCTTCTCCTTTGCTTTTATATGGATTTTTACATTGGAGTCAAGCCATCCAGGACTTTTGTTCGCTCTTTTAAATGTATTACCCAATGGGATGCATTGGTTAATGCCCTTATTTAATATGCTCTTAAAGCAAACCCATCCCTCCTCGCCTTCTTTGTTCCTAAGATTGTATCCCAATTCATGCCTTCTAGTAAGGTTCATAGTTTAGGGAAGTTGGCTCTTTTGAAATTCAGTGTCTTTGTATTCCCCTTATGTTTTCTATTCGTGTGATTTATAAGGAAGCCAATTGACCTGTGATCGCTGTTTCCTAAATTGCCCCGTATTTCCACATCCGTGATGAGGTCTGTATTGTTGGTAATCAGTAGATCCAGTAACACTTTATTTCTAGTTGGTGCGTCAACCATCTGACCCATAAAATTGTCCTGCAAGACATTTAGGAATTGGCGAGCCTTAGATGAATGCGCGGTTCCCTCCGCCCAATCTATGTCTTCATAATTAAAATCCCCCAATATGATAACACTTCCCATCCTTGCAACTAATCCAAATTGTGATAGGAGATCTGTCTCCCCTTCCTCCCTCAGGTTAGGGGGCCTATAGCATATTGCCAGTATTATTTTCCCCTTAGCTTCATCCCTTTGGAGCTCTACCCATAAGGATTCCACCTCCTCCCTAGATCCCTTAGTGATGTCATCTCTCACATTCACTTTTACATTATTCTTGATATATAGTCATACCCCTCCCCCCTTTTTACCCTCTTTATCCTTGTGATAAAGGGTATAACCTTGAATGTTTGCCAGCCAACCATGAGCTGTTGAACCAGGTCTCTGAAATTCCCACAAAATTCCCACAAAATCCAAATCCTCCTCGTACAATAGTATCTCTAGTTCACCCATCTTGTCCGCCAGGCTCCTGGCATTGATGAACATGCCCCGTAGTTTAGACCGGTTGCATATTATACTCTTATTGGTTGTTTCGAGATTGCAACTAGGACTTGCTACTATACTTACCTAGGGTTTATATGCTTTGGTCAACCTATCACTAATGCCCTCAATACTACCCTCTGGACTATCTCTACCTCTGGACCCTCCCCCATCGCCTAGTTTAAAAACCCCTCTAACTTTTCGGCCATCTTCATTCCCAGCTGATCTGCACCCTCTTCATTTAGGTGCAGTCCGTCCCTTCTATAGTACCGGTTATTGACTAAGAAGTCAGCCCAGTCCTCCAGGAACCCAAACCCCTACTTACTACACTCTTCTGCTTGATTCTGAGCATGCATGGAATTTTGTGTGTCAGAATTGTCTACACATGTTCGGAATTTACAACAACAGATTTTGTTGTCGGAAAATTTCGGAAAATTTGAGAACCAGCTCTCAAATTTTTGTTGTCTCGAAATCCCGACAACAAATGTCCAATGGAACCTACACATGGTTGGAATTTCCAACAACAAGCTCACATCGAACATTTGTTGTCGGAAATTCTGACCGTGTGTATGGGGCATAACTCTACTCTCTCCCCAGACTGACAATGCTGCTGTCCAAAGATGTCTGCTTTACTACTTCTATCAGAATGCAGACACCCTAAGACAGGAAGCGTGTTACTGGCTGGATCCCCAGGTGAAATAAAGGGAAAAAAAACATCTAAAAAGTAAACCTAATACAGTCACCACACCTAAGGACTGGTGAACTGCAATACATTTGTTTTCAGGTTTAACCCCTTCAGAGCCAGGCCAGTATGGTATACTAGAAGAAAACAACAGAAACAATAGTGCAACCCCACACTGTAGCATTCAAAAATGAAATAAATAAAAATGTATTAAAAAGTAGAAATGCACTCACAATGTATGCATATGTAGGGCATGGCATAAAGGTGATTTGGGAGTCAGAAATGTTCAAGGGGCAGCCAGAGAACCACCAGCCTTGGCCTCCGAAGCATGCTGAAGATGGAGGAAACTACTGTCACTGCAACTGCAATTGGTGTTCAACCCAGGACTGGAATTCCCAACCTCACTGTAGATACATACACCCCCTCCTTGCAGTGCTGCTGGCTAGCTTCCCTACTCCCCATCCTACCAGCTTCAGCTACTGCAGGGGAACCTCAGATGATATCAGATTCTCCAGATATATCCCCCATGGCACTCCAACCTTGAATCTCCCCTCAGCAGCCCCGATCCCTGCACCCCCCTTCTCGCAGTCCTGCTGGCCAGCTTTCCCCCCTCCCCCTCCTACTGGCTGCTGCTGGGGACAATAATAATATGGTGGAGAGGTCATGTTTAGGAGTCCCTTCCTGAATGAGCACAGTGAGGGATTGGTACCAATTACTCCTGTGTTCATTTATCACTGAAACACAGTAAACTGTTTTTTAGTGTAAAATGATTTTAGTGTATTTTTAGTGAAAAAAAATATTTGCTAAACAGTATTGCGGGGTCTAAAAGAATCATTATCGGAGTGCGCATGCGCGAGAGTTCCGAGATGGCCGCTTAACTCGGAGCTCCGCGCCACCCCAGACCAACGGCGCTCACCGCACCTGACTACCGCACTCCCGCACCTCAGGAAAACTGGGATCCGAAGTCCCACAGCAGCGGAGAATACCGCCATATGGACCGATCCACCGATAGGCGCAATTTAGGGCCTAAATTTCTGATCTCCACCCCGCCCGGGTGTACCAAGATGGCCGCCGCGGCGGCAGCATCTCCTCAGCCACAGGCGCCAGAAGCTGAAAAGAATCTGGATGACAGGCAAGTCATGGCCTCTGCTCTCCTCACTTACTCTCCTGGCTTACAGGGCTATGGACACCAGCCCTATACCCCGTCCCCTGCATCCACTGAATCTCTCCTCAGCCACTCATTCAGAGGACAGGCCTTCCCCCAAGCTGGGCCTGCAGACTCCCTTACAACAGGCATTTCTCCTCATGGCCCCACAGGCCCAGACCACTCTTGTGCCTCAGATGACTTATTTCTTCGGCTATCCGCCCTCCTGGAAAGGGGCCTTGCCACCACAGCAGCTACCATAACCCGAGAAATTAAGGCTGATCTGCAGAATATTGGATCCAGAATGGATTCCATTGAATGTAAACTCGATCAAACTGCAGCGGTTACATATCAGAACTCTGACCTCATCCAAACCCTCCATGATCAACTGGACACAGCCAATTCACGTGTTGATGACCTTAAGAACAGATCCAGGAGATACAATTTTCGGATCAGGGGTCTGCCTGAATCAATAAAAATGTAAAAGGTAATCCTGCGCCAGCACAAAGAGTGGCAACTAATATAATGCAGCGCACACTTAGGGGAAATGTCTGAACCCAAAAAAGAATTAATAAAAAGAAGGTAGTAGCGCGCAATAAATTAAACTAAAACTAGACAATAGAAGATATAAGATCAGGTAATAGGAAATAAAATCCTGGCTAAAAACACATAACAAGCATCAGAATAATGACTAGGTAAAGAGCATCAAATAAATATTCACAGTGCATCCAGTTGTGAATAAAATAATATAGCAGTGATCCAATAAAAAGGATAATAATTACAATCCTAGGTGGTGAGTATATCATAAAGTGATATAAAGGAACGGTGCACAAACGTAAAACCAATAAGTAGATGAGTGCAAGCAAAAGATAAGTAAATGAGTGGCCAGGGATTGGCTCAGTATTAATGGTCTCAAATATGTACCATATATGAGTGATGTATAACTGAAGTGAAAAGGAAAAGAAATATAAATAAATCAATATAGATAAAGAAATATGTATCAACATAATATAACGAGTGAATTCAGTGAATGAAGTCGCAATATATAGGATCCAATAAAAAGTGCAAGTGCTGAAGTTTTAAACTGGTGAACAGTGTAAATCTGTGACTGTCTTGTGCAGTACTCCGGGTTCTGTGTAATCCTAGTGGGGATAATGTAGATGGCCCCTTACCTTACAGCTGCAAGGTTACAGCAAAGATGTATAGGCCTTTGTGGTCCTTGGTGACCGTCCTCCTAAGGTTCCCAGCTGAGTGTCCCAGGTCCAATTAGGTGTATCCTATTGGCTTTGTCCTTTCTGAAGCAGTCATTACAGGAGAGGTTGTGTTGAATAGCGTCCTTCCAGGCCCAATGATCCCCCTTGAAGAAAGGGAAGAGGGTGCTGATCTCGTAGAAGATCTGCACCATGCAGTAGAAACAAAACATTCTTCTGTCACATGTTGATCCGAACATCTGCAAAATTCTAGAGGATTTCTCTATTGTTTCGGGCCTGAAAGTGAACTATTCAAAATCCCTAGCCATGAATGTCTCCCTTCGGTCAGAAACAGTGGACCTTCTAAAAAGCTCCTTTAAATTATCTTGGAGTGATTCCTCCATCAGGTACCTGGGCATTAATCTAACATCCAAAACAGAGTCCCTATATGCCTATAACTACCCCCCCCCCCCCCATGTACAGGAAGCTAGAAACAGATACGAGAGCCTGGTCTAAACACAACCTATCATGGTTGGGAAGACTGAACTCAATAAAAATGATGCTACTCCCTAGGCTGTTGTATCTGTTCCGCTCACTACCAGTACCCATAAGGAAAGACCACGTTAAAGCGTTTCAAAGTAAGGTACTGAAATTTGTATGGGGAAAGGCGGGGTACAGAATAGCTCAAAGAGTGCTATATTTACATTGGACAAAAGAAGGACTGGGTTTACCTCATTTTTATAAATATTACCAGGCTGCAAGGCTAGCTCAATTGTCAGTCGTTTACTCTAAATCTGAAAAACCGGACCGGGTGAACATAGAAAAACTAGCTACAAACAGTTTCACGCTAGATAACCTTTTATGGCATCCTCTGAAAGATAGACCCTCGATAATGGCCCCTACTTTGTCTCACTCCCTCACCCTCTGGGATAAACTACGGACATCAGAAACTTTGGTCTCCTCATACAAACCCCTTTCTCACCTCTTTAATAATCCCATTTTTCCCCCTGGGAAGGATGCCCTGGCTTTCAAATAGTGGATGGATAAAGGACTGTACCGAATTGGGCAATACTTCACGGTTGCGGGCCCCTTTTCCCACAGCCACTGTATACACAAATTGGATTTACCTAGTTCGGAACTTTATAGGTCTCAACAAATTGTCCACTTTCTCCACTCTCTATGGAAAGACAAACCTCTACCCCCAAAGTTTACTGATTACGAAGTATGGTGCGGACAGGCCATGGACCAGAGGGGAGGGATATCAATTATCTACATGCCACTTATCTTCTCAAAATCCAAGCAAGCTCATATGCATGCCTGGGAATCCGACTTTAATTTTCATTGGGAGCTAGACAAATGGCACACAGCCTCATTTACTTCCATGAAAGGAATCCTCAATACTGCACTTATGGAAGCTAGCCTTAAAGTACTCATGCGGTGGTATTACACCCCTTCTAGACTAGCCTCTATCTTCCCTACGGCGGACCCCACGTGCTTCAGGGGATGTAAACATATTGGCATGATGGCCCACATATGGTGGGAGTGCCCACGAATACGCCCCTTCTGGAAACACATCTTCAAATTAATTGACCAGATGGTTGGAAGTCGGATTCCCAGGACCCCTATGATTGCCCTCTTAAATGATCAAATACCATTGCTCTCTAAACCCTCTAGGAGACAAACCCACTTTATCTTAATAGGGGCCAAGATCACTATTGCTAGGGCTTGGAAAAAAAACAACGGTTTTGTTCTCTGCTGCTAAACAGAAGATTTCTTGGATTATGTCGCAAGAAAAGCTATCCAGTATACTGTTAAATACTACTGAAAACTTTGACTTGGTGTGGGAACCCTGGGCCCAACAGACAGGGGTCTCCTTGGTCTCCTCACACGGCAGGAACAATGCAACCTATGTGTGTAAGGCGTTCTTCCTCTCTCTCTTCTGCTCATTCTGAGCTTTCCTACTTTTCCTTTTCTGTTTCCCTTTTCTCTCCTCTGTATTAGCTATATTAGACAAGAGGTCTACAAATTTTTAACGTTTGGCAGAACCTGCATCATTTGTACCACACTTTATTCTAATTAGACTCATGTTCCTAGCAATACTTATTTTTTTGCCTCAGATCTAGGTTAAGTCTCTGCCTGATTATAGGGCTTTGGAGGTTAGGTGAGGTCGAGGTCTCCCCATCCGGCACAGCGTGTTCCCGTTAGGGGTGTTGGGTGGGGGGCACTGGACCCTGAACCCCCTCTTTTGAGTAATTCTAACCCTATATCTGACTTAAGGCCAGCTAAAACTCTTATAGGATCTAACACTGTCTGGTGCTTAAATGTCCTCCATTGTATTGCCATGTTACAAGACCTCATCTTACGTGTTATTGTTAATATGTTCTAACGTTTCATGTTTGTATGATTGCTGCATTTTCAGAAATAAAAACTTTTCGAAAGTAAAAAAAATCAGTATCACATTTTTTTATTCTACAGGTAATGTGCTTTCAGAATATGTATGGTTTGGGGGTTAATTTACAAACTGGGAAAGCTGTAAGTAAAAAATTATAACCTCCACATTTTTAGAATAAATTGCTTATTTACAATTTTGTATATATTTGATTTTCACCGTTTTGCAAAAAAGCGCAATTTAAAATTTAGAAATATATATTTATGAACTCAATTAAGTTTTAGTTTTTATATTTAGTAGTAGGATCATTTAGTAGGAAGTTAGGCTGCATTTTGTAAGTTTTACTAGGTTTGTGTCCACTAAAAGGATTTTAGTGTATTTTTGAAAAAAACATTTTGATAAACTTTTGCGCAAATATCACCACATGGCCTAAAAAAAAGGTAGCACCTTCTTTTTATCCTACTGGTCCTATGCTTTCAGAAAATGTGTGGTTTGTGGGCTATTTAACCACTTGCCACCCGCCTTAGTCAAATGACGTCGGCAAAGTGGTTTTAAAATCCTGACAGGACGTCATATGACGTCCTTCAGGATTCCCGGGAGTGCGCACTGCGGCGATCAGGGATGACGCTTGTCCCTCGGACACACCGCATCCCCGATCAGGGTAAACAGCCAATGAAATTGGCTGTTTACTATGTGATCGGCTGTGTCCAATAACAGCCGGTCACATGTTAAAACAAAATTGCGCGTGCGCGCCGATCGGAGATGGCGTGTGTCCCTTGGACACAGCACGTCCCTGATCAGGGTAAACAGCCTATAAAATGAAATGAAATTGGCTGTTTATCCATGTGACCAGCCCAGCAGGACCCGTCTGGATCTGTCACAGCCCGCCATCAGCACAGCCACCACCATCGGTACCATCAGTACCACTAACAGTACCGCTATCAGTACCGCCATCGGTACCATCTGGATCTGACAGCCCATCTGTCACACAGGCCCGACATCACTACCGCCACACAGTCCCGCCATAAGTACCATCACACAGGCCATCAGTAACCTGTCAGTCCCATCACACCACCAGTTCCATCACACAGGCCTGCCAAAAGTGCCACCATCATGTCCCAAAAAGTTTACTCAGCTGAGGAGGCATATAACATCCTTACCATGTCGGATGATGAGAGCAGCGGGGAGCTCTCATTATCCGATTTTGGTTCGGAATATGAGCCAGTGGAGGGTAGTGGATCGGAGTCAGAGTCAGCGGAGGAAACCCCCCTCCTAAAAGAGTAAGGCGATCAGGACCTAGATCAGGATCAAGATCAGAACACCTGCCTACCGCCAGCAGCGCCAGACCCCAAGAAGAGGAGCCCAGTACTAGTACTGGAATTGAACATCCAGTCCAAAGAATCCGGGCCCAGTCCTACCTTCCCGATGCCCTGGAAAACCCCTTATGGTTGCCTGCCAACTCAGGATCCACCACAATCCCCCCTTTCACTGCACAGCCAGGTGTGCAGCCCAACATTTCAAATTTTGCAGATTTGGACTTTTTCTATTTGTTTTTCCCCGAAGATTTTTTGCAGTACATAGTGGACCAAACAAATCTCTATGCAGAGCAATTTATTGCTGCCAACCCCAGTTCATCCTAAGCCCATATGTTTCATTGGCAACGTCTCACATTAGACAAATTCAAAATGTTTTTGGGCCTTACTTTTAATATGGGGCTTACAAAGAAAAACGAACAGCATGGCTACTGGTCCACCCACCCCATCCATCACATGCCCTTATATTCTTCTGTTATGTCCAGGACATGTCCAGGACACGCAATATGATTACGTGTTTCTTACATTTCAATGACAACTCGCAGTGCCCTCGCCAAGATCATCCCAACCACGACAAATTATATAAGCTTCGCCCCCTAATAAATTCTTTTACAAACGATTTTCTGAAGTCTTTAGCCCCGAACAAAATATTTGTGTAGACGAATCCCTTATCCACTTTACTGGCTGGCTGCATATGAAGCAGTATATCCCAAGTAAGAGAGCCAAGTATGGTGTGAAATTGAATAAATGATGTGACCGAGCCTCGGGATACGTGTACTCATTTCGTATTTATGAGGGCAAAGACTCCCAGCTCCAGCCCCCTGAGTGCCCCACATATATAGGAACCAGTGGTAAAATTGTGTGGGACCTTGCATACCCCCTGTTCAAAAAAGGTTACCACTTGTATGTAGATAATCACTACAGCAGCTTGCCCCTTTTCCGTCACCTGTATCATGAAAAAACCCTGGCCTGCCGTACCTTCCGAAAAAATAGGAAGGGCTTCCCACAAAATTTACTGTCAAAACGGCTACAAAAGGGGGAAGCCGAATTCATGAGGAATGAGGAGGTGTTGGCCATGAAGTGGCGGGACAAGAAGGATGTTCACATGATGAGCACCATTCACAATGACACCTTGGTGGAGATTCAGAGAAGACGTGGCCCCGTAGTAAAGCCTGAATGTGTCAATGACTACAATCTTTATGGGGGGGTGGATTTAAATGATCAGATGCTGCAACCATATTTGTCAACCCGCAGGTCCTATTATTGGTATAAAAAAGTTGCAATTCATCTGTTTCATATGGCCCTGTTGAATTCATTTGTCTGCTATCAAAAATCACCCGAAAACCAACCCATCACCTACCTCAAATATCTTGAAAACATTATCACTGCCCTTATTTACCAGCAAGGACCCACCCCAGGAAGCATTCCCTCTGATAGTGTGAGTCGACTTCATGAGCAACATTTTCCCTATAACCCTCCCCTCGCAGAATCCGGAAGAAGACGCCAAAAGAAATGTTGTGTATGCGCAAGTAGAGGAGCTAGAAGAGATACAAGTTATTATTGTCCCGATTGTCCCTCCCAACCTGGCCTATGTATCGGTGATTGCTTCAAAAATTATCACACATCAGATATTAGTTCACCTTATTAGTAACAGACTGCCATTTCCCCATTTCAATTACCTGTGTGCATCATTTGCCTGCCTGCCACCATGTTTCTACCTTCCATATTAACTGACCCTGGCCTGTTTACCGACAATGTCTTTGCCTGCCGTTTTAACCACTATTCTGACTTCCACGTGCACCGACCTTGGCCTGTTAAATCGACCATGTTTTTGCCTGCCACTTGGACTGATCTTTTGCCCTTCTACTTCAGTACACAGGGGTCTCGCATATGTGAGGGGCTTCAGAAAAGCATTCTGAGTAGAGAAAATCAGTTTTTGTTTTTCTGTGTTCCCAGAACAGGGTCTGATTTCCCAGAGGCTTCAAAGAGATTTGGGTGGGAGAAGCCTCTACCCCTGTCCCCCTGGCCCTAAGCTTGATGGCCCTTCCTGCTGCCTGGACCAATACTTTGGCTGTGCTGACCATATCGCTGCCTGTAATGACCCAGGACTTTATGGACTGTATTTATTTCTACTGCCTGGACCAATAATTTGGCTGTGTAGACCATATCTCGGCTTGCTGCCTCTACTGACTATAGACAGTATTTCTGCCTGCTACCTGGACCAATGCTTTGGCTGTGCTGACAGTATCTCTGCCTGAACTAACTATGGACAGTATTCCTGCCTGCTGCCTGGACGATTGCTTTTGCTGTCGCTGACAACATCCCTGTCTGCTGCCTGGACCGATGCTCTCTTCTGTGGACCACTACATTACTAAAACCACAGGTAATCTTTTGTTATTTGGTATGTACATGTTATGTGTTAGAAATATGAAGGGCCTTCAAAAATGTGATAGTCAGGAAATGATATGTGTAATTTATGCTCCTAGAACAACTGGAGGTGCTATTTGGATGTTAGGCCTCTGTATGTGGCCAGGCTGTGTAAAATTGTCACACATGTGGTATCGTTAAACCCAGGAGGAGTAGCAGAATGTATTTTGGGGTGCCATTTTTGCTTTGTACATGCTATGTGTTGAAAATATCTTCTAAATATACAACTTTGTGTAATAAAAAAATGCGTTTTAATTTTTTCCCCACGTTTTCCGAAAACTTCTGGAAAAAAACGAACACTTCAAAAGACTCATTATGCCTCATATATTATACGTTGGGGTGTTTTCTTTCTAAAATGGGGTCATTTTGGGGGAGTTTCCATTGTCCTGGTGCTCCAGGGCCTTCAAAATGAGCTAGGTCATCATGAAATGTTTATATGTGTAATTTTGCTCCTAGAATGTCTGGAGGTGCTACTTGGATGTTAGGCCTCTGTATGTGGCCAGGTTGTGTAAAAGTCTCAAATATGTAATATGTTGCGATGCTATAGGTAGAGGGGACCGGTGTAGCCATCTAGCAGACAGTTTAGGTCGGAGCAAGAGTATTTCACTTTTGTCAAAATTAATACGCAAACCTGAGCAAAGCCGGAACGTCTGGAAGATGTCTCTAAGTTTCTCAAAGTCTGCTGAGGGATCGGTAGAGAAAAGTAGTATATCGTCCGCACAGTAGCAGAATGTATTTTGGGGGTTGTTTCATTTTTGCTATGTACATGCTATGTGTTGGAGATCTGATCTATTGTCTGCGCTAAGGGAGTTGGGGAGAAGTTTAAACTCTCAGTACTGGTCTCTCGACCTGTTATTTTACCCGAACGATCGATCGTGGGGGACATGACCGAATTAAAGTCTCCCCCAATTAGATGTAAAGTCTCTGGTACTGCCACCAGCCAGGCCGTCATTTCTCGATAGCATGCTTCAGGTTCCTGTGCAGTAGGATGGCTACTCCGGCTTTACGTCCCTCTGCAGGCGACCTGTAAACTGCTCCGACCCATAATTTGCGCAGACGTGCCAGATCATCTGCGGACAGATGTGTCTCTTGTAGTAGTGCCACATCTCTGACATTCCATGATACAATTTTCAGGTGATTCCCATCGATTGCTGAGGCCATGTCTGGTGAGTAAGAATGTTTTGAGCTTGACATAGGGGATGAGACTCCCCTCTAGACACTGCGTCATCAACCAAAGGGGTACCCAAGTATTGTATGTCTCCCAGGGCTAACGGCACAAGGTATGAATTTGCATATTGTGTAAACATTAATATAAACTTGACAACATATAACATAACGAGAATGCGAAGTAGACTAAAACTATAGTCCAACAAGTACTTCACTTTTTTCCACACTCGGCTAGACCAGGTAACATTTCCTCCCGCCGTCCACCTGCTCCATTGTGTGGAGTGTGGTTGGGGCACCGAGCTGGGTGGGGCAAGATGGATGAGGAAGATGGGGGGTATAGGCCTATATGCTGTTACAAAACAAAAAAAATAATAAAAAAAAAAATTCGGTATTAATTTAGGCCTGAACTAGGGGGGTTATTAAGCTCAGGTGTGTATTGTGTTAAAAAAAAATGCGTTTTTTTCATTTTTTTCCCATGTTTTCCGAAAACTTCTGGAAAAAAATGAACCGTTCAAAAGACTCATTATGCCTCACAGATTATACGTTGGGGTGTTAACTTTCCAAAATGGGGTCATTTTGTGGGCGTTTCCATTGTCCTGGTGCTCCAGGGCCTTCAAAAGTGAGCTAGGTCATCATGAAATTATATGTGTAATTTTGCTCCTAGAATGCCTGGATGTGCTACTTGGATGTTAGGCCTGTGTATGTGGCCAGGCTATGTAAAAGTCTCACACGTGTGGTATCGCCATACTCAGGAGCAGTAGCAGAATGTATTTTTGAGTGTTGTTGCAAATATGCGCATGCTGTATTAACCTGTCAATACAATAAGTTTGTGTAAAAAAAATTGTGGGAAAAAATTACAACTTCAAAAAACTCACCATGCCTCTTACTAAATACCTTGTAATGTCTACTTTCCAAAAAGGGGTCATTTGGGGGGTATTTGTACTTCCCTTGATTATTAGTGTCTCAAGAAATGAGATAGGCCTTCAGTAAATCAGGTGTGATCAGATGTGTTAATATTTTCAGTGATTTGTACCCTAACTTGTAGACTCTATAACTTTCACACAGACTAAATAATATCCACTAATTTGGGTTATTTTTACCATAGATATGTAGAAGTATAAATTTTGGCCCAAATTTATGAAGAAAAATTACTTATTTGCAAAATGTTACAATAGAAACTAAAAAAAAAAGTGTTTTTTTTTTTCAAAATGTTTGCTCTTTTTCAGCTTATATCGCAAAAAAGAAAAAAACCCAGCAGTGATTAAATACTACCAAAAGAAAGCTCTAATTGTGAGAAAAAAATTATACAAATTTTGTTTGGATACAGTGTAGCATGACAGAGTAATTGTCATTCAAAGTGTGAGAGTACTGAAAGCTGAAAATTGGTCTGGGCGGGAAGGTGTTTAAGTGCCCTGTATTGAAGTGGTTAACAAACTCTAAAAGCTGTAATAAATAAATAATAAACAAAACAATGGAAAAATTGCAAAATTGGTCTGGCCACCTGAGTTTAGAAGTGGAGCGCAGGGCCTGGCAGTGAATTAATACTGCTTTAATATAACTGTGTTACTGAAGAAAAGATGGCAGTGAAAATTGAAAAACATTTTTACAGTGAATGTGTAGGGAATGCAATGTTACCCTGAGATAAGCCAAAAGTTAACAGAAAGAATTTTAAGGACTTTTTTTGTTTAACAATTTAAAAGAATAGTAAACTATTTAGCCTTGAGTTTAGGGTTAAATGGAACTGGTGTGCTGAGACAGCAAAGATTTATACGGTAAGACCAATTTTTTTCGTCAACGTTTTTAACTTGTTCCCCCCAAAATCTATACTAAAAAGTTAATTCTCAGTTTTTTCTACAGTATCTAAAAATTCTAAAATGTTATGCGCTGAAATATTTCACCCCCAGATTAAGGATTTTGAGATAGAATAGCATTTAGTTTGGCTAGTATGGAGGGTTAAAAACTGACCAAACTTAATTTGCTGCTACAGTTTAACAGCATTTCAACCCGTAAGTGTTTTTTGCATTTAATTGCTTCTCTATCATGTGGAATATCTACGATCTAAAGGCTAACAACTTATAATGATGGCTAGGTGTATAAATTAATTAAATCAGTGGGAATCACTGTGAACTGTTTCACCCACAGGAATCTTCCCTCTACTAGTTATGCACTGAGTTAAGTAACTACCACATTCAGGTATGACCCCAATTATTCTGTATATGCTAGATTAATTCATGGTTCTATTGTAACCCCTGTACGCCACTGACCTCAGCTGTGGTCAAAATACCTTTTAAGATACTAGGCAATTATGTTATTGAAGATATTCTAGACTTTTTTCTTAAAAAAAAAAACATAACCTTTAAAAAATGGCAGTGAAAAAGCATTTGTTGAAACCTGGAAAAAGAGAGGTATGGAGACTCTGGATGAAGCTGAAAGAAGGTCTTTCTACTTGCTTACTCTATGACTTTCTACTTGCTTACCCCCTTCCTTACCAGAGCACTTTTTGCGATTCGGCACTGCGTCGCTTTAACTGACAATTGCACAGTTGTGCGACGTGACACCTAAACAAAAGTGACGTACTTTTTTCCCCACAAATAGAGATTTATTTTGGTGGTATTTGATCACCTCTGCGTTTTTTTTTGCGCTATAAACAAAAGAAGAGTGACAATTTTGAAAAAAACGCATAATTTTTTACTTTTTGCTATAATAAATATCCCATTTTTAAAAAAGAATTTGTTTTTTCCCTCAGTTTAGGCCGATATATATTCTTCTACATATTTTTGGTAAAAAAAATCACAATAAGTGTATATTGATTGGTTTGCGCAAAAGTTATAGCATCTACAAAATAGGGGATAGATTTATGGCATTTTTTTTACTAGTAATGGCGGTGAGCTGCGATTTTTTTCATGACTGCGACATTATGACGGACACATCGGACACTTTTGACACATTTTTGGGACCATTCACATTTACACAGCGATCAGTGCTATACAATTGCACTGATTACTGTGTAAATGTGACTGGCAGGGAAGGGGTTAACACTAGGGGGCGCTGCAGGGGTTAATTATGCTCCCTGGGAGTGATTCTAACTGTGGGGGGGGACTCACAAGGGGAGAAGACCGATCGGTGTTCCTTTGTACTGGGAACACACCATCGGTCTCCTCTCTACTGACAGGACGGGGATCTGTGTGTTTACACACACAGATCCACGGTTCTGCTGTGTTCCCAGGCAATCGCGGGTGCCCAGCGGACATCATAGCCACCGGGCACGCGCACTGGGTCCATTACGATGCCGCGGGTGGCCCGGGAATGAGAGGACGTCATATGACGCCCACCCAGGATGGGAGAGCCCATCTGCGGGCGTCATATGTCTATACGCCGGTATTGAAGTGGTTAAAGTGTTTAATCAAATAAAATTTAAAAGTAACCCCACTTTTGTTGAGAAAAAGCAATCTCCTCTTGGTAAACTATATACAGTATATTGCAAGGATTTTAACAAACCTTGTTGCAGATACCTGTTTCTGTTCTTAGGAAACTAAGGAAACTATGTATAACTATGTCCTGGGAATGCTGAATCCTGAATGGGAGTGTCTGTTTTCAATCTTGTCAGCTGATGCATTCTCACTGATCGAATGAGTAGAGTTGCAGTGTCTGCATCCCTTTAGAAGTAATTAACCTGTAGGGGCAGATCACCAAAAAATATAATTTCTGTTGCAGAGAATGCCTTAAGTCTTGCTTGTATCTTAGTGCAGACTTCTGGAAAAGTTAGTGAGCTAATCACAAAAGCAGTAAATTACATTTCTGGGTAAGTTATGTATACCAATTGTGTACAGAAGGCCTGCAGGTTGCCATATTGCATTTCATTTTGCAGAAAATTAGACTGACTACAGATTGGAAAGGAAAGATAATTTTTAATTAATTTATTTTTTATTTAACAATATAGCTTGTGTAGCAATTGTATATTGTCAGAATGTTTATAGTGACATATTAAACAGTTTTATATTCATGAAAATAAGCATGAATCTATAATTAAGGAGATTCCCACTTATTTCCACAAATCAACAAAATAACTCAAATTTGTTTATTCGCGCTAACCTGAAGACAAAAGGAATACAAAAGTGTGGGGGCGTGGCTAACCGCCGAGCTTGATGGACGTCTGATCCCACAGCTCCTGCACCGACCGGAACGCTCACGGCCACATCGCCGCTCAGAACAAACAGAAAAGCCCCTAATTACACGGGTACGTGCCCCACAGCCTCTGCTATGCCTCACACGAGCCGCAAGAGGAAAGAATACCGGCCGCCGAAACGGATGACTGATTACTATTCACAGCCGCCGGACACAGGAATCCAAGATGGCGCCCGCGGCCCTGCACAAAATTCCTCAAATTCCTCAGCCTACACGGATCTCCCTGACGCTGAAGACCCAGAAATTCCACATCAGCAGCACACATCAGAGTCTCCCCTACAATATGCTCCCTCCTCAGCCAGCAACAGCCCAGCAAAAGCGAGGATGCGACTGGATTCTGCAGACATCCACACTGAGGTAAGCCCTGCATCCCTCATTACCTCACAGCAGCCATCTGCTATAGCGGCCTTCCCCACATCCGACCAGCCTGTCCTGGACACTACCATGAAGGAGATGCTCATCTCTCTTCAGGCATCCCTCCAGAATGACATAACATCCATGTTCACTAAATTCTCATCCCATATGCAGCTTGTGGGCAACAAAATCCAACACATTGAAAATCACATGGGTGACATGACGGCCACTGTCAATGATCTTGTGGATGCTCAAGATCACACACATGATGAACAACAATGGTTGAAAGCCAAAATGGCGGACCTCGAGGACCGCTCTCGACGTAACAACGTCAAGATCAGGGGTATACCCGAATCTGTCCTCCCAAATGACCTCAACTCATACGCCAGAACCATGATCACCACTATACTGCCTGATTTATCACCAATGGAGACCATAATTGACCGCATACACCGCATTCCTAAACCGCCACACCTAGCTGCAGCTATACCCAGGGATGTCTTAATGAGAGTCCACTTCTTTCATGCTAAGGACCAGCTCCTGTTTAAGACCAGACATCTGAGTAAACTTCCAGAACCGTACACTAACCTGCAGCTATTTGCGGACCTGTCGCAACACACTAGACAACTACGTAGGCAGCTCAACACCATTACCAAACCGCTATTTAACCACAAAATCCCGTACCAATGGGGTTTTCCCACTAAATTAATCGTCACCAGGAATGGAACGAAACATATCATCACCACAGTCCAAGAAGGTATTCGGCTCCTCAAACAGTGGGATATTGTCCCAGAAGCACCCGACGCACTGCCCACTACACGCAGGGGAGCTACGCAACCCTCTTATCCTGATTTGCCACATAATGCACGCTGAAGCCACTCAACAGGCGTTGTGAATCAACATTATGCACCACTCTATCCGGTCGGTGCCCTGCTCGTGCAGCTTTCACCACAAACTCTTACCCCGCTCAGTTAACACAGCCTAGTGTTATCAGGCTGTTGGAAGCAACAGTTTTACACCACTCTGTTATTGTCTGTTTAAAGATAAACGTAGTGTTCTAATCTACTTTCCTCCTTCTACCCTTACCTCCTCCGGTTCGCCTCCTTCTCGAGAACACCCTCCTACAACGAATCCCAGGAACTCGCCTCAAGAAACACAAGAACGTTGAAAAGAGAATCTTCCAATTGTAAGTACCACCCAATACACCTGACATTCACACCATCTACGCAAGATGCCAAAATTCCTATCACTTAACACCAAAGGGCTTAATCACCCGGCCAAAAGATCTTCTATGTGGAAGACCGCCACTGACTCCAAATGTGACGTCCTATGTCTCCAAGAGACACACTTTAAAAAACTGGCTGAACCTCACTGCACCAACCGCCACTTCACCCACATTTTCAAATCCTCTGGTCCAGACAAGAAAAATGGGGTTATGATAGCAATCAAAAATACCATTGCATTTACACTCCACAACAGCATGGAAGATGATGAAGGGAGATATCTAGCATTGGACTGTACCCTAGACAAAACCAGATATACAATCGTTAATATCTACTCCCCTAACACCGGTCAAATCAGATTCCTATCCAAACTGATGAAAAAGCTTGAGAAATTCAGACAAGGTTGTTTTATTATTTGCGGAGACTTCAATATAGTACCAGACAATTCGATTGATGCTTCTTCACGCACATCCAGACTCACATCCCCCATGAATGCTTTCATAAGGAACAACAACCTATACGACGTCTGGAGATGCCACCACACCACGGAAAGAGACTACTCCTTCTTTTCTACCAGACACAATTCGTACACGCGGATTGACTATTTTCTAGTTGACAAATGGACACTAACCAGCTCGACGACCTCAGATATAGGCACAATATCTTGGTCTGATCATGCACCAATATCACTTGTAATAGCAGACCACCCCAATCCCTCCAGACACACAGTGTGGAGAGCAAATGCAGCCATCATTCACTCCCCCGAACATTCCGTCTACATACGTAATCATCTAGAGGAATTCTTCAAATTAAATATTGGCTCAATCTCCAGCAACGCAGTCCTCTGGAATGCCCACAAAGCGTATGTCAGAGGCATTATTATACAACTCAGTGCTAGAGAGAAAAGGAGGAGATCACAGCGCCTAGACACCATTATGGCTACGATACAAAAATTGGATGATCAAAACCAATCCAACCCTGACCCCAAACTTAGAGACCAACTAATTCTCCTTAGGCAAGAACTTAGAAACCTACTTTTAGAATCACATTCCAATATTCACACTAAACTCAAAGCCCACTACTACACTACAGGCAACAAGGCAGGGAAAGCACTTGCACTCAGAATCAAAGGTCATTATACTAAATCCAGAATAACACACCTCTTCCACCCAGCTACAAACAAAAAACTTTTTGACCCTCAAGCTATAGCCGACGCATTTAGCCATTACTACCACACACTATACAATCTAAAAGATGACACCACCACCAAACAACCAACCACTGCAGATATTAACTCGTTTCTGCAAGCAATTAAACTACCGACATTATCACAGCAACATCTCACGGACCTAAACGCACCTTTTACCCATCTAGAGATTCAAAGTATCATATCAGCCTTACCTTCTAACAAATCCCCAGGACCAGATGGCTTAACAAACGAATATTACAAGAAATTCAGTTCTACACTAGCTCCTCACCTCTCCCAAGTGTGCAATGACGCTGCCTCCTCCTCTTCTCTCCCAAATGAAATGCTGAATGCTTTAATAATCACTCTACCGAAGCCAGGGAAGGACCCTACCACACCCCAAAACTTTAGGCCAATCTCACTGCTTAATATTGATACGAAAATATATGCCAAACTCATAGCAAATAGACTGGTCCAAATTATGCCCACACTTATCCACCCGGACCAATCTGGGTTTACAAAAGGAAGGCAAACATATGACGCCACAAGAAGGCTCATTAACATAATCCACCATGCAGAGACCACCAGAACGCCTTCTCTGCTCCTATCTCTGGATGCAGAGAAGGCGTTCGACAGGGTCCACTGGACTTATTTAGAAGCCACACTCCATAAATTCGGATTCCAAGGCCATATACTGTCAGCGATAATGGCCTTATACTCCACCCCATCAGCCCAAGTATACACGGAAGGGATGGTCTCCCGACCATTCCTAATAACTAATGGAACCCGTCAGGGGTGCCCACTATCCCCACTTATCTTTAACCTTATTATGGAACCCCTGGCGGAACACGTTAGAATGTGTAGAGGGATCACAGGATTCAAAATCGGACAAGTAGATCATAAAATTAACCTATTCGCTGACGATGTTGTAATGATGCTTACTAATCCCATGTCTTCCCTGGCTTCGGTACAAAATGTTCTAATGCAATTTAGTTCTGTCTCGTACTATAAAGTTAACGAAAGTAAATCCTATATATTAGACCTGGGCATGGATGCAATTACCAGCAATATCTTACGCAACCAATACGCATATCCTTGGGCGGATAATGGCATATCGTACCTAGGCATAACACTCACAAAATCAACCTCTGGCTTATTCAAAAACAACTACTCTGCGGCCAAACAAATGCTATCCACAGAAACAACCAAACTAGCCAAATATGAACTATCCTGGTCAGGAAGGCTGGCGGCCTTCAAAATGCTTATTTTGCCTAGAATGCTTTATATATTTCGCACTCTTCCCATCCCCTTATCCACCTCCTACCTTAAATCGCTACAAACTATTCTTACTACTTATATATGGCAAGGTAAAAAGCCTAGAAGCAAGCACTCTACACTCATCAAACACAAAAATGTGGGCGGAATGGGTTACATCGACATTCGGGACTACTACCTAGCAACCATTCTCTCCCAACTCCAGGAATGGACCAAAGTCCACCACACTACTTTATGGGGTGACATAGAAAATAACGCCACACCTGGTCCTAGTCTTCAATTCTGGTTATTTAGTACCACAGCCTCAACCAGAAATCTGCGCTTGTACTCACCAACCATACAGGCATCTATTAAGGCCTGGAAAATACTACACGCACATAGGTGGTTACACTCTACCACGAAACAATTGCAGATACCACTACAAACTCTCCAACTCTTATCCCCGGATCTTACCCTCCCCAAGTGGCTCACACCACATGCATCTTTCACTGCAGAACTTAGAACATTGACTGATCGCAAAACATTCTCCGAGATGCAAGTAGCCTATAATGCACCTACCTCGGACTTTCTCACTTACCTCAGGATCAGAACATGCCTATCCACATACACGTGCATTGAAGGGGCTTTACCTACCAAGCTATGGAAATTTTATTTCTCCCAAAACTCTAATACAAAAGGTATCTCAATTGTATACTCTTCACTACAGGAGAAAAATACATTTTACAAGTCCAAACCATTCACAGATTGGGAATCGGACACACAAATGCAGTACTCTGAGACACAATGGCAACAAGCGCTAAGATCAGTCTATAAAGCCACACGCTCCACAGCCCTGTGGGAACTGACGAACAAAATCACGCTTAGATGGTACCTCACTCCTCACAGACTATCTAAGTTCCAATCTAACACCTCTCCGCTTTGCTGGAGAAACTGCAACCACACTGGCGACTTAATTCACATCCTATGGCAATGCCCGAAAATACAAACCCTCTGGATAGCTGTTACTCAACTCCTACGAGAATTGAGCCGAACTGCCATAACCCTCACACCACAACTCGCTATTCTCAATGTAATTCCTGACACTATCCCACGTACATTTCGCACCATCCTTACTCATGTCCTTCTAGCAACCAGATTGCTTATAACCAGAAACTGGAAATCATCATCTATACCAACCATCTTAGAGGTAATCACTTTAGTCCATTCACATTGCACCTATGAACTTATAGGATCAAGAGGGCTTGCCTCGCACTCCAATACTAGACTACAATGGCTTCAATGGCAAACTTGGTACGATCACAAGATTACATGACTTTCCTTCTGAACATGTATGTATAAATCCTGTTACTACTATACGTTTTCACATCACTGAACCTGGTTCTCGAGACTCCTACCCCTTAACACTCCTCCCCCCCCCTTCCTTCCCCGATACCCTGCCCTCCCATCCTCTACTATACTAATTAATGGTACACCCCTTAGTAATGCTTATACGATGTCTGTTTTCTGGAATTTACATATGTGTACCGCTGTTATCAACCATTTCTGTTCTGAATTGCCCTACTGGACTTCACTGGAAATGTATCCTATGTTACTGTTCTTTGTGAAAAACAATAAAAATCTATTTGAAAAAAAAAAAAAAAAAAAAAGGAATACAAAAGTGTGCAAAAATATATATATTTATTTACTAAAAATCAGAGCAGAATAATATCAAAATATAATTGGTGTCAAACAAATAATATGGATCAACATTTCAATAATATGGATAATAAAGATGATGAGAAAATAACCACAGGATGTTGTTTCAAAAATACCAAGGTAGCAAAACTGAGTAATTCCTTAAAAATTCTTAATAGCTTATAAGTGGCTCTGCAGAATGTGAAAATAAGGTGCTGATTTCGACACATGACAGATTTTGTGAGCTCAAAATTTACTTTAACAACACATGAACAAACTTGTTATACCATGTACGGAATTGGTGAATTAACCAAGACTTATATTTAAGGTAAAGCTAAATTTCCAATAAATTATTTTATCTTAAGCATACATCATCACTAAACCATTTACTAGAACCTGAAATCAGCTTCAATGAGATTATACAGATGTGTGTATTTTTTTTCTATATGATTGGAAAAGAAACAATTCATACTTCAGTTAAAATTATTTCAATTCTAATCTTCATGCTACCCTGTTTCCCCGAAAATAAGACCTAGCATGATTGTCGGTGATGGCTGCAATATAAGCCCTACCCCCCAAATAAGCCCTAGTAAAAGTCCTTGTAGGTCTTATTTTTAGGGTAGGGCTTATTTTTTGGGAAACAGGGTAGGGCTTATTTGGGGGGTAGGGCTTATATTGCAGCCATCACCGACAATAGTTCAGCCAGATGTATGTTTAGTCCATTACAAATAAAAAGAAATATATACTTTACCAAAAATCTCAAAATCTTTTCTCAGTTCTGTCTCATTCCTTCTTTTCTTTCTTATACTCGTTCTCCCTTGTGTTTCCCTCTCCTGTTTTTCTGTCCCCATTGCAGTGTGTCTACACACTTTTATCCCCAAGGAAAGTAGGTGTGCATCTGTTTTCCATGTAATTAATGACATCAAATCATATGTGAAATTATTCAATTAAGTAAGCATTGAACTACTCCATATAATATAATAATAATAACATAGAAATTATTGCTAATACAATTAATAATAATTTTTCATAAGGCAACTTTTAACTCCTTCAGATCCGCACTATAGCCGAATGATGGCTACAGAGCGGATCTGCTTTGCCAGGAGTACCTCTATTGACATCCTCCCCTTTGCAGGCTCGCCATGCCCCCCTGAAGGGGGCACATGGCTCGCGCTGTGATCTCCCGAGTCAATGAGACTCGGTGATCACAGATCAGAGTAAGGGGCCGCTACCGGCCCCTTACCACGTGATCAGCTGTCAGCCAATGACAGCTTATCACATAATGTAAACAGAGGATCGGTAATCGTTTTTTTTTCTTCTCACGCTAATAGCGTGAGGAGAAAAAAAGCCGATCAGCAGCTTCTGTTTGCAGGGACATTGTAACACATAACAGCATGTTATGTGCCCACTAGTACTGCCTGCCAGTGCCACAAATCAGTGCAAAAAATCAGTTCCCAAAGTGCCCACCAATCAGTGCCCACAGTGCCCACGTCACTTTTTTTTTTTTGGAAAATTATTTTTATTCACAGTTTTTAAGTGCCAGCAATCAGTGCCACCTATCAGTGCCCACAAGTGCCACCTATCAATGCCCACCAGTGGTGCCAATCAGTGCCTCATCAGTGCCACCTAGAAGTGCTGCCTATCAGTGGCACCTACCAGTGCTGATCTGTGCCCATCACTGCCACCCATCAGTGCCACCCATCAGTACCCATCAGTGCCACATATTAGTGCCCTTCAGTGCCACCTATCAGTGCCCACCAATGCCACCTATCAGTGCTCACCAGTGCTGCCTATTAGTGCCCATCAGTGCCACCTTATCAGTGCCCATCAGTGTCGCCTTATCAGTGCCCATCAGTGTCGGCTTATCAGTCCCCATCACTGCAGCCTATGGGTGTCCATCAGTGAAGCCTATCAGTGTCCATCAGTATAGCCTCATCAGAGTCCATCAATGAAGGAGAAAAAATACCTGTTTGCAAAATGTATTAACAAAATATAAAACGGCTTTGTATTTTTTTTTTTTTTTAATTGGTCTCTTTACATTTTTTTAACAACAAAAAAAGCCAAAGGTGATCAAATACCACCAAAAGAAAACTTAATGATCAAATAATGATCATTTTGGTACAGTTTTGTAATTTAAAGAGTAACAGCGCTAAAAGCTGAAAAAAAGGTTTGGGCAGGAGGGGGGTTTAGGTGCCCAGTAAGCAAGTGGTTAAATAAGCCCATTTTTATTTTTCCAGTAATGAGAAAAAATTCACAGTCTCTGTTCATTGTTCAGTATAGACATGAGTCATCAGTCTCATAACACACTCTAGCTCCATGGCCAGTCCATATCTTGTTTGGTTGTCTGGGATCCTCATGATTTACAACCTGAGAGAATATGTGATTAGGCTCTTAAAATCTTCTTGTAAGAGTCTTTGTCCAAAAGCAATGAACTTGTATTCACATTTTTAACAAACAGAACAAGATGGCTTTTAAGATGCCCATAAAACTATATATAAAATATTATGTATAGGCCTTATCAATTGATTCCTTTTTCGTTCTTTTAACTTCAATAGTTCTGACATATCCCCCCTTGTTTCCCCATGGTATTCAGGTGAGAAACCTTAGACATATCTGGGAAAAATATATAAATATATATTTTTTTTTTTATTGAAGGATTTTTTTCTCTTTTCATCCACACTGATAAAGGAATGGTACTGTCTGTCTTGAATTTTCAATATAAAAAAGTAAAGCGTTTCCCATGTCAAATGATAAGTTAACATGGAATTCTTCCAGTACTTCTTCACCATTCTTGCATCTCCACAAGCTGAAAATGGGATATCTTATAACTCTTCTCAATGGATATCCTTGGATCCAAACTCACAAAGATCTTCTGAGCCAAAATCTTTCTTTCCGTTAATAAGAATCCTGGAGCGTCTTGCAACATGACTCCTGATGAAGTATCTGGTTTGATGACAGGTTCAGTCTGGAACTGGCCGCCAAGTATTAACACCATCCATACAATCGCTGTGTCTTTGGTAGTCATCATCTGCTTTACCAATCAACGATCTGGTTTGGACTGTCAATCTTTTTCTATTTAAAAAAAAAAAACACATGGTATGAATACATATACTTATCAAATGATATTTAAATTTTCTAGCTATGCTATATATATGATATAGTGACTGGTTCCTTATCCTTCAGATAGCTAAAATGATTCCATGGTCTTCATGATTATGGTATTCTGCCATGATTGGCAAGACCAATAATAATGCGTAGAAGCTCAATATATGAAGATTTGTAAGTGGAGAGAAAATTTTCACAACGTCAAATTATTACATTCACATTCTCTTACTTAATTACTTATTCTTCTACATTATCTTCCAGCATTTTCAGTTGAGACTTAGAATTACAAGCACGCAATTGATTGAAATTAACCCATTTTTCCACAAAACCATTATTTTTGACAATTCTTATTTTGTAAACCACAGATGAGATATTTTTAATGATATTGTATGGACCTTTCCATGACAGAAGAAACTTCTTTTCTATTACTTGGTCTCAAGCAAAATTGTACAGATACACTTTATTACCTGTTTCATACTCCTTCTTGGTGGTTTTGAGATCATAATAAGTTTTATTACTTACTGCTGCTTTCTCGAGATTCTTCTGTACAAAAGCATGTTAAAGATGCTGACGAAGGTTTTCCATGTACTGATGTGTCCTTGCTGCATTGATCGGGTTATGATCTGATGTGTGATACAACAGATGTTGTGGAAGTAGCATTTTCCCACCTGTCATAAACAAAAAAGGTGACATCTTAGTAGCCGCCCTTGGTGTAGCTCTGATTGCCATGAGCACTAAAGGCAACTTCATGTCCCAGTCTTTACCCGATTTTTTAACTGCTTGCCAACCGCCTCACACAGATATACTGCGGCAGAATGGCACGCACGTGCAAAATAAGGTACCTGTACGTTGCCCTTTAAGAGGTGGTCTGCGGGCGTGTCTGCGGCAAGTTCCGTGAGTCGGGTTGCGGGTCCCACGGACTCGAGGAAGAACGGGGAGATGCTAATGTAAACAAGCATCTCCACGTTCTGCCTAGTGACAGTGTCACTGATCTTTGCTCCCTGTGATCAGGAGCAGAGATCAGTGACGTGCAACATGTAGCTTGCCCCCCCCACAGTTAGAATCACTCCTCAGGACACACTTAACCCCTTAACTGCCCCTAGTGGTTAACCCCTTCACTGACAGTGTCATTTACACAGGAATCAGTGCATTTGTATAGCACTGATTGCTGTATAAATGACAACGGTCCCAAAAATGTGTCAAAAATGTCCAATGTGTCTGCCATAATGTCGCAGTCACGATAAAAATCATTGATCACCACCATTACTAGTAAAAGAAAATTATTAATAAAAATGCCGTAAAACTATCCACTATTTTGTAAACCTTTTTTTTTTTTAAAACTGTCACTCTGTTTTTGTTTATACTGCAAAAAAAAAAAGAAAAAGAGGTGATCAAATACCACCAAAAGAAAGCTCTATTTGTGGGAAAAAAAGGACATCAATTTTGTTTGGGAGCCACGTTGCTGCTCAATTGTCAGTTAAAGTGACGCAGTGCCGAATCGCAAAAAGTGCTCTGGTCTTTGGCCAGCAAAATGGTCTGGGGCTTAAGTGGTTAACAAGTTTCTTAAGGATGTTGACAATAGACTAGTTATAATGCTCTACTGATCCACTAGAGGCTGGACGATAGGCAATGTGTAATTTCCGTTTGACACCCAAGATTTTCCACATTTTAGACATTACCTCACTTGTAAAATGCCGGCCCTGATCTGAATCAATCCTTAACGGCAGACCAAATCTGGAAAATACATGGTTAATAAGCAAATTGGTGCATTCAGCTGTGTTATTATGAGCTAGTAAACACTCTACCCACTTGACAAATACACAAGTGCCTGTTAACATGTATGTGTTTACCCAGGATGTCTTGGTGACAGGACCTATAAAGTCAATCTGTATGTTGGATTGTATGTCGGAGGTTGGAACTGAGCACAAACTAGACAACACTGACAATAGGTTTGGACATCTTTCAACATATGAGCCCAATAGGCATAATCACGTAGTAATTCGTAGGTAATGTTCTCACCTCGGTAACCTGCGGTAGGTGCATCATCAAAAAAAAGCTTGGGGGTCCCCCAAATTCAATTACCAGGCCCTTCAGGTCTGCTATGGATATTAAGGGGAACCCCGGCCAAAAATAAAATAAAAAAAATGGCGTGGGGTCCCCCTCAAAATCCATACCAGACCCTTGAGGTCTGGGATGGATTTTAAGGGGAACCCCGGCCAAAAAAAAATAAAAATAGCGTGGGGTCCCCCTCAAAATCCATACCAGACCCTTATCCGAGCACGCAACCTGGCAGGCCGCAGGAAAAGAGGGAGACAAGAGAGCGCCCCCCTCCCTCCTGAACCGTACCAGGCCACATGCCCTCAACATTGGGAGGGTGCTTTGGGGTCCCCCCCAAAGCACCTTGTTCCCATGTTGATGAGGACAAGGGCCTCGTCCCCACAAGCCTGGCCATTGGTTGTGGGGGTCTGCTGGCGGGGAGGCTTATCAGAATCTGGAAGCCCCCTTTAACAAGGGGACCCCCAGATCCCCCCCCCCTGTGTGAAATGGTAAGGGGGTACTTTTCCTACCATTTCACCAAAAAAGTGTCAAAAATTGTAAAAATGACAGGAGACGGTCTTTGACAATTCCTTTATTAAAATCTTCTTTCTTCTGGTCTTCCTTCTTCCTTTCTTCATCCTTCAGTTTCTTCATCTTCTCCTTCCGGCATCTTCTTCCATCTTCTTCTTCCATCATCTTCTTCCTCCAATCCGCTTCTTCTTGCTCTGGTCTTCTTGTCCGGCATCTTCTTCCATGGCGTCGGTGTCTCTTCTGGGCCACTCTGCGCAATGGGAGGCTCCCGCTGTGTGAGGCTTCGCTGTGTCTGACAGGTCTTTTATAACGGAGGTCGGGCCACCTGGTAACCCCACCCCCATCTGACGTCATGGGGAAAGCCATAGGGAATTCCCCATGACGTCCCCGTGCGTCAGAGGGGGCGGGGTTACCAGGTGGCCCCGCCCTCCATTATAAAAGACCTGTCAGACGCAGCGAAGCCTCACACAGCGGGAGCCACCCATTGCGCGGAACGGCCCAGAAGAGACACCGATGCCGTGGAAGAAGATGCCGGACGAGAAGACCAGAGCAAGAAGAAGCGGATCGTAGGAAGAAGATGATGGAAGAAGAAGATGGAAGAAGATGCCGGAAGGAGAAGATGAAGAAACCGAAGGATGAAAAAAGGAAGAAGGAAGACCAGAAGAAAGAAGATTTTAATAAAGGAATTGTCAAAGACTGTCTCCTGTCATTTTTACAATTTTTGACACTTTTTTGGTGAAATGGTAGGGGTACTTTTTGCCGTCAATTCATTAGCCGCGAGTGATTTTAAATAGCTTTTTTTACTGCAAAAATGACACTTAGTGCATGGACAGTTTTAAGCACAGGAAACATGCGCCCCTTCACAGGCATACTATAGACACCCCCCAGATGTGATACTGCAATGCTGTACTAACAGCACGCACACACACTAATCCCCAGAATCACAGCAGATAATGTCAGCAGCCAGCAGCACATAATAACACTGACACTGGAAACCAATATACGAGGCCGCCGGCGCGGGGGCCTTTTATAATGTGGGGCGTGTACTAAACCCCCTGAGCTATAATTGGCTACAGGCATCCTGCCTGTGGCCAATTATTGCTCTCCTCGCCGCTGGCTCTATGATTGGCCAAGCATGCGGGTCACAGTGCATGCTTGGCCAATCATCATCCAGCAATGCACTGCGGCTGGCGCAGTGCATTGCGGGCCACTCGCATCACACGAATTTGATGCGAGTGGCCCAAATAGTTCTGGGCTCGCCGAGCGGGCGAACGCCCGATGTTCGATTCGAATGCCCGATGTTCGATTCGAACATGTGTTCGAATTGAACACCGGGCCCATCCCTAATCATGAGCATGTTGTAACATTAGGCCTCTAAATATAGTTGGAAATACCCACTGTTGAATACCATTCTTGGATGTCCTCATTAGTAAACCATCTTGAATGCTAAATTGAGATTTGTTTTTTACTAATAATCGGAGGTCTTCTTTTTGGACATAATCATCCTCCAAAATGGCATTGTTACTAGGATCTTCAATATGTTTATATAAGATCCCAAGTATAGGATCTTCCTTTTGGCTTTTTTTTTGATTCAAAGTTTTTATTAAAGATTTTGCATATTACAGACAGTGCATGCAGTAAAATATTGGATGAAGTATATTTACAGACTTACAGAAGAGAAGTGAGTCAAACACATTTGGAATATACCGTGCATCATAGCGTTCAATTATAAAAGCTTAAAAGTGAACTCAACTCATGTTAACCACTTCATCCCCGGACCAATTGTCAGCTCAAGGACCAGAGGTCTTTTTTCAATTTCGCACTGCACTGCTTTAACTGGTAATTGAGCGGTCATGCAATGTTGTAACCAAACGAAATGTGCGTCCTTTTCTTCCCACAAATAGAGCTTTCTTTTGATGGTATTTGATTGCCTCTGTGATTTTAATTTTTTGCGATATAAACGGAAAAAGACCGAAAATTTGGAAAAAAAAAGATATTTTCTACTTTTTGTTATAATAAAAATCTAATAAACTCAATTTTAGTCAAACATTTGGGCCAAAATGTATTCAGCCACATGTCTTTAGTAAAAAAAAATGCCAATAAGCATATATTTATTGGCTTGCGCAAAAGTTATAGCGTCTACAAACTAGAGTACATTTTATGGAATTTACCCCGCTTTTAATTTATGACTGCCTATCTCATTTCTTGAGGTGCTAAAATGGCAGGGAAGTACAAAACACCCCCAAATGACCCCATTTTGGAAAGTAGACACCCCAAGCTTTTTGCTGAGAGGCATGTTGAGCCCATTGAATAATTTTTTTTTTAGTCCCAAATTTTTTCAAAAAGTTGTTACTAAATGATATATTGCTCACCCATGGTTATATGTGGAATTGCACCCCAAAATACATAATTTTTTTTTTAGTCCCAAATTTTTTCAAAAAGTTGTCACTAAATGATATATTGCTCACATATGCCATGGTTATATGTGGAATTGCACCCCAAAATACATTTTGCTGCTTCTCCTGAGTATGGGGATACCACATGTGTGGGACTTTTTGGGAGCCTAGCCACGTACGGGGCCCCGAAAACCAAGCACCGCCTTCAGGATTTCTAAGGGTGCAAATTTTTGATTTCACTCCTCACTACCAGTTTCGAAGGCCATAAAATGCCAAAATAGCACAACCCCCCCCCCCCCCCCAAATGACCCCATTTTGGAAAGTAGACACCCCAAGCTATTTGTTGAGAGGCATGGTGAGTATTTTACAGCTCTCATTTGTTTTTGAAAATGAAGAAAGTAAAGAAAAAAATTTTTTTTTTTTCTTTTGTCAATTTTCAAAACTTTGTGACAAAAAGCGAGATCTGCAAAATACTCACCATACCTCTCAGCAAATAGCTTGGGGTGTCTACTTTCCAAAATTGGGTCATTTTGGGGGTTTTATGCCATCTGGGCATTCCATGGCCTCCGAAACTGTGATTGGCAGTGAGGAGTGAAATAAAAAAATTACACCCTTAGAAAGCCTGAAGGCGGTGATTGGTTTTTGGGGTCCCGTACGCAGCTAGGCTCCCAAAAAGTCCCACACATGTGGTATCCCCGTACTCAGGAGAAGCAACAGAATGTATTTTGGGGTGTATTTCAACATATGCCCATGACATGTTTGGCGCAATATATCATTTAGTGACAACTTTTTGTAAAAAAAAAAATATATATATATATTTTTTTTCATTATTTAATCTCTTAGGACAAAACATAAATAAAATAATGGGCTTAACATTGCTCTCAGCAAATAGCTTGGGGTGTCTACTTTCCAAAATGGGGTCATTTGGGGGGGGGGTTGAACTGTCCTGGCATTTTATGCACAACATTTAGAAACTTATGTCACACATCACCCACTCTTCTAACCACTTGAAGACAAAAGACAAAGCCCTTTCTGACACTTTTTGTTTACATGAAAACATATTTTTTTTCTTGCAAGAAAATTACATTGAACCCCCAAACACTATATATATATTGAATGAATGGATGAATGAATAACTTGTATAGCGCTACAATGCGAACTGAATCGCCTCAAGGCGCTGTATTGGCGTTTGGTTGTCGAGCTTCTAGAAGAGGTAGGTCTTGAGGTTCTTCCTGAAGGCCTGATGGTTTTCTTCCATGCGAATGTCGGTTGGTAGAGCGTTCCATAGCCGTGGTCCTTGGACAGCGAATCTCCGTTCCCCCTTTGATTTGTAGCGGGATTTAGGAATGAGGAGAAGATTTTGATTGGCCGATCGAAGGCTGCGATTCGGTGTGTAGTGTTTTATTTTCTCGCGAAGGTATTGCGGAGCGTTTCCATGTGTGCATTTGTGGGTGAGGCAGAGGGTCTTGAATGCGACCCGATTCCTTATGGTTAGCCAATGTAGGTTCCTCAGGGAAGGGGAGATGGATTCCCAGGGTTTTTTCCCTGTTATCAGTCTTGCCGCCGTGTTTTGGATAAGTTGTAAGCGCGCAAGTTGATATTGGGGTAATCCTATGTAAAGGGAGTTAGCGTAGTCCAGTCGAGAATTGATGACTGTTCCAACTACCACTGCGTTGTCCTCCTTTGGAATGAAGGGGATGAGTCTGCGTAGCAGGCGGAGCAGATGGTGAGATCCACTGACCACCGCTCCTATTTGGGCATCCATTGACATTTCTGAGTCAAAAATGACTCCGAGACTCTTGGCCTTGGTCCTAATGGTGATGGTCCGTCCAAAGATGGTAAGAGGTGTCCAAGGGATCTTGGTTCGGGGGTTATGATTTGCATGTAGGATAAGAAGTTCTGTTTTTGATTCATTAAGTTTGAGGGAGCTAATAGTCATCCAGTCGTCTATCATAGTGAGGCATTTTCCTAATTGCTAATGATGGTCTTTTTGTCCGGTGATACGAAAATATAACTGAGTGTCGTCGGCGTACGAGTGGAAGCAGAGATCTGATCTTCTGATGATGTTGAGGAGTGGGCGAATGTAGATGTTGAAGAGCACTGGCGACAAGGGTGATCCTTGAGGGACTCCACAGGAGATTGCCCGGGTTTCAGAGGTGAAAGCTCCTAGTTTCACTGTCTGAGAGCGATTTCTTAAGAAGGATGCGAACCATTGTAGATCTGAGCCAGTGACTCCTGCTACTTCTGTAAGGCGGATGAATAGAGTATTGTTAAAGCAAAGGCCCTACAGATTAAAATGGTGGGTGTTGCATTTTTTTTTTCCACACAGTATTTGCGCAGCGATTTTTCAAACACATTTTTTGTGGAAAAAATACACTTTTTTATTTTAATGCACTAAAACACACTATATTGCTAAAATTTTTGATGAAATAAAAAATATGATCTTAGGCCGAGTACATGGATACCAAACACGACATGCTTTAAAATTGCGCACAAACACGCAGTGGCGACAAACTACATACATTTTTAAAAGCCTTTAAAAACCTTTACAGGATACCAGATTAGATTCACGGAGGAGGTCTACTGCTAAAATGACTGCCCTCGATCTGACCTTCGTGGTGATACCTCACATGCATGGTGCAATTGCTGTTTACATATGACGCCAGACCAACGCTTGTGTTCGCCTTTGCGCAAGAGAAGGGGGGGCAGGGGTGCTTTTTTTTTTTTTTTTTTTTTTTTAAAATTTATTTAGCTTTTTTATTTTATTTTTAAACTGTTCATTCCATTTCTTTTCTTTGTTATCTATTTTATTGTTATCTCACGGAATGTAAATATCGCCTATGATAGCAATAGGCAGTGACAGGTACTCTTTTTTTGGAAAAATTGGGGTCTATTAGACCCTAGATCTTTCCTCTGCCCTCAAAGCATCTGACCACACCAAGATCGGAGTGATAAAACGATTTCCCAATTTCCCAATGGCGCGGTTTATATCCGGGAGGGGGGACATTCCCTCCCACTGCTTGTTAAAGCAGTCTAGAGGCTAATTACCCGCTAGAATTGCTTTTACATGAAAGCCGATCACTGGCTGAAAAGAATGATACCAAGATGATACCTAAACCTGCAGGCATCATTCTGGACATATATTGTAATCTTTTTTTTTCATGCAGCCTCTTCGCTGAACGAAAAAAAGAGATTGATTGGTGGGTATTCCCACCATTAGAATACCTCCCTTCATCCACCCACTTCTAATGATGGGCATACATGCACCATTTATATATGCCAAAGCATGGGGGCAGCCTCCCGCAAAAGTTATGCCATGTACACACGGTCGCACTTTTCCACGGGGCAAGCCTCCGTCGGAATTTCGAGCGTATGTACGCGGCATTAGGAGCCAATCGCTCCTCCGCCCCTGCTGCCCCCATGCTTCGGCATATATGCTCTTTTTTTAACTGTGGTGGTGAAATCACCTCCTACAGCGTTGGAGTCGCGGCTTTATGTATCGTGGAAGCAAACGCTGTTGCTGTCAAGATAAATAAATCTGCGCTGCAACTGAATGGCGCACCTGAAAACAAAAAAATGGTTAACAATAAAACACAGTAAACAAAATTACATACCTGAAAAGCAAGCATGATAAAAAATAATAAAACATTGCAGAATAGAATGGAGTAAAAAAAGAGCAACAATAGAGAGAGAATAGAGAGAGAGAGAGAGAGAGAGAGAGAGAGAACAATAAAACGACAACTATTTTTGTTTTTTTTATTTTATATATTTTTTTGAGATTCACAGGTAAAAAAGCTCCTGACTGTTAGCGACTGAATCAAAACACTACCACAAAAAAAATGTTAGCGATCGCAGGGATCAGGCCTGACTCTGCGAACGCTGCAGTTATGTGTGCTTAGTGTTTTGTAAGTGACAGTGATCGATCGATACTGCACTTGGGTGGGCTGGGTTGGGCTGGGCTGGGCGGAGGGAGAAAACGCAGGTGCTAGCAGGTATCTGGGCTGATCCTGCTAACAATGCATTTTTTGGAACCCTAAACTGCTGGGACGCTAGTATAGATCTGATCAGATCAGATATTGATCTGTTCAGGTACTGTACCACTAAGGGAGGTGTATGCATTGCGCGTGGGTGTTTGCGGTACTGGCACTAACCTGGGGCGACACAGACCTTATTTGACCCTAAAACCTAATTGATATCACCTGCCAGGCGATCAGGGGGTTAAACCGTTATTGGGTAATAAATGGCGGGTGCCCTGACAGTATAAAAAACAAACTAACTAACCAGCGTCACCCGTAACAGTTATACGGTGATCACTGGTGAAAGGGTTAACTAGGGCAATCAGGGGGTTAAAACCTTTATTAGGTAATATATGGGGGTACCTGACGCTGTATAAAAACCTGACGGGGAACCTAAATAAATAAAATAGCGTCACCAGTGACACTACGGTGATCACTGGTGAAAGAGTTAACTATAGGGGCAATCAGGGGGTTAAAACCTTTATTTAGGTTGTAATATGGGGGTACCTGACCTATAAACCTATTTATGAACCTATATTAACCTGGCGGTTAACCTAAAAAAAAACTGGCTACCTAGCGGCACCAGTGTCACTAATGCAGCGATCAGAAAAATAATCGCTTAGTGACACTGGCAAAAGGGGGTGAAAGGGTGAACTAGGGGCAATCAGGGGGTTAAAACCTTTATTAGGGGGTAGGGGGCTACCTTAGACCTAAAGGGGCCTAAAACTAACTGCCCTGACAGTTATTTCAGTCACACTGACACTAAATGCAGTGATCAGTAAATAAATGATCACTGCAATTAGTGACACTGTGACTGGGGGAGCAGGGGGTGATCTGGGGGTGACTGGGGGTGACAGGGGGGTGGAATGTGTACCTATGTGTCCTGGTGTTAGTGTAGTGTTTGTGCACTAACCTGGATTTCTTCTCTCTTCAGCGTCCCGGTCAGAATGACCGACACGCTGAGCGTGACATCACTGAGCGTGGGACTTTTTGGGAGCCTAGCAGGATTTCTAAGGGTGCGATTTCACTCCTCACTACCAGTTTCGAAGGCCATAAAATGCAAAATAGCACAAACCCCCCCCCCCCCCCAAATTTTTGGAAAGTAGACACCCCAGCTATTTGTTGAGAGGCATGGTGAGTATTTTACAGCTCTCATTTGTTTTTGAAAATGAAGAAAGTAAAGAAAAAAAATTCTTTTTTTTTCTTTTTCTGTCAACTTTCCAAAATTGGGTCATTTTGGGGGTTTTATGCCATCTGGGCATTCCATGGCCTCCGAAACTGTGATTGGCAGTGAGGAGTGAAATAAAAAAATTACACCCTTAGAAAGCCTGAAGGCGGTGATTGGTTTTTGGGGTCCCGTACGCAGCTAGGCTCCCGGTTAATGCCCATGACATGTTTGGCGCAATATATCATTTAGTGACAACTTTTTGTAAAAAAAATATATATATATATTTTTTTCATTATTTAAAAAAACTGGGCTCAGCAAATACCTATTTTATGCACAACATTTAGAAACTTATGTCACACATCACCCACTCTTCTAACCACTTGAAGACAAAAGACAAAGCCCTTTCTGACACTTTTTGCACTTGCAGAAAATTACATTGAACCCCCAAACACTAATGCAGGCGCTGTATTGGCGTTTGGTTGTCGAGCTTCTAGAAGAGGTAGGTCGATGGACAGCGAATCTCCGTTCCCCAGATGGTTAGCCAAAAATAATCGCTGTTAGTGACTAATGGTGATGGTCCGTCCAAAGATGGTAAGAGGTGTCCAAGGGATCTTGGTTCGGGGGTTATGATTTGCATGTAGGATAAGAAGTTCTGTTTTTGAAAAGTGAGGCATTTTCCTAATTGGGGGTGATAAGAGGTCGTCGGCATACGAGTGGAAGCAGAGGTTGAAAGCCGATCACTGGCTGAAAAGAATGATACCAAGATGATACCTAAACCTGCAGGCATCATTCTGGACATATATTGTAATCTTTTTTTTTCATGCAGCCTCTTCGCTGAACGAAAAAAAGAGATTGATTGGTGGGTATTCCCACCATTAGAATACCTCCCTTCATCCACCCACTTCTAATGATGGGCATACATGCACCATTTATATATGCCAAAGCATGGGGGCAGCCTCCCGCAAAAGTTATGCCATGTACACACGGTCGCACTTTTCCACGGGGCAAGCCTCCGTCGGAATTTCGAGCGTATGTACGCGGCATTAGGAGCCAATCGCTCCTCCGCCCCTGCTGCCCCCATGCTTCGGCATATATGCTCTTTTTTTAACTGTGGTGGTGAAATCACCTCCTACAGCGTTGGAGTCGCGGCTTTATGTATCGTGGGAGCAAACGCTGTTGCTGTCAAGATAAATAAATCTGCGCTGCAACTGAATGGCGCACCTGAAAACAAAAAAATGGTTAACAATAAAACACAGTAAACAAAATTACATACCTGAAAAGCAAGCATGATAAAAAATAATAAAACATTGCAGAATAGAATGGAGTAAAAATAGAGAGAGAATAGAGAGAGAGAGAGAGAGAGAGAGAGAACAATAAAACGACAACTATTTTTGTTTTTTTTTATTTTATATATTTTTTTGAGATTCACAGGTAAAAAAGCTCCTGACTGTTAGCGACTGAATCAAAACACTACGACAAAAAAAATGTTAGCGATCGCAGGGATCAGGGGCAATCATGTGTGGTGTTTTTAAACAACGATCTTTACTTGGGTGGGCTGGGTTGGGCTTAGGAGAAAACGCATAGCAGGTATGGGGGTACCTGAACCCTAAACGCTATCAGATCAGATAAAAACCTGACGTGGGTGTTTGGGGAACCTGGGGCGACACAGAAATAAAACTAAATATCAACAGGGGGTTAAACTGGCTAACCAGCATCACCAGTGACACTTCTACGGTGATCACTGGTGAAAGGGTTAACTCTAGGGGCAATCAGGGGATTAAAACCTTTATTAGGGGGTAGGGGGCTACCTTAGACCTAAAGGGGCCTAAAACTAACTGCCCTGACAGTTATTTCAGTCACACTGACACTAAATGCAGTGATCAGTAAATAAATGATCACTGCAATTAGTGACACTGTGACTGGGGGAGCAGGGGGTGATCTGGGGGTGATCTGGGGGTGACAGGGGGGTGGAATGTGTACCTATGTGTCCTGGTGTTAGTGTAGTGTTTGTGCACTAACCTGGATTTCTTCTCTCTTCGGCGTCCCGGTCAGAATGACCGACACGCTGAGCGTGACATCACTTCCGCCTGCCTGTATTTACAATATACAGGCAAGGGAAAGTTTTCATTCGCCAGGAGCGATCGCGAGGGGGTGGCCAGAAACCACTGGCCGTCCCCTCATCCCGGATCGCTCCTGAAGCGATGCCGACTGTCCCCGCCGGCAGGGGGGTCCGATCGGACCCCCCACCCGCCGGAAGAATGTCACGTACAGGTACGGGATTTTGCCTGTACGTGCCATTCTGCTGACGTATATGTACATGGGGCGGTCGGCAAGTGGCTAAACAAAACTCGACAGTAACAGCAGTGGCATCAAGGAGTCATATAATGGAGGTGGAGCGTTTCAAACGCATAAAGTGTTGAGTGTTCCTTCACTGCACTTGTTGTACCAGAAGATCAGGGGTTTGGCCATCCCGCCCAGGCACCCCCGTTGGGATCTAACTGTGCCTGGGTGGGAGGGAGGTCATCCAATACAGCTGTGGTCGCCGTGGTAGCGATCTCTAGAATGTGTGAGTCAATAATCTGGTTTTGTTATTTCAGTCCAGGTCCGTTACCCATGTCTGATTGCAATGCGGTAGTGAAAAATAAAAGGTCTGTCCGTAAGATCTTTGCGTGAACTTGGGGGAGGGGGATTGGTGAGGGGGGAGTCAGGTGGGTCAGGTGGGGGGGATGCAGGGAGGGTATGTCTGCCAAGAAGGTGCCATATGTCGCTCTTTATGTGGCCGGGGAGTCCCCTTAGGTCAGGCTATAGGGATGTTGATGTGAGGCTGCGATATTCTGCAGTTTCTTTGAAGTGTAGCCAGCAAATGGCATGATACTTGGAAGGGGTGTCGTTTTCTTGGTGTATGAGGTCCTCCATTTCCGCTATCTTACCTACTCTGAGCAGCCATTCCGAAATGGTGGGGGGGAAGATGTCTTCCAGTGTGTGGGTATGCAAAGTTTCGCCGCATTTTTTTATGTGTAGAATCAGGGATTTTGAGTATACCTTTTGTGGTATAGAAGTGTGGTGGAGTAGGTATTGTGCTAGGGGAGAAATCAGGAGTATAGGTAGTGACTTGGGAGATGATATGGTGGATCTCTTTCCAGTAGGGTTGGATAAGGGAACATTCCCACCAGATGTGTAGTAGTGATCCGTGTGCACCACTGCATCTCCAGCACTGCGGTGAGACACTGGGATGGAACTTATGAATTTTATCAGGGGTTCTGTACCACCTCGAAAAGAGTTTGTACCCGTTTTCCTGCGGGGATACATTCAGGGAGCCTTTGTGAATATGGGTAAGGATATGGTCCCACTCTTCTTGAGTCAGGATAGTCTGTAGATCCGTTTCCTATTTTTGGCATGTCATGTCACTGGAGGTAGAGGGTTTGGCGCTTAGTAAGGTATAAATGCTTGATATGACATGTCTTATGGGTTCAGAGGTGGTGCACAGAGTTTCAAAAGGAGTTAGTTCCCTGTCCCAATGAGTAGGTTGAGTGGGATTAGTCAGAAAGTGTCTGATCTGGAGAAATTTAACCACTTTCCGCCCGCCCATTGTGAATAGACATCGGCAAAGTGGTTGTCAAATCCTGACCGGACGTCATAGGACGTCCTCAGGATTTTGAGCCGTTGCGCGCCCCCGGGGGCGCGCCCCTGGGGGCGTGCATCGCGGCGATTATTGTTGCGGGGTGTCAGTCTGACACCCCGCAACTACGATCTTGGTAAAGAGTCCCCGACAGAGACTCTTGACCACGTGATCAGCGGTGTCCAATCACGGCTGATCACAGTGTAAATAGGAAGAGCCGGTAATCGGCTTTTCCTCACTCGAGTCTGTCAGACGCGAGTAGAGAAGAGCCGATCGGCTGCTCCTCTGACAGGGGGTGTCTGTGCTGAATGATTATCAGCACAGCCCCCCGAGGATGCCCACACTGGACCACCAGGGACGCCACCAGACCACCAGGGATGCGCAGCAGAAGGTATGCCACCCTAGACCATCAGTGATGACACACAGTGCCCACAATGGATGCCAATCAGTGCCCACAATGAATGCCAATCAGTGCCCACAATGGGCATCACTGATTGGCATGCATTATTGTTTGGCACTGATTGGCATCCATCAATACAAAACAATGCTGCTTATCAGTGCCTATCCGTGCCACCTATCAGTGCCCATCCATGCCACCTATCAGTGCCCACCCATGCCCATCTGTGTCGCCTATCCATGCCCATCTGTGCCACCTATCCATGCCCATCCGTGCCGCCTATCCATGTCAAGCCGTGCCAGCTATCAGTGCCAATTTGTGCCACCTATCAGTGCCCATCCGTGTCGCCCATCCGTGCCGCCTATCAGTGCCTCCTATCAGTGCCCATCAATGCCACCTCAGTGCCACCTCATCGGTGCCCATCAGTGCCATCAGTGCAGCCCCATCAGTGCCCATCAGTAAAGGAGAAAACTTACTTATTTACAAAGTTTTGAAACTGAAACAAAAAAAATATATTTTTTTTCAAAATTTTCGGTATTTTTTTATTTGTTTAGCAAAAAATAAAAACCGCAGAGGTGATCAAATACCACCAAAAGAAAGCTCTATTTGTGGGAAAAAAATGATACAAATTTCATTTGGGTACAGTGTAGTATGACCGCGCAATTGTCATTCAAAGTGTGAGAGCGCTGAAAGCTCAAAATTGGTCTGGGCAGGAAGGTGTTTACGTGCCCTCTATTGATATGGTTAAAGAAGGGGATGGTTAAGTTTGGAAACTTAGATGGGAGAACTTGGAAGGGGATCATTTTCCCTTTGTCGAAGAAGGACCCTGCCCTCACAGTGTGTTGTATGGATCTGCCTTCCATACAAGAGTCTGGTACACCTGGTGGGAAATCCGGATTTCGGTCCAATGGGGATAGCGGGCCAGGCTAGGAAGCCACTTTTAGCTTGTTACAGACGGTTCAAAAGATTAGTAGAGTCGACCGATTAGGGGGTGTGTCTTACTTTCCCGTAGTATCCCAGCTGGGCTTATCCATGGGAGATAATGTAGAGGAGAGGAGCAGAATGCCCCCTCCAGGCCTATCCAGGCCTTCCTTTTGTCGTGGAGGTGCCAGTCCACGATTCTGGCCAAATGGCATGCCCAGTAGTATTTTTGTGCGTTGGGGAGTCCAATTCCCCCGTTTAATTTCGGGTTCGCCAGTTTGTTCCAACCTATGCGGGGGTGTTTGTCAGCCCAAATGAATTTCAGACATAGTGTTTTGTATGTGGCGAAGAATAAGGGAGGATGCTTAATGGGAAGAGTCTGTAGCAGGTATAGAAGCCTGGGAAGAGTGTTCATTTTCAGAATGGCTGCCGTCCCAAACCATAAAAAAGTAGTCCTATTCCATACTTGAAGGTCATTTTGAATTGTCTGAAGGATGGGTAGGAAATCACATGTGTATAGGTCTGCTAGGTTAACTGGCAACAGTATGCCCAGGTAAGTAATGGCCCGCGGTTTTCCCACCCGAAGGGAAAATTGGCCTGACATTGTGACATTAGGGATTTGGGTAGCGAGACATTGAGAGCCTTAGATTTTGCAAAATTAATTTGGAGGTTAGAAAGAGTTTTAAGCAGGGAAAAGTCCTGAAGGAGGTTTGGAATTGAGGTTATGGGGTCTGTGAGAAACATAAGGACGTCATCCGCATAAGGGGCAAGTTTATACTGTTCGTCTTTGATTGTCACACCTTTAATAGATGGGTTGGTTCTAAGCCTGTGTAGCATGGGTTCCAGGGAGAGGATGAAGATAATTGGAGATAAGGGGCACCCCTGTCGAGTTCCGTTTGACAGGGATAAGGCCTCCAAAAGGTGGCCGTTGCCCTTGATTCTTGCCGTAGGGAACGAGTATAGTGCTAGTATATATTGAAGCATACGATCCCGAAAGCCTATTTTGCGTAGAACTGCCGTCATGAAGTCCCAGGCCACCCTGTCAAAAGCCTTCTCCACATCGAGGGAAAGGAGAAAGCATGGGGTGTTGGATGAGGATAGCCAGTGATGTACACTAATGGCGTTCAGTGTGTTGTCACAGGCCTCTCGGCGGGGGGTTTAAAGCCTACCTGATCCAGGGAGATTAAGGAGGGGAGTAAGGGGAGTATGTGGTTTGCAATCATTTTCGCATAAATCTTTACGTCCACGTTTATGAGTGAGATGGGCCTGTAGTTGGACACGATGGTCGTGTCTTTCCCTTGTTTGGGAATCATGGTGATGTGGTTGGCGAAGCGTTAAAAGTGGTCAGAAAGTGAGGGATGAGTGTTTCCTTGAAGGTTTTATAATAACTGACAGTGAGACCATCTGGGCCAGGGCTTTTGCCCGGTTTCATTTGTTTAAGGGCGGTCATGGTCTCTTTCCATGTGAGTGGTTTGTCTAGGTTTGTGGCCTCTTCGCCTGATATGGGTTGAGGGCCATATTGGTTAAGAAAATCTTCAATCAGTTTTTTCCTGTCCTGGGTAGGGTCTGTTGTCTGGTGGGTGGGTAGGTTGTATAGTTTAGAGTAGTATAATTTAAATTAATTTGCTATATCAGTGAAAGTTACGAATTTGCGGCCCGCGATAGTATGAATGGTGGAGGCGGCTTTTCTGTTTTGTAGGGCCCTAGCGAGAAGTTTGCCCGATTTGTTACCAAATTCATAGTACAATTGTTTTGTGATGGCATATTTGCGTCTGGTTGATTTCCCGAGTTCATCGAGAAGGGTTTCCCTGGCTGTCAGAAGTTCTTGAAATGTGCTTTCGGCTAGAGATTGTTTGTGTGTCTTTTCCAGAGAGAGGATACATTCCGATAGTTCTGTAATTTGTTTTTGTCTGGCTTTTCGCCTTTTTGCAGCAATAGAGATGAGTTCACCTCTGACAACACATTTGTGAGACGCCCAAAGGGATATCGGGTGAATATCGGAAGATACATTCTCTTGAAAATAATGCTGTAGGCATGTGTTTATTCTTAAAGTGTGTTCTATGTCAGTGAGGAGGCAGTTATCCAGACGCCAGATCGGGGGCCTCGCTAGGGCTGTAGATAAAGAGATGGTGATGGAGATGGGATGATGATCCGATAAGATCATGGGTTCTATGGTGGCCGTCAGAAGAGATTCTAGGTCTGTTTGAGTCATGAAGAAGTAGTCAACCCTCGTATATTTGTGGTGGGGGACATTGTAGAAGGTAAAATCCTTTGTAATGGGATGCAGTGTGCGCCATGTGTTGTGCAGTGTTAGGTTAGCTAGCTGTGTCTTGATTGCATGCAGTGCCCTAAAGGTTATGGCCGAGGTTCCAGAAGAGGAGTCCAGTAAAGGTGCAAGGGCCAGGTTAAAGTCACCGCCAACAATCAGCATTCCCCTGCAAAACGAGGTCAGGCTCTGTAAGGTGTTGAAGAAAAAGCGGACTTGTTGGCTGTTGGGGGCATAGAGGTTAGCTAACGTCACCGGTTTGTTATGGAGTGAGAAACAGGTATCGCGCATTGGCGTCGAGCATTGTGTCTTGTACCTGGAAGGGCCAATTTCTGGAAATTAGGATGGATACTCCTTTAGATTTGGATTCCGCGTTGGTCGCATGAAACACTGTGGGGTAAAAGGAGTTTATGTTATGTTTTTGGAGTTGCTCTGGAACTCACACTGATGAGAGAGGTGTGTGAGTGCTGGGCGTAAGGGGAAATGATCTGGAGCCTCCCCCTGGAATGATGAGCTAATTGAAGCTAATTGAGAGCTGACCTGAAGCCCAACTCGTGAGCCGTGCGCAAGAGATCCCCAGGTGAAGCTGCGGGATAGTGAATCACAAGCCGTGCTGTGTAGTGCGGGCGGGCGGCAATTGTCCAGGACTGTCTGATCCATCCACCGCCACCTGTACATCGCATTCTCTGAGCCATGAGCTGGAGATCTCCCTGACGCTACAGACGCTACAGACGCTACAGCGGTGGAGACCGTGGAGACTTGTGGAGATCGGGAGCTGAGACAGGAGAGAGTCCTGCAACCAGGAGCGGCGGTGTTTAGCGGTGCAGCTAACACACATATTTGTGAAGACACAGCGCTGGAGAGTCTGGGAGCTGGGAGAGCTCTGTGCCTGGAACCCCGCGCTGGGAGAGACAGAGAGACAGAGTGAGGGACGGACGGACTGGAACCTATGGCACTGATGCAGTAAAGTCGATACGGAGCTACAAAGTCATCTACCATAGGGTGCCTCTTCCCCCTCTCCTCTGTCCTACTCTTATCCTGCCCCCATCCTGGAATAATGGTGAAGTGAAGTGAATAATGGACTGAGGAGCGGCATTGACAAAAGGGGTGAGTCACTGATTGAATGGACTGATATACTAAAATATTAAATCTGCTACAAATATGTTATATATATAACTACCATAAGGACTCTAGAAAGTGTAAAGAATATACCGGGTGCACAGATACTGGTACAAAGAGTGTAACAGACTGCAGACTAAACATGGAAGTGACTACTAAATGGGAAAAATAAACAGGAAAAACAAACTGTGTTACTAAGCTTAACGTCAACTATAAGCTAAATAACCCTCCCCAGCTAAAAAAAAAAAAAAAAAAAAAAAATACATACGACTGCTCACCATAAACAGCAAACAGAGTAAAACAGAGTGATACTACACAAGATTAAAAGATTAAAAGTGGCACAGACTATGTAAATTGCAGACCCTTTGTTTTTTTACCTAGGGACAGTGGATTGAACACATATACCCCCATCCTCCCCAATTTTCTATCATTTAAACCATTTCTTAAACTCCCACTCACAAACATCCTTGGTGGTTGAGAAAGAAAGAAAACATATTTAAAAAGGACAGTGGACTGAATACGTATATCTTATAACTACTTATAACTACCCCCCCACCTAATTACTCCACCATTAACCTCCCCACATACTCAAAAAAGGAAACCAAACCAAATAGGTGGAGGGCTGTGGCAAAAGAAAGGTGGAGAAAGTGATGCCGACACGTAGACAAACCGCACAACAAGCAGGCACGATAAAAGCATACCTCTCCCCACGCACTGTAAGTGGAGGACAGAAGCGAGATATGTTGAAGGCAAGTAAAGACTGCCCTGCTATGGGAAAGACACCAGAACGAAATATAAGTAGTATATCAAACTCAACCAAATCAGAACGGGGATCCCTGACATCCGGCAGGGGTACACAGATTAAAGAATGGGGTTCCCCAGGGATGGGCAGAGGCCGGATAATGGTAAACAGCAGAAATCCTAACACCAGCCCAACTCAGGGCAATCCCACCCCAGTAGAGGAAGAGGGCGATAAGGAAAGACAAAATGCGATGGGTAAGATGCAGCAAAAAGCACTAACACTACCATCATCAACAGGACAAACTCAGGGACAAGAAAAAAGGGAGAGTAATGACAGAGGGAACCCCCTAAGGAATCAGGAATATGAGGGGGATAGACAAGAAAATGGCCAAATGCCACTGACATTTACTACATCCCCTAAGCCCCCCAATACTGCAACCTGCACCCCTCCAGCGACACCAATGGAAGACAGAGGGAATCTCCATAGCGCTAACATTAAACCAACTGGAAACGCAGGGGCAGAAATAGAAGGAAATGGAGAATCAGAAATAACGCCTAATTCGGTGCTAAGCCCTAATGGGGAAAAACTTATAAACCCCCAAAGTATGGCAGTACAAACTCTGAATACAGGTTGGGAGGGAGGCAAGAAGTTCTCAAGGCCCGAGAGACAAGCAGAAAGCTTAGAGAGGGACATTAGAGAACTCAGAGATCTTCTCAAAGCACTACCCACCAAAACAGATATCCAACATTTAATATCAGCAGTAGAGCAATCTTGTCAGCAAGCTGTAGAGGGCATCAGAGAGGAGATACACGAACTAGGACATAGATTAGAAACAGCTGAAAACAACCAGGAGACAATAATACAAACAGTCGCAGATATACAGGACACAGTAAACTATCAAGAAGAGCTTTTAAACTCCTATAAAGACCAACTAGACGATTATGAAAACAGGGAACGAAGACAAAATATCAGAATAAAAGGAATACCAGAAGCGATTCAAAGAGCTGAACTACTTCCTGCAATTCAGCAAATATTCCATCAAATAATGGGAGAAGAAGCCCCAGAAACCATTGAGGTAGATAGAGTCCACCGCGTCCCATCATATATTAGGCTAAATGCTGAAAAACCAAGAGATATAGTGTGTAAGCTTCATAAATTTACAGTAAAGGAGAAGATAATGAAGCTTGTACGCGAAAAGAAGGAGATTGTCTTTGATGGAATACAGATATCTTTATATCATGATTTATCAAGCAGGACTCTAATGCAAAGACGAAATGTAAAACCAATATTGGAAGCCCTTCGTGCAGCAGAAATTAAATACCGCTGGGGATTCCCATTTAGCCTTACAGCCACCCGAAATGGCAAAACAGCAACTCTAAGATCTAAAGATGATTTGCAACGGTTTATGGAGACACTCGAACTATCCCCAATAGAATTCATAGATTGGAGAAGAATCGACACAAGAAAAACTCTACAACGTCCAGAACAGTGGCAGCAAACCACCCCACAAAACCCTCATGAGAATGGGGACAGGGGGAGGGGGGGAGAGAGGGAGGGATGGGGGGGAGGATACAGAGGTAAATGATGGACAATTTGGAACTTATTGCTCACGGATTATAAAGTGGGGGGGGGTGGGGGGGGTCATGGAGGGGAATGTTGGATAACCTGAAAATACTGCTGGTGATTAATAGGGAGGAGGGGGGATGGGGGGTGGGAGAGAGGGGGGGATATTGAAATCTTTTTTTTTTTTTTTTTTTTTTCTTTGCGGTATGATGAATTGAAACTAGATATAATGAATACCATGTGACAATGAGAAAGCTGAATAATAATATACTATAAAGTCAGGAAGAAAAGGGGGGCAATGGGAATAAGACACAGGTGGTGAAGTACACATTACATAACACGTTTGTTATTATTGTTTTTTAAAAATGTTTTTATATTTTTTTTCTAATAATGTTTTTTTTTTTTTTTTTTTTTTTTTTTTTTTTATATTTTACTAATATAATGAGAGATATTAAACACAGGGTGGAAAGGTACCATAGTCAATAAGGGAATATACAAATCACTAAATAGACTAGGAAGATAGTGGGATGGGATTAAAGGGGGGGAGAGGGGGAGGGAAGGGGTAGATACTTAAGGGTAATACACATAAATGATATAAAGGTTTAAGATTTTTGATCACCGGATTTCACGACACAAGGAAAGAAAAAAAAGAGAAAAGAAAAGGGGAAAAAAATTTTTTTTTTTTTTTTTTTTTTTTTGTTTTTTTTTTTTTTTTTTTTTTTTTTGGGGCCACCCCCCCATCTGACTTTGAAGGGAGGTACACGATTGACAAAGCAAACTTAATGAATGTGTAGACACTAATGGTATAAAGGATGTTTTTTTTTTTTTTTTTTTTTTTTAAGGACTGGTAGAACGGTCCAAGGGAGGCCCATTAATAGCAAGAATACTATGAGAAAGTAGATATACGTGATATAATGAATGAACAGTCTTATTAAACAGGGAGAATATTAACTGTGAATTAATGGGGGTTTTTTTTTTTTTTTTTTTTTTTTTTTTTTTTTTTCCTCCTCCCCCCTCTCACGCTGTCCCTCACCCACACCTTCCCATGCCCTTTCTCTCGCTCCTCCCCCTTTTTTTTTTTTTTTTCTCCCCCCTCTCTACCCCTCGCCCCCTTATGCTCTCTTTTTGAAGAGGACTAAATGCAAATTGGAATGCAGATGTGGGGGGAAGAGGGATGGGGACGAATGGTGGGGATATGGGGGGAGGGAGGGCTGAATTAGTGAGGGGGGAAGAATAGTAATGAATAAAGAGATAATGAGGTCAATAAACAGGGAACAAAAAAAAAAAAAAGGGGAGGGGGCTCCAGATCAGTGGGGTGGGTTATAGAGTTAATAAACTCATTAGGTTAGGTCCAATACATAGGACTCAGAAATTGCAGTTTTGCCAAAAGGTCAGAGAGGACGAAAAGGGGGGTGCAACCCCCCTCTAGAAATCACTACCTAACTAGTTAATAACCCAAAATGGACTATTGGGTTATAGGGGAAAGGGTTTTTATTTTTTTTTTTTTTTTCTTCTTCTTCTTTTTCTTTCCCTCTCTCCTTCTGCTCTTCGCCCACTCCACCCTCAAAGGGCCCGGGTAGTAGTGAAGCTAAACATCCGGAATAAAGAAAAAATGTAATGGCTGTTCCAATAAAAATAATATCATATAATATAAGAGGCCTAAAATCAGCACAGAAAAGAGGTCGCCTATGGCAAGAGTTACAACATTATGCAGCAGATATAGTATATTTACAAGAAACTCACTTTGTGAAAGAAGATATACCAAATATGCCAACATATGAATTCAATCAATGGTTCCACGCACCCTCCCCGATTGCCAGGGCAAGAGGGGTAACAATAACATTCAGGAAAACATGCCCGATAATAATGGAATCCACCCAGATAGATCCAGAAGGTCGCTATCTCTTTGTGAAAGCCAGATTAAACGGTCAATGTTATACCTTCGCCGCAATATATGCACCAAATATAGGAACAGTGAACTTCCTGATAAAAACTTTGAAATTACTAGAAGAATACAGAGAAGGCTTTTTGATTTTGGGGGGAGATTTTAATTTAGCTATGGACCCAAGTATGGACACCTCAACAGGTAAAACTAATATATCTTATAAAGCATTAAAACATATAAAACAACTTATAAGATCAGCTCATCTGGTAGATGGATGGCGGGTAAAACACAATGGGAAGAAAGACTACAGCTACTTCTCTAAAACACATAATATGTACTCACGCTTGGACCTTTTCCTGGTGGATCAGTACCACCTGGAAAAGATCCGATCATGTACGATTGAACCAATAACAATCTCGGATCATGCCCCCATTACAATGACTATCCAACATATGACTGGAGGTTACAGGGAACGAATATGGCGACTGAACGAGACACTGTTAGATGATAACAGTATAGTAGAGGAAATAAACAGCAAAATAAAAATGTATTTCGAGATGAACATTTCAGGAGAAACATCAGAACAAGCGATCTGGGAGGCACATAAATCGGTAATCAGGGGTGAATTGATAGCACAAGGGTCAAGGAAAAAAAAAGAAAAACAAAAAGAGATAACAGAGTTGTTAGAAGAAATTAGTGATCTAGAAAAAAAACATAAAACACATCCAGATCTGGCAGATGTGGAGAAACTGGAAACTGCAAGGAGTAAACTAACACTATGTCTAGATTATAAAACAAGAAATAAAACGAGATATTTTGCTCATAGGTTCTATAAACAGGGCAACAAATGCGGTCGCCTCCTAGCAAGACAGCTTAAAAAACAACAGGAGTCCAGACACATTCATAAATTAACAGTTAAAAATAAAATGATAGTAGAAACTCAGGCAATAGCAGCAGAATTTCGGAGCTACTATGAAGCTCTATATAATATCCACTCTAAACAAATAGGGGATATAGAAGAGCAGCAACTGAACGAAACTAGAGAATATATAAGAGATGCAGAAATGCCAACTTTGCCATCAGAAGTAATAGAAGAGATAAACAAACCAATAACAATAGAAGAAGTAAATAGAGCGATAGCAAATCTGGCAATGGGGAAAAGCCCAGGGCCAGACGGCTTCACAAACTCGTACTATAAAAAATTTGCTATACATCTGGAAAAACCGTTATGTAATTATTTTAATTCAATCAACTCATCAAACCCACTACCACCAGAAGCCTTATTAGCGTACATTACAGTACTTCCAAAGCCAGGGAAAGACCCCCAGCAATGTGCTAATTATAGACCTATCTCCCTGCTAAACGCAGATACTAAACTCCTAGCAAAAATCTTGGCTCTAAGGCTACAAGATCATATAGTAAAAATAGTCCATCCCGATCAAACAGGCTTTATGAAGGGCCGTGAGGCTAGAGACAATACTATAAGGGCCTTACATATTTTACAATATATAAAAAACGATCCAGATAAAACCCCTAGAGTGATAGTATCGATGGATGCCGAAAAGGCTTTCGATAGGGTGAACTGGAACTTTATGACCGAGGTCTTGAGGGAGATGAAAGTGGGGGAACGCATAATGGGCTGGATAGCGGCACTATATTCAACACCAAGAGCAAGAGTAAAGGTGAATGGAACACTGTCAGAACATTTCCAGATAAATAATGGCACCAGACAAGGATGCCCTCTGTCACCTTTATTATTTGCAATAACACTAGAACCCTTTCTACGTAAAATAAGGAAAAACAAGGAAATCCAGGGGACCTGTATAGGACCAGAAGAACATAAGGTCTCGGCATATGCAGATGACCTGTTATTTTACCTATCAACACCCCACCCCTCATTATCCGCTTTGATGGCAGAAGTATCAAAATTTAGCGCGATATCGAACTTTAGGATTAACTTTGAGAAGTCCGTAATCCTCCCATACTATATACCCACGGAAACAAGCAGGATATTGAAAAGCCTGTATCCCTTTATATGGGAAAAAAAATCTCTAGTCTACTTAGGAATACATATAACAGCAGACCCTAAACTCTTATATGATCTGAATTACAGAGTGTTAATGGAAGGGGTATTAGAGGATCTGAGGAAGTGGAAAGGAAAAACTTTAACCTGGTTAGGAAGGGTAAGCGCTATAAAAATGAGCATCCTCCCTAAAATTATCTACACCCTATATACAGTGCCAATTCCACTTCCTCAGACCTTCTTCAAAAACATACGGAAAGCTTTTACAACTTTTGTATGGAACAACAAACGTCCTAGATTAGCATATGAGATAATATGCAAGGGGAAGTCAGAAGGAGGTATGGGGCTACCAGATTTAAAAATATACTACAAAGCAATGGCCCTAGTACGTATCATAAATTGGAGGCATGACCAAAAAGAAAAAATTTGGGTATCTCTGGAACAGAATATGGCAGGAAGGAGTCTAAAGGGAATTCCCTGGATCCCAAAGACAGACAGGGGCTTATCAAAAAGGACATCACTATTAACCAAGAACACCTTAAAAATATGGGACCAACTGAATGAAAATGGAGATTATGCCCCACAGATATCACCACTAGCACCATTGGAAGGATTCCCATGGTTCCCACCAGGGGAAGAAACAGGATCAATGGGGAAATGGGGGATAGACGGGGACACGACATGTGGTAAATTTGCCCCGATGGGAACCTTAATAACACTATTAGAAATAAGACAAAAAATGGGAATAATCCCATTGATGGAATGGAAGTACCTCCAATTAAAAAGCTTTTTTAATAAACTAGAGACCATGATGAGACCCCTGAACTCACTTACTATATTTGAAAAGAAAAATGTAAAGATGACGAAACCCAGACACCTATTGTCCCAAATGTACACACTAATTTTAGGGACCAGGAAAAACATAACACCTTATTATATTAAAGAATGGGAAGGGGAATTAAAATGTAATTTCACTACGACACAAATTAAAGAACTTATAGACTCAGCATACTATACGTCTCAAAGCTCCAAGATTCAGGAAACATCGTATAAACTCCTGACTAGATGGTACCATACCCCAGCAAAATTAGCACAGATATACTCGACAGCAGACCCTAGATGCTGGAGAGGTTGTGGCCAAAGAGGTACCCTACTTCACATATGGTGGACATGCCCCAAAATAAGAAGGTTCTGGCAAGAAATAGCCCCTTGGATAGATAGACTATCTCAAGAACAGATAGAATTAACCCCTCTTAACTATCTATTCCATGGGTCACAGAAGATACGTAAGAAATATAGGAATAGTATCCTACCATTTTTATTAAATGCAGCTAAATTATTGATACCGAGGTTTTGGAAACAACCCAGATGTCCAACTATTTTAGATTGGAAGAAAGAAGTGGAATTAATAATGGAGGCCGAGAGATGGATACATAAGATTGAAGGTAGGAAAGAGAGGTTTGTGCAAATATGGACAGAATGGGAGTTGTGGAAAGCAGAGATTGAATGATAAAATGGCAAGAATTGAACCCGGAACGCCCAGGGGGAGAGGGGGGAGGGTATGTGGGAGAGAGGAACTTTTCTTCTTCTTTTTTATTTAGTTATGTATTTTTTTTTTTTCCTCTCTCTCCCACCCCCACACAAATTCTATTCTCCTCTGCACTGAAATAGGAAGGTAAATATGGAATAAATTACAAACACAATCACATGGAGACCTTAGTGAACTACCACTTTCTCAGTCACTTTTTCTTTTTTTTTTTTTTTTTTTTTTATTATGTTAACTCCACATGATAATATGGAGTTAAAATAAACACAAACCACTAGGTGGAGGTAATTGTCCCCACTCCAAATTTTTTATTTATTTTTTTTTTTTTTTCTTCTCTTTCTTTCCTTCCTGGAAAGGAATGTAAAGGCACACATGATAAGATGGATTTAAATAAACACAAACCACTTGGTGGATGTATGGAGGTGTGGGGGGGAGGGAGGGGGAGGAATATATAACCCTTTCCGTTTCCTTCCTTCCCTTTATTTTCTAAAGGTTTTTTTTTTTTTTTTTAATTTTTTTTTTAATTTTTTTTTTTTTTTTTTTTCTTTCTCTTTTCTGATGTTATGCTTTTAGGGGGGAGGGGGGAATAAAACGAGTAGAATAAGTATGATGCTACACTGTATATATACATAAGTGACACTGTTAATGTAAATGTGAAAGAAAAACCAATAAAAAAATTTGATAATAAAAGGAGTTGTAAAGTTTGGGGATATTGTCGGATCTGAAGTGTGACTCTTGGAGAAACACCATGTCAGCCTTGGCCTTTTTTAAGAGGATGAAAAGTTGAGATCTTTTTTTCGGGGTGTTAAGTCCACTGATGTTTAGAGAATATAGCCTGACCTGAGGGGGGAGGGCCCCTTCTGGGGAGTAGACCATAGTGTTGGGGGGTGGGGGGATTAGACCCTGTCTGATGCAGAGTCAGTGGGGTTGTGAGGAAGGGGTAGGTACCGGGGGGTGAGGGTCAGGAGCTTGGGATGTGAAGAGGGGTAGGAGGTTCGTCCTCCCAAGTAATCAACCGAGAAGTTAGGGCACTAGTCCTTACTTCTGTATAAGACGTCGGCGGGGTACAGAGTGGGATCGGAGAGCACCAGCCCTAGGGAGGCGCCCTGTAATCCGCACCACTGTATGGGGGTTGAGAGTGACTATTCGGGGAAGATCGAGATGGGTAGTCAGAAGATCGGTTACTATCTCCTCCAGTAAAAGGCATATGGAAAATACATTTGGGAAGCTTGTGAAATTAGAGAATATGATTATGATTTTGATTCTACCAGCGAACCGAGTGTATAATAGAAAAGGTCAGTATGTTATGTCTAAAGAGAGAAGAGAGTCCGGCACAGGGTATGCAGCTGTCGGTGAGGGAGAGGTGTGTCACAACCGCTCCTTTAGATAGTGCACGTCAATTAAGAGGGGAGCGCATCAGGGATTAAGCGTGTCTAAATGACTTGCCTCTGAGTAACCATGTTTAAAATTGGAAGCTGTAAAGTTTAAGTAACAGCAGATACACAAATAAAAAAGAGAACCTAATTCACGGTCTTAACAGTCTAACGTCTACCATGAAACTATATAAATTTTAGTAAACTCAAGTCTTTTTACCTTGGGGACTGTGGGGGTATTCAGAAAATCCTTGGTTGTCCCTGGTCACTAGCTTTCCAGCGTGCGAGCAGGCCTATCTAGACACTACTTGGTGTCTGTAGCTGGGTTTGTATGGCTTTAGCCTTCCTCTGTTAGATTCACACCTCTGGAAAGCCTGCAACCACCCATGGGTGATCCTGTGAGGAATCGGTGGAGATTTGCAACACGACTTTGTGGTGAGACTCCTGCAGGCCTGCTGGCACTCCAGGGTTGCATAGGGGCGTCATGTGTGGGGAGACACCAGTTTAAAGGGAATGGGGCTGGAGGTCTCATAGGCCCAATATGGGGCCCTTTGCAGTGCAGTTAGGTGTCGATAGGATTACACATTGTGCAAAGTCTACGCAGGGCATGCGCATGGTGAGGTTGAGGAGGGGGGGAGCACCAGCAAGCCTGCTGAGCCTAATGTAGCTATCATCTAGTGATTACACATGAGTAACATACAATTAACCCCCTAAGGGGGAAAAACATTTAGGATGCTAAATTCACCAAGTTCAGTGTACTTCGGGTTGTGTAACACTAGGACCTAAGCCAGGCCCCGACTATTTTAAACCGTCAAACCTAAAAACAAGAACCGGGAGTCTGTTCCCACTCAACATTCTTATCTTGAAGCGTGAGCACTGCTTATTGCCCTTAGTAAGGTACAGAGAGTCAGCCATAAGGAAACCCCTGAACTACAGAGGTGTGCTCAAGAGGCCGCTGTAGTAAGAGGCTGTGCGAGGTAGCCGGTCCCGCTGGGGGTCCATATAGGAATAGGAGATCTTTACGGAAAAAAAAAAGAAAAGGGGGGGTGGAATTATGAGAAGAAACATAATAAACAGAAATGATAAGGGAAAGACTGTGTCAATGGCTTATCTGCTTTTGTGGCGGTGGTCGGTTCAACGTCCCTGGTGTAGGCCGGGATTTGGCCCAAAGTCACGTCTGGCCCTCTTGGAACATGGGGATTAGGTCGGGCTGTCGTCATCATGGAGATTCCTCCTGGAGGTATGAGATTTGGATCCCGAGGTGGATCTGCTCCTGCGGTGTTGGGTGCTTTGGGCTTCCATCGGTTCCTCACGCCGGTGGTCTTTGCTGTGCTGCGGGTGGTGGGGGAATTCAGCGTACCAGTTCAGAGCATCTGTCAGTGGAATATCTATGGTTTCACAGAAGGATGGAAGTTCTTCTGGGACTCTTAGTACGGCAGTACGCCCTTGGTTGGTGGCGGAGAGGGCAAAGGGGAACTTCCATCTATAGTGTATGCCCTTGGCACGCAGTGTCTCCAGCAGTGGCTTCAGATCTCTCCTGTGTTGCAGCGTGATGGCCGAGAGGTCTTGAAAAATGTGGATATCCGCCCCGCCATGTGAGAGTTGGATTTGGTTCCTTGCTTTGCGGAGTATTTCTTCCTTCAATTTGTAGTCCACCAGGCAGCATACCACGTCTCTGGGGGGGGGGGGGGGGGTCTGTGTCTCTTCCCTTGGGCCGCAATGCATGGTGGATGCGTTCCATTTCCACTGATGTATGTGCCGGTCTGTCTAAGAGATCATTGAACAGGCCTGTAATGGTGGCAGTCAGCTGTTCGGGTTCGACCGACTCTGACAGTCCCCTAACCCTTGAGTTGTGCCACCTACCTCTATTATCGAGGTCCTCCACGTGGCGCTGGAGGTCCCTAAGTTACAGGGAGTGTGTATCAATCTTCTGGGTCACTCTGCAGAGGACCGTGCCATGCTGTAATGTGACCTTTTCAACTTCCTGAACCCTGTCAGCAATGGCGCGGATGTCCAGACACAGGTCCGCTATGGCTGCTGACAGGGTGTCCTTAATGTCAGCTGCCACCGCTCTCAGGTCATAGAGGCTAGGGTGCAGCTGATGTTGGGCAGCTTGATTCCCTGGGTTAGTTGTGGTATGTATGACATGTATGACGTGACTAGAAAAAGGAAGTTCAATAGCCAGTAGCCAATAGCTGCCGTCTCGTACTTGCTTTAGAGCATGCGTAGTTTTTGGTCCGTCGGAACAGCATACAGACGAGCATTTTTTCCGATAGGAATTGGTTCCGTCGGAAATATTTAAAACTTGTTCTATTTTTAGGTCCATCAGAAGTCCGATGAGGCACACACACAAACGGAATATCCGATGAAAAGATTCCGTCTGACTTTTTCTGCCAGAAAGTCCGACCATATGTACGCGGCATAAGAAATCATCTATTAGCTCTTCTTCATGAGAAGGAGCCACACATGAAGTTTGGCAAGTTCTTGAGCTACTGGACTCTTTTTATTTAGTTTATACCAGACTTGCAATGGACATCTTTGTAGAGATAACGTCCAAGCAGTTATTCTGCTATTTGACAAATTACCATCCTTTATTTTGTCACTTTGTATATATTGTAGCGGTTGACGTGCCTTTTCAATGATTATTTTCTCACCCTGAATGTAACTTCTAAAGTTTTGAAGGGCCCAGACTGTGGCTAACAATGCATTCTCACAGTCATTAAATTTTACCTCTACGGGTGGCAGGGACTCACTTGCATATGTGATGACTTTGTTCAAATTGTCTTGTTTTTGACACAGTACTGCACTGATACTGAGGTGTGTAAAACCAGTTTCCAGATAGGTTTACCCCCCTCTGGATATGTTAGACATGGGGCTTGGGTGAGTTTTCTTTTAAGCTCAATCATGGCTTGTTCCTGATCCTTTCCCCATGTCCATGGTACTAACTGGATCAAGATTCTGTGCAGGTGTGCTTTGTGCGCGTTCCATAGGGAGAAAATGTTAGCGTCAGGAGTGTCATTGTCAAGGAAGTAATCTCGGAGATGTTAAGTGAGCACCTCGTTTGTGGGCTTATCTTTAACGAGTTTGTTGTTACATCTCCACAGCAAAGTAGGACTGTTTCCAAAATTTTGATTGAAATAGGCGCGTGGTCGGACCACATAATGTCACCAATTTCGGAAGAAGATATACTTTGTAACAGCCACTTGTCTACTAAACACAGGTCAGTATGTGAATATGAGTTAAATCTTGGAGAGCGGTATGTATAGTCTCTTTCGGAAGCGTGAATTGTAGAGATCCTTGTTTAGTAGGTCAGATAGGGGAGATGGGTGATGAGTCCTAATAGAAGTTAAGTCTAATAGAGGGTCAATCACTGAGTTCATGTCACCACACACTATCAGGTTGCCTTGTTTATGTTTGGAAATGCATTTAAAGAACATCTGAAAAAAATTACCCTGATTAGAGTTGGGAGCCAAAACCTCCACAATAGTATAAGTGATGGCGTTAATTATGTATCTACCTCCTAAATCAGAATTACGTATTTACCTCCTTCGTCCGCTACAGAGGAGTGAAGTTTGAAGTCAACAGAGTTCTTGACAGCAATAAGGACACCTCTACTTTTAGTTGGGAATTCGGCAGAGAAAGTGAAGGGGAAGTCTTTGTTCTGGTACTTCGGGACAGCAGATGATTTGAAGTGAGTCTGTGGCCTCCACAGAGAGATGTGTTTAGCAGCGTGATTCAGCCCACGGGCATTGATAGACAACAGTTTAAGGGACATGCGGATGGTAGAGAAGAATGAAGCTAGCACAAACCTTCCAGTCCATGCCTATGGTGAGCCACAAATCACAGAAACCAAGAAGTGTTAGTAGTCAGCATACCTCTGAGTGGTTCGATGTATTAACATCATGTTGAAAAGATCAGAAACTTGTAATTTCACAGTGCCCTGGGGAGATTGAGATAAGATAAGTCTTGAAAGGAAGGTGGCAATGAACATTAGCCAAAGTAGTTTTATTTTTTTATAAATTCTTTATTTTTCATATATTTCACATTTACAATTTAATACATTCACATATTCTTAATCTAATACAGCTTAGATTATGTTATTTTATTAGACATTGTGAGTTGTATCTCTTAACTTCTATAGTTAATTTGCTTCCATTTTCAGCTCTCACAGCTCTTAGCTTAACCTTACTTACACCCCCATTCGGGGAGACAACAACAAAACAGAGAAAAAATGAAAAAAGGGGGAAAAAAAAATGAAAAAATGATTTCCCCCCTCCCTCATCTCTCCCCCTCCTCCATATCTCCCTCCTTTAAAGTTTAGTTATTTTGGTTTTCCCTATATGCTATGTACGGGGTCCATATTACCCTATATCTTTCATCTTGATCCTTCATTGCCATAGTAAGGTTTTCTACAAAACAAAACATTGTACAAAACTTACCTTCATATATCAAAGACAGCATTCAGTTACTCTCCACATTACAACACTACTCCTGGGAACCCACTTACCGTTGGCTCTCGCTAGATGTCGTTTCACTGTACACTTCCATCCCTCACAATATTGGCATTCAAGCTGTACAACATTTTCTACATAATGATCCACTCCTTAATCCACGTCAGAGCTCATTCCTACTGGAAATCCTGAAATTTTGTCTAACACACAATTACTTTGAAGCAAATGGAGAGTTTTATATTCAGACACAAGGCACAGCTATGGGGGCCAATTTTGCCCCCAGCTATGCCAACCTCACCATGGGTCTATGGGAACTAAAACATATACAAAACAATAACCCATACGCAGAAAACATCATATTCTATGGCCGCTACATCGACGATGTAGTAATCATCTGGGACGGTCCAGATACCCTCATTCCTCCATTTGTACAACACTGTAATAACAATACTATGGGCCTATCCTTCACCTCTGTAACAGACGATAATAAACTGGCTTTTTTAGACTTAGAACTTTTCCACCAAAACACTACAATATGCGCTCAAAATTTCACCAAACCAACCTCCGGAAATTCATATTTACACTTCAACAGCTGCCACCACCCACGATGGGTTAAAAACATCCCCAAAAGTCAATTCTGCCGACTAAAGCATAACTGCACAAGACTACAAGACTACGACACACACGGCAAACAGCTAAAAATCAAGTTTAAAGAAAAGGGTTACCCTGACCAGATTATAGATGAGGCTTTTAGCCATTATCATCATGACAATACCATGACCACCACTCACACCGAAGAAAAAAACATCTCTACCAATACCACCCAACCCATGAGATTCATCACTAAATTTCACAATCGTTTCAAGAAAATGGAAAACATTCTCAAAAAACATTGGTCCATCCTGCGGGAAGACCCACATTTAAAACATACTTTACCAGACAGACCTTTAGTGACATATAGAAAAGCAAGAAACATCAAATCTCAAATAGCACCCAGTAAAATCTCATCAACACGTCCATCTGCCAGCACATCATTGACATTCTTTAATATTAAAGGTATGTACCAATGCAAGAAACCCCTGTGCCTCACCTGCTCCCACGTGACCCATAGACAAAAAGATTTCTATCACAAAGGAAAACAATACATTATCCCCGATTTCTTCAATTGTAGTTCCAAGTATGTCATTTATTGCCTTTCTTGTCCCTGCGGCCTACTATATGTCGGTCGCACCACAAGAGCCCTCCGTAAAAGATTCGGCGAGCACCGCAACTTGGTAGAAAAAGGTAAAGACAAACACAGCGTACCCAGACACTTCAAGGAACATCATGAACAGAGCTCATTGGGCCTATGTGTCTGGGTACTAGAATCCATCTCCAACCTTCTCCCTACCGCAGAGCGATACAAGCGCCTATGCGAGAGGGAGAATTATTGGATATACAAACTAGACACTTTATCGCCCGGGGGCCTAAACGAGGGGATTGAAATCAACATCCTCCTCTGAATTTTCATTCCTGGTACAGTTCCCCGTACGTCGCAGACACTTTGCGATACCACCTCTATATGATCATTACTATGGCCCCTATATTCAGTTCTGTTTATAAGATATTTATGTGTATGTATAGTAATCTCTTCGTATACGTGTATGTTATATATATGTATATTTATGTGCTCTTCACTTGTATGTGTCCCTATATATATATATATAGCATAGATACGAAGTTTCACATGTATTCCCATATGGGTGTCCATATACACTGTTAATGTTTATCTATATGCTGATCGGCAGACAATTCTTGTACTTCTAAGCATACAGTAATGTTTCCTTATCATCTCCTCCCGTGCCACCTACCAGTTTTTTCGCACCCCCTAAATACATAATTCCCGCCTCTACCCCTACCGCCATCTTCCCCATAGCCCTCCATCTTCCAAAATAGGGAAAACCCTCCAGCTATCCTTCTCCGAATATACCCACCACTCACATACTATCACCTCTCCCCCCCCCCTCCCCCCCCCCCCCTCCCTCCCCCATTCCCTCATTTCCCCCTCCCCCACCCCCCATAAAAAACCTCCTTTCCCCCTCCCCTCTTTCATTTTTTCCCCCTTCTCTTCCCCCCCCCCCCTTTTTCCCCAACCTTCCCCCACTCTACTTTCCGCCCCCCCCCCCCCCTCCAAAAACCCCCCCGCTCTCTCTCCCTCCCCAAAATATATAAAATAATAAAACCCCCCCCCCCCCCTCCCTTTATTTCCCCCACCATTTTACTCAATCTGTTAGCTAATTATTATGCAAGTACTAAATAACACCACATGATAATGTATAACGTTCCCTTTTTAATTTATTTTATTTTCTATATATATATAGATCTCCTCATGTCGCCCACACATAATGATTCTAATTGGTCGTAAGTATATAATATATAGCACATAGTCGTTAGTATCACTCATGTGTTTTACTGCCATTTATACATCTGTTTACACACCTCATCATCCAATAATACCCCCCTATGGCAGGTTTGCAGGTACCTTAATATTTTAATACCTTAATACGTATATGTACATGTATATTAATCTTTTACTGACAATTCTTTTATTTATATAGTTTACATACATTTCGTTATATATATATCTTTGTATGTTCTTATCTCCTATATAATTACTCTATCACCGCTCTTTTGCCCCTGTAACATCTAACCAATACAGCCATGGAACTTAAATAAAATTTCATACTACATTGTTTTTAAACACCCAATTCCTCACTTTACTTCGTCTCAATACATACCCACCTATCCCCATACATATCCCGCCTTATAACCCGCTCGTTTACATGGCCCTCTCCATTTCAATCTAAAATATATTTCTCCCTATTTAATTTGCCGGCCCGGTTCCCATAGTAACTATTCCTTCCTTCTCTTGGCCCCGCCCCCTCCGTTTGTCCTCCTATCCGGTCTATAGCCACCCCCCACTGAGGGTATAATATGCCCATCTCCAATATGGCCATAACAGAAGCCTGATGAAGGGGCATGCATGCCCCGAAGCGCCGCCCACCTGACCCGTACCCGGAAGTGTTCGCTGCAACAACGTCGCCGCTCAACACCCAGCTATTCACTGTCCGCACAGCCTGCTGTCCTGACATCCGGAGGCACCGAGAACCCACAGCGCCACCGGATCTGCACTGGACAACACAGGACGATTACACCTGATAGCTGCCTTGATGACATCCACCTATCCGGGATCCAAAAACGGAAGACCATCTAAACCACAGATATGCCTTTATGACACTGTTAAAGTGTGAGTGTTCTTAATCCTCTTTTTTACATTAAATCGTTTTTAACTTGCTGCACTTAGAGGGCGCCGTCTCTCTCTCCTTCTTTTATTTTATTTCAGAAGCTCCTTCTTGCTTTTATGGACTGGCAGCCCCCTCATGCCCAGCAAATATGTTTTAAATCCCAGTATGTGTACCTGGACTAATATTTAATTCTTGTACTAACACATACGTTATTTTCCCCTTCACCAAGATTTACCGTTTCCCCCCCCCCCCCCCCCCCCACAGCCATATGCTAGATGTATTGTAAAAGCTATTTACCTATGTGCGCCATACAAATCCCCATTGTTTGTCTGTATTGAAAGAAGTACCTGTATATGTGCAGCCATTGGAACATAGCGATTTGTATTACTTTTGCATTTTTTTAAATATATTTTTTATGTACCTTTTATGTATATTTTAAATATATGTTAAACTCATCTCCTTAACCTTCCACAAAAAACTTGTGTTTTACCGCCCAACCTCTTTTACCGCCCCACCACTCTTCCCTTCCCTGTACCCTTCTACGCCTTTTTATACCCCTCCCCCCCCCCCCCCCCCCACCCTCTTTACCACCCTATGGTAACCATGGAAATTATACAGAAAATAGAATCTGTCAAGTACACCATCTTAGATGACCTATACGAGCTTTTCCCAGAGAATTATTTTCTCCCTTCTGCTACTGTTCCCCGTTTAACTTATAAACATACATGTGCCAAGTTCCGTAAAATTGAAGACACCATTAATAGTATTAACCAACAATGGTGGGATAAGTTTTTTCTAGAGTTATATCTAAATTATAAAATTTCTCCTAGAGGTCTCAGAAACCTAAAAACATGCTCATTCCTGGGTGCAGACCTAGCCTCCGAATGGTCGGCCATTTCCGAATTCTGCACCCAAAAATGGATGGAAATAATCACTAAACAAAGAAACCTGCAATATCATGCACTGTCACTAAAACTTACTAACCTGATTGACGATTTAAAATTACACATTACGTCATTACCCATCTCTTGGTATAAAAAACTCAAACTAAATACTAAATACCAAGAGGATTGCCTCATTAGCGATAAATTACACAAAATTCGCAGAGATTTCGATGACTATAACTCCAATAGAGTTTTCTGTTGGAAAAAACCTAAACAAAACAATCCTAATGCAGAACCCCCTGATTCACAGATTGAGTTACATGTTCCACCTCCCCCCCACATCCCCATCCCACTGATGAAGTGTGTTCCTAGGCCCACTGCTTCTTTTTTAGCACAGCCTAGGCCCCTTCTCTCTTCCTCACAAACGCGCCACTCTCGTATAAAACTCCCCCCCCCCCCCCCCCGACAAAGGGGTATACCCATTGCCCACCTACCTTGTCTAATCCTCCCCCCATCATGAAAAAACCTAAACTACAGCCTACCAAGTTTCCAAAAAAGATCCACAATCCCAGTATCCCCACCCCACCCGCTTCAGTCTCTACGTTAAGAACCCCAGACACCAATGATGCTGGTAACAATAAAGGTGATGGGAATCCCATCCCCACCGACATGAACATCACTTTGTCAATGAATTCAGATACATCCAACTTGATCCCACAAACATTAGAACATCCCGCATCGTCATCATCCTCCCATGCCAATTTACCCATGGCACCCACCAACAACCCTACCACTTCTACCAGTAACATCATTACCTCTCCTTCTTTTTTAGTGCTCACCCCCCTACACTGCCCAAAAAGAAAGCTCATAGACGAGGCAGAAGAGGGGGGAGACACAGACACAAAGAGGAAGGACAAGTTGCGCAAACTGTAAAAATTTTTAACCTTTCAGATCATACCCTTACACAATCAGAACAATCCCTACTGGCACGTGGGCTTACCTTTGCCCCTACAGCATCCCCAAACCCGTTCACATTATTCTTAGACCTCAATAGATTCGTCAGAAACATTACAGTTAAACGGTTTTTCAATATCCAGGCCCACAAAAAGAACCCAACAATTCCCAATAATAACAGTAACTCCTCCATATATAATACCTCCATTGAGGACACTTCCACACTAGGACCAGCAGAACTTCAGGCCCTAGATCAGCTAGAAGACCTATACACGGACGACTTTATTGAGTTACTCACACAACACCTCCCCACCTCTCCTCCTATCCAACACACCACCTTCAAACCTAAATCCATTTTCTATCCCACATTTTCCAAAGGACCCTATGTCCAAACCTTCTACCAAGTTGTCTATGCTGACATACTCAGGATGTGTGAATCATCAAACTCCAAAACACATCGACAGTCCAACCTAACCTCAGCAGAACAAACATCACTCAAAACACTTACTGACAATAAAACACTAGCTATCAAGCTAGCTGACAAAGGTGGCGGCATTGTCGTCCAAAACCGTACAGACTACTTGCTAGAATCCGCCAGACTTCTATCAGACAGCACTACATACAAAAAACTCTCAAGAGACCCGCTACCTGAATTTATTATTGAAGCCCACGATATAATTAACCAAGCGGCCGCAGACGGAATCCTGACAGCACCCGAGACCGCATTCCTCAAACATGACTTCTACCAAAGGCCATACTTTTACCATTTACCCAAGATACACAAAAATCCCACACATCCGCCCGGCAGACCCATTGTAGCAGCAATGGAAAGCGTGACCAGCTATTTCTCCATTTACTTAGACCATTTTCTACAAAACATTGTACAAAACTTACCTTCATATATCAAAGACAGCATTCAGTTACTCTCCACATTACAACACTACTCCTGGGAACCCACTTACCGTTGGCTCTCGCTAGATGTCGTTTCACTGTACACTTCCATCCCTCACAATATTGGCATTCAAGCTGTACAACATTTTCTACATAATGATCCACTCCTTAATCCACGTCAGAGCTCATTCCTACTGGAAATCCTGAAATTTTGTCTAACACACAATTACTTTGAAGCAAATGGAGAGTTTTATATTCAGACACAAGGCACAGCTATGGGGGCCAATTTTGCCCCCAGCTATGCCAACCTCACCATGGGTCTATGGGAACTAAAACATATACAAAACAATAACCCATACGCAGAAAACATCATATTCTATGGCCGCTACATCGACGATGTAGTAATCATCTGGGACGGTCCAGATACCCTCATTCCTCCATTTGTACAACACTGTAATAACAATACTATGGGCCTATCCTTCACCTCTGTAACAGACGATAATAAACTGGCTTTTTTAGACTTAGAACTTTTCCACCAAAACACTACAATATGCGCTCAAAATTTCACCAAACCAACCTCCGGAAATTCATATTTACACTTCAACAGCTGCCACCACCCACGATGGGTTAAAAACATCCCCAAAAGTCAATTCTGCCGACTAAAGCATAACTGCACAAGACTACAAGACTACGACACACACGGCAAACAGCTAAAAATCAAGTTTAAAGAAAAGGGTTACCCTGACCAGATTATAGATGAGGCTTTTAGCCATTATCATCATGACAATACCATGACCACCACTCACACCAAAGAAAAAAACATCTCTACCAATACCACCCAACCCATGAGATTCATCACTAAATTTCACAATCGTTTCAAGAAAATGGAAAACATTCTCAAAAAACATTGGTCCATCCTGCGGGAAGACCCACATTTAAAACATACTTTACCAGACAGACCTTTAGTGACATATAGAAAAGCAAGAAACATCAAATCTCAAATAGCACCCAGTAAAATCTCATCAACACGTCCATCTGCCAGCACATCATTGACATTCTTTAATATTAAAGGTATGTACCAATGCAAGAAACCCCTGTGCCTCACCTGCTCCCACGTGACCCATAGACAAAAAGATTTCTATCACAAAGGAAAACAATACATTATCCCCGATTTCTTCAATTGTAGTTCCAAGTATGTCATTTATTGCCTTTCTTGTCCCTGCGGCCTACTATATGTCGGTCGCACCACAAGAGCCCTCCGTAAAAGATTCGGCGAGCACCGCAACTTGGTAGAAAAAGGTAAAGACAAACACAGCGTACCCAGACACTTCAAGGAACATCATGAACAGAGCTCATTGGGCCTATGTGTCTGGGTACTAGAATCCATCTCCAACCTTCTCCCTACCGCAGAGCGATACAAGCGCCTATGCGAGAGGGAGAATTATTGGATATACAAACTAGACACTTTATCGCCCGGGGGCCTAAACGAGGGGATTGAAATCAACATCCTCCTCTGAATTTTCATTCCTGGTACAGTTCCCCGTACGTCGCAGACACTTTGCGATACCACCTCTATATGATCATTACTATGGCCCCTATATTCAGTTCTGTTTATAAGATATTTATGTGTATGTATAGTAATCTCTTCGTATACGTGTATGTTATATATATGTATATTTATGTGCTCTTCACTTGTATGTGTCCCTATATATATATATAGCATAGATACGAAGTTTCACATGTATTCCCATATGGGTGTCCATATACACTGTTAATGTTTATCTATATGCTGATCGGCAGACAATTCTTGTACTTCTAAGCATACAGTAATGTTTCCTTATCATCTCCTCCCGTGCCACCTACCAGTTTTTTCGCACCCCCTAAATACATAATTCCCGCCTCTACCCCTACCGCCATCTTCCCCATAGCCCTCCATCTTCCAAAATAGGGAAAACCCTCCAGCTATCCTTCTCCGAATATACCCACCACTCACATACTATCACCTCTCCCCCCCCCCTCCCTCCCCCATTCCCTCATTTCCCCCTCCCCCACCCCCCATAAAAAACCTCCTTTCCCCCTCCCCTCTTTCATTTTTTCCCCTTCTCTTCCCCCCCCCCCCTTTTTCCCCAACCTTCCCCCACTCTACTTTCCGCCCCCCCCCCCCCCCCCCCCCCCTCCAAAAACCCCCCCGCTCTCTCTCTCCCTCCCCAAAATATATAAAATAATAAAACCCCCCCCCCCCCCCTCCCTTTATTTCCCCCACCATTTTACTCAATCTGTTAGCTAATTATTATGCAAGTACTAAATAACACCACATGATAATGTATAACGTTCCCTTTTTAATTTATTTTATTTTCTATATATATATAGATCTCCTCATGTCGCCCACACATAATGATTCAAATTGGTCGTAAGTATATAATATATAGCACATAGTCGTTAGTATCACTCATGTGTTTTACTGCCATTTATACATCTGTTTACACACCTCATCATCCAATAATACCCCCCTATGGCAGGTTTGCAGGTACCTTAATATTTTAATACCTTAATACGTATATGTACATGTATATTAATCTTTTACTGACAATTCTTTTATTTATATAGTTTACATACATTTCGTTATATATATATCTTTGTATGTTCTTATCTCCTATATAATTACTCTATCACCGCTCTTTTGCCCCTGTAACATCTAACCAATACAGCCATGGAACTTAAATAAAATTTCATACTACATTGTTTTTAAACACCCAATTCCTCACTTTACTTCGTCTCAATACATACCCACCTATCCCCATACATATCCCGCCTTATAACCCGCTCGTTTACATGGCCCTCTCCATTTCAATCTAAAATATATTTCTCCCTATTTAATTTGCCGGCCCGGTTCCCATAGTAACTATTCCTTCCTTCTCTTGGCCCCGCCCCCTCCGTTTGTCCTCCTATCCGGTCTATAGCCACCCCCCACTGAGGGTATAATATGCCCATCTCCAATATGGCCATAACAGAAGCCTGATGAAGGGGCATGCATGCCCCGAAGCGCCGCCCACCTGACCCGTACCCGGAAGTGTTCGCTGCAACAACGTCGCCGCTCAACACCCAGCTATTCACTGTCCGCACAGCCTGCTGTCCTGACATCCGGAGGCACCGAGAACCCACAGCGCCACCGGATCTGCACTGGACAACACAGGACGATTACACCTGATAGCTGCCTTGATGACATCCACCTATCCGGGATCCAAAAACGGAAGACCATCTAAACCACAGATATGCCTTTATGACACTGTTAAAGTGTGAGTGTTCTTAATCCTCTTTTTTACATTAAATCGTTTTTAACTTGCTGCACTTAGAGGGCGCCGTCTCTCTCTCCTTCTTTTATTTTATTTCAGAAGCTCCTTCTTGCTTTTATGGACTGGCAGCCCCCTCATGCCCAGCAAATATGTTTTAAATCCCAGTATGTGTACCTGGACTAATATTTAATTCTTGTACTAACACATACGTTATTTTCCCCTTCACCAAGATTTACCGTTTCCCCCCCCCCCCCCCCACAGCCATATGCTAGATGTATTGTAAAAGCTATTTACCTATGTGCGCCATACAAATCCCCATTGTTTGTCTGTATAGTAAGGTTTTCCATCTGTTATTCTCGCAACCCATTGGGCCCTAGTCGGGGGGCTCTCTTTTTTCCACAGCAAAGAAATGCATGCCCTGGATGCTATTATAAGATGTTTTACTAAAGAGTTTTTGAATTTTTCCACTGCTATGGGGAGATCCATCAACAAAAATATTGCCGGGTTATGCCCTAGGGCCATACCTGTTATTGTTTCTATTGTTTCAGACACCATCTCCCAAAACTCTCAAATTTTTGGGCAACCCCAGAAAATATGTAAAATTGTCCCTTCTGCTCCATGACATCTCCAACATAAATCAGATAATTGGGGGTATATCCGATGTAGTATATTTGGTGTTCTGTACCACCTTGATACTTTTTTATACCCACCTTCCTGGTATCTACTTGCCACTGATGCTTTGTGATTGAAAATTAATATTCTATTTTTCTGTTCTTGATTTTATTTCCAAGTCTCTCTCCCATGCCTGTAAGAAAATAGGTTCCTGGGGTGTCTCTTCCTCTGTAAGCATATTATAGAAATAGGATAATGAGTGTCTCATTGGCTCGCCTTTTAAACATTTATTCTCAAAATCTGTTAATTGTCTTGTTTCTGTATTTCTGTTTGTTTTAGCTCTAATAAACGCGTCTAGCTGTATTGCTCTGAAGAAATCTAGATCTGTAGCAATTTCTTTCTGAATCTCTATTTTTGTTAGAACCTTATTATTTTTTGAGAAATTAGTGATCCTACTATATCCCTTATTTCTTATTGCTCTAAACTTTGAGTCCTCTATTCTGGGTTGAAATTCCGGTGTCCCCAGGATTAGAGACATTGGGCTAGGATTTTTCGAAATCGATGTTCTTTTGAAAAATGTTATAATTATCTGCATTGTGGCACCTACCATTGGATGTTTACTTACTTCTAAGGGTATATTTCTTTCCGGTATCCAAACCATTCCCTCTAGTGCAATATCTGTTATAGCCTGTTCTATCTGTACCCAGGGCTTCATATCTTTACATCCGCACCATTCCATTACCCTAGTTAAGTGTTGGGCTTCTTGATATCTTATTGGATCCGGTAGACCTATTCCCCCTTTCCTTTTAGGAAGAGTCAGTATATTCCTTCGTACCCTGACTGGTTTCCCTGCCCATACAAATTTTAGGAATCTTGATCTCAGATCTCGTAAAAGGCTTTGATTAATTTTTTTTGGAAGGGTTTGTATTAGATATAGGAATCTTGGCATTACATTCATCTTTATTATATTTGTTCTACCAAACCAGGTAAATATATCTTTGTCCCATTTTAACAGGTCATTTAATTAGATCATTAATCTGTTTTATCGTGTAGTTAAGCTCGAGTATGTCCTTTAGATTTTTTGGTATTTTTATGCCAAGATAGCTAATATATCTATTCGTACATCTGAACTTGAACTGAGAGGTTACCAGATTTAATAAGGGTACACTTATCTCTATTCCCATTGCTTCTGATTTCCCTTGATTTACCTTAAAATTTGATATTTTCCCATATTCTTCTATTTCTTTTAACAATGATGGGATGGATATTACTGGGGATGTCACAAAGAAAATTAAATCATCCGCATATGCCGCTAGTTTTTGTTCCTCTTTCCCAGTCTTTATTCCTCCTATATTTACATTTGCGCGTATTTTCCTTAGAAACGGCTCTACCATCAGGATAAAGATCAAGGGCGAGAGGGGGCACCCTTGTCGTGTACCATTCTGGATAAGAAAAGGCTCAGAGATTCTGTCTGCTATTTTAACCCTTGCACTTGGTAATGAGTATATGTAAGATATCCACCTCATCATTTCCTCTCCCATTCCTATATGCTGTAACACCGCCTTTAGATAGACCCAATCCACCCGGTCAAAGGCTTCTTTCTTCAGCAGATACTATCACCAATGGTTTCTGTTGTCTTTGTGCCAGGTGGATTGTGCTCACCACATGCTGTGTGTTCTCTCTCCCCTCTCTTCCTGGTGTAAAACTGACCTGATCTGGATGTATCAGGTCAGGGATATGTTCTATCAGCCTTGTCGCTAATATTCCCGTGAATATTTTAAGGTCTACATTTAGTAGGGATATGGGACGGTAGCTGGGGTCTTTGCCTTCCTTCCAGATCACTGCTATCTGTGCCAATAAAGTTTCTTTTGGTATTTTCTTTACATCTCGTATAGAGTTATATGCCGCCACAAATCTCTGAGCCAATCTCTCTGCAAACTTTCTATAGTATGAGAGGGTGTACCCGTCTGGCCCCGGAGCCTTACCCAGTTTGAGTTGTTTTATTGCTCTCATGAATTCTTCTATTGATATTGGTGCATCAAGGGCTGTCACTATCTCTGCTGGGAGTTTTGGCATCTCTGAACTTTTAATATATTCTTTGGCTACCTCTTCTTTCCCTTGCGCGTCAACTTTCTTAGATTCCTTTTTCTCTATCTGATACAGATTTTCATAATATTGTTTGAATGCCTGAGCTATTTTTTGTGGTGTGTTTACCGTTTCCCCTCCTATTGTTTGAATTTTTGCTATATGTTTTTCCGTATTAGTTTCCCTGAGCGCGTTTTCTAGCATCTTTCCTGGCTTATTTCCAAATTCATAGAAAGTCCGTTTCCCCCTTGTTAATTTGGATTTCGCTCTCTCTTTTAGTTGGAGATTGAGTTTTTCTCTTAATACTGTTAGTTTTTGTTCTACCGTTTGTGCCTGGGATTTTTTATGTACTATCTCCAGCTCACCGATTTGTTTAAGCAGTAAGTCAATGTGGGCATTCATTTTACGCTTTCTATGTGTCCCCATTGCAATAAGTGTAACTCTCATGACACATTTATGTGTCTCCCATAAACAAAATGGTGTTATTTCATCTGTATCATTGGTAGAGAAAAAGGAATCCAATTCTAACTTTAGTTTTTCCTCGTATTCACTGTCCTTAAGTAAAGACTCATTTATCTTCCAGTGCCATTCTCTCGACTCTCCCTCCCCATCTCTATTGTGCATTTAATTGGCGCGTGGTCTGAAAAAGTAAATGGCCCTATTACAGCTTCTTTTACCGATGTAATTAAATTTTGGGATACAAAAATATAGTCGATTCTAGAATAGGATTTGTATTGTGTTGAAAAAAAAGTATAATCTCTATCCTGTGCGTGAACAGCCCTCCAGCTATCTATTAGCTGGAGTTCTTGAAGGTTTTTTTTTTGCTTTGCTTAATTTGGCATAAGACAGGTGTGATGAGCCTTTTGATGTATCTTTTAATGGGTCTAGGGCCATATTAAAATCTCCTCCCACTACTAGAACTCCCTCTCTATGTTGTTGTATTCTGTGTAAGTATTCCTCTAGTACATTAACCTGATGTTCATTCGGCAGATATAAGATGACCAGAGTGATTTTTTGTTGCCCTAATATCCCTTTGACAATAATGAAACGACCCTCCCTGTCAGTGATCACCCCAGTTTCTTTCCATGTTGTCTGTCTTGATACTAAAATCGACACCCCTCGAGACTTGGAGTCATCTGATGATACATATTTGGGAAATCATGATTTTTACACCATGGGATTTTATCCCTTTTAAAATGTGTCTCCTGTAGGAAGGTGACATGTGATTTGTGTCTCCTTAGCTCTGTTAATACTCTTACCTGTTTTTCGGGATTGTTTAACCCCTTGACATTATACGATATATAAAATGTATTCTTGTCATTTCTATTTCTTATTGTCTATCTATCATGAGAGAGTAGTGGAGGAGAAAGACCCCAAAAGTTCCCACATATAAGGAGAGATATACAAAAAAAGAGAAAGCAGGAGAGAGAGGGAAAGGGGGAGAAGAGGGAGGGAAGGGAAAGAAAAAAAAAAGGAGGAGAGGAGAGGAAAGAGAGGACTCGAGAAAGGTACAGGATTCTCCCCCCCGTGACCCTCTTTCCTCTCTCCTCACCCTCCTCTTCCCAGTAGACCCGATGTGTAAAAACAGATCTATCTCCAGGGAAAAGAAAAAAAGAGAAGAAAAAATAAATAAAAAATTTTCTTTCCCAATGTCTCTGGCTTTTCCCTCCACCTGGAGGAGAGACGTTATTTGGGGGTACAGTTAAGCCTAGAGGTATGAGTCAGAACAATTTGAGCCAGTACTGTGTCCTCATTGCTTCTTATTTATCATATCTACAGCAGTAATATATTTGTATTTACCATATCATACATTAATACATTTTAATATATCTCCCTATCTTGCACCCCTTATCTTCCTTTATCAACTAATCCATTTTCCCTAGTCTCTGCATCCTCGCTTCTCCTCCTTCCTTCCTCTTCAAATTAACCATCTCAAACCATCCCGGAAAAAAAAGAAACTCGAGATATAGAGGAGGGAGAAGAAAAAAAGAAGAAAGAAAAAAAAAGAAAAGCAAAAACAACCTTCCCCTCCTCTTTTCTTTCCTCCCCCTCCCCTCCCTCCTCTCTCTCCTCCCCCCCACCTCTCTCCCTCTCCCTTCCCCCTCCCACACCCCCCTTCCCTCCTCCCCCCTCACCTCTCCCCTACCCCACCCCCATTCCAGCAAGTGATATATTCATATTCCAATTCGTTATTTTAATGTGTCCTATTTAGGTGAAATTTACATCATGAGTGTATCCTTTAGTACTCTGTGAAAAACAGTCACAGAGAAAAAAAAAAAGTGCAACCTTTTTCCACCCACCCCACTAATACCAACCCTTCAAAGTGCACACATTTACATAATCCACAGTGTACTTTATCGTGTTCCATTATTAACATTCAAATTAACATTTACATATATATAATGTTCTACTCACAAATTGTGAAATGTTCAATTATAATAACCATTTATCAAACCTTTCCCCCTCCTATTAATTCCACTATCTTCCCTCCACTCTCCCCAGGGAGATAGGGGGGAAGGGGAGGGAGAGATGGAGGGAAGAAGAGAAAAAAAAAAGGTCCGGGTATCTGTATGTGCGGTAATATCCCGGTCATTCTCTGCTTCCACCTTGTGAGCACCCACAAATCGCCCGTAATACCCCCCCTCCCTAAAAAAAAAAAAGATTTCTCTTTTCTTAATTTTTTCACCCCCCCCCATCCTATCCTCCTCTAGCCTTCCTTCAGGCGTTGGTAATGAGAGGAGGGAATGTTAACCAAGGGACCCTTCCTTCTCTCCTCACTCCCTCCCCTCTAAGGGGAGAGGAGGGGAGAGGAGAAGAAAAAAATAAGAGGTTATACATTTCTTTAATTTCCTTTTACCGTTGCGTGTAGGGAGACATGCTGCAATATACTACTTAAAGGGAAAGTCATATACAAAAGGAGGAGAAAAAAAAGGGTTGCAGCTTTCCCTTGTTATTCAGATATAACATCTCAGTTCTATGCAATCCTTCCTGTCCTTTGCTTCTTTCTACACCGCTCCAGCCAGATCTATCCAATTAGGTATTTCAAATGCTTCAGAGTCCAAAAACCCAAATAATTCAGGTAATTGCTGGGGGTCATATAATTTAAACAGGTGCTGTTCTTTTTTAATTATCAGAGATATTGGATAGCCCCATCTGTATGTTACCCCTTTCTGTTTTAAATGCTCCAACAGGGGCTTCAATATCCACCGTCTCTCTTTTGTTTGCCTGCTTAAATCTGAAAACATCTGAATTTCCTGCTTTTCATTTTCCACTAAACTTTTTTGCCACGATGCTTTCATTATCTGTTCCTTTATTTTGTAGAAGTGAATTCTACATAAAACATCCCTGGGGTTTTTCTGTTCAGCATTACGTATTGTGGGGACTCTATGTACTCTATCTAGTTCAATCTCAGTGTCTGGGTGGTTATTCAGCAATTTATTAAAGATATCCACATTTTCTGAAATCCTCTTTAAACTAATATTATTCCTCCTATTTTTATTTTCATTTTCCTCCATTTGTAACTGAAGAGTCAGGATCTGCTGATGTTGCTTCTCCAATTTCCCCTTAAGTTCTATAATCTGTATGTTTGTTTTTTTTTTGCGTTGTTTCAAAGCTATACATTTTCTGGCCTATTGTTTCCAAGCAGGATTTCATCTCTCCTACCAGTGCAGCTTTATGGCAGTGTGTGGGTAACACAATTTGTTGGGTAGCAGAAAAGAAAACACGTCTTCAGGGGTGTTCGGCGTGAGTAATACTGATGGAGCTCAGGCGATATAATCCAGCAACCATTTTTTCTAGGGATTGCACGTGTCCAGGCTCTTATTCCACTTCCTAGGGGACTTGGATGTAGAGCGAGGGGCTTAGGCATAAGGAGGATCTGTTGGGATAATGTTCCAGCTTTTTAATAGATGAAGCCCCTCATTGAGTGTGTTAATGAACAAAGTTGAGCCTTCTCTAGTGACCTTAAGTGTATCAGGGTATTTCCATCAGTACCCTATATCATGGTTCCTCAAGGCTTCGGTAATGGAAAGTAGATTTTTGCACCTCTGCAGGGTGTGACCATAAAGATCAGGTAAGACTTGAATGGTCATGGCTCTTTCAGGAAGGTGATCTTTTTAAGGAACGCTGCTAAGATGATTTATTTCGCTTGAAAGTAATGCATCCACATAAGGACATCTCTAGTTACTTCTTGAGGGAGAAACAAGGGTTTAGGGATTCTGTGGATGTGATCTATTGTAATGTCTCCTGGAGTCAGTGACGGTGCTACTTCATGAAAAAGGTCTCTTACAAAATGAGACAGCTTAGAATGTTGTACAGACTCAGGAATGCCTCTACGTTTTAGGTTGTTGCATCTGGAGCCGTGCTCCAGATCTGCCACTTTTGGATTCAGCCAGGTAATGTCATCTGAGTGAGACGTGTGTCCATCAACCATATTGTTATAGTATTCCATACAAGTTTCCATGGAGTCTTCCAGGTTGTTTACTCTTTCTTCCAGATCTTGTAAGTCAGCATTACATTTTTGGAAGCAGGCAAGCATATCTGCTTTTAGGTATGAGTCTAGGGAGAGTAGCATGTTCTTCATTAGCATATCAGACATGGGCTGCCCTACTGTGGGGAATGAGGCAATTGGATCAGGTTTAGGTGTTTTATCTTGTGGTTCGCCTACCTCGATGCAGGGCTCAGTGTTGTTGTCTGATTCCCTCAGTGGCCTAGATTTAGCCAGGCTACCAGTACCATAGGAGGCGATCCTTTGTCATTATCCGTGGGCCCTGTTGCATCTGCGTCTGTCTGGGGAAATAAAAATGTAGCTGCCCCTAAAGGACCGGCTTCGTGTGGAAGTGTGTGTCTCCGCAGCCATTTTGCTGGACATTCTTTCGGACCGGCATGAAGAAACCGGAGAATTTTGCAGTTTCAGTTCGTCCCTGGGTCGGCACATCATCTTCAATAGGGTGAGGAGGAGATGTGGGATGTGATGGTATAGACTGCGGAGCTGAGGTTTCAAACGGTCATGTAGAATGGCAGTCGCCACACCCCCCGATTACCATACTACCTGAAAACAACAATGCCCGTGTGTGAAGTTGGTTCATCCAGATGTCACATTCAAACTGTCCCTTTATCAGATCTAGGTGTACAGCACAGATAAACTGGACATAGCAGGACATAACACCACACTCCATGGGCTCCTCCTGCAGGGGCATTTAAGGCTGAATATGGTCCTGAGAATGACACCAACACCACAGCACTTTCTCATGACTCAACACTGAAGCTCATTGGGTAATGTCCATATGTATTGGTTCATGATGTATGGTTTCACAATCTGTGGTTCCCAGTTAGCTTCTCTGACTGCAACCACTTAGTGACTAGTTGTAACAGTAACAGTCACTCTAAGGCAGGCCAAGATCTTCCCATTCAACTTCACATAATCTTTGCTATCAGCCACTTGCAGGTCTTAGGGATATTTGGGGATATTGCACCCTGCAGTGCGTTCAGATATTATCAGGAACGCTTCCACATCATTATGTGGAGTGAGCTTTTGCAGGAAATAGCTGGTGGTCACTGGGTTGATAGAGGCAACAACTGTCTTTAAATGCTGCACTAGAGTAGTAAACTGGGTCTGCACAGAATCCTTTTGCACTTCTAGCTGCCCTGCCTGGGTCTGCTGAGCCTGTATCAGCAGGGTCAAGGTCTGGTTGGCTTCCAAGGAGGCCTGAATCAGGGCTCTTACTACCACCTCAGATTGACACAGATCAGGCTGCAATAGTGAGGTTGCAGATGGGCACTGATCAGGCTGCATTGGTGAGGCTGCAGGTGGGCACTGATAAGGCTGCATGGATAAGCAATGGTGAGGCTGCATTGATGGGCAATGGTGAGGCTGCATTGATGGGCACTGATCAGGCTGCAATGGTGAGGCTGCAGATGGGCACTGATCAAGCTGCATTGATGGGCACTGGTGAGGCTGCAGATGGGCACTGATAAGGCTGCATTGATGGGCACTGACCCTTGTTTTGCTTAAGAGATCTTTATTTAAAATGTAAGTTTTCTTCCTGAAACTTCCCTTAAAATTAAGGTGCGTGTTATATGCCTGTGCGTGTTTTACATCGATAAATACAGTATTAATTTTTATGTTATTAGGTTGAATTCATTCCCCTAATCAACTGATTTTGTTTGTTGGGGTGCACACATACAATTTAAATGAAACGTCTCAACCTCAATACAAAAAGAATGTTATTAGAATATTCACAATACGCTCACTAGAATAAAAACAAATAGATCCAAATCAATTCAGATCATTAGTTATGTTATTATGTCATTACATTATTTCAGATGCTTCAAACATTAACATCAAACAAACATTAACCACTTCAGCCCCGGACCAATTTGCAGCCAAAGGACCAGGCTCCTTTTTGCGATTCGGCACTGCGTCGCTTTAACTGACAATTGCGCGGTCATGTGACGTGGCTCCCAAACAAAATTGGCGTCCTTTTTTTCCCACAAATAGAGCTTTCTTTTGGTGGTATTTGATCCCCCCTGTGGTTTTTATTTTTTTGCGCTATAAAACAAAAATAGAGCGACAATTTTGAAATTTTATTTTTTTGCTATAATAAATATCCCCAAAAAATATATAAATTTTTTTTTTTCCTCAGTTTAGGCCGATACGTATTCTTCTACATATTTTTGGTAAAAAAAATCGCAATTAGCGATTATTGATTTGTTTGCGCAAAAGTTATAGCGTTTACAAAATAGGGGATAGTTGTATAGCATTTTGATTAATATTTTTTTTTTACTAGTAATGGCGGCGATCAGCGATTTTTATTATGACTGCGACATAATGGCGGACACATCGGACATTTTTGACACATTTTTGGGACCATTGTCATTTATATAGAAATCAGTGCTATTTAAATGCACTGATTCCTATGTAAATTACACTGGCAGTGAAGGAGTCACTAGGGGGCGGGGAGGGGCTAAGAGTGACGTGTTGTGTGTTTTTTTACAGTAGGGAGCGTGGCTGTATGTCTGACATCATTGATCGGCTTTCCCGATGACAGGGAACAGCCGATCAATGACAGGCAGTGTAGGAAGCGCGGGGAGAGGTTTGTTTACACAGACCTCTCCCCGTTCTTCAGCTCTGTGACCCGATCGCAGGAGACCAGCAGCGATCGGGTCCGCTGGTCCCGCGGCCGTGGTCACGGAGCTCCCGACCGGGTAGCGAGCGCGCCGCCGGCGGTGCACGCACGACCCCACAGTGTGGCAATTAAAGGGCACGTATATATACGTGCTTTTGCCTAGCCGTGCCTGAATACAAATGGGATAAAGTAATCCTGCGCCAGCACACCGAAACTAGCTAAAGGGATGCTGTGCACACTAAAGGAAATGTCTGAACCCAAGTAGAATAAAAGAAAAAAAGGTAGTGGCGCGCAAATTTAAACTAAGTATTAAAAGACAAAAGGTAACAGGTCATAGACATAAATAGCCAATAAAACCTCTAGGTATATAAAATGGCATATAATAAAATAAGCAAAAGTGCATAGAGTGGTGTGATAAAACCAAATCGTGTGATAAAACGCAATCCTGGTTAAAAATGCATCATAAAAGTCGAATGATGTGACTAAAATAACATTGCATCCAAATGAGTGTAAAAAATAGTGATGAGATATATAAAAACGTGATGGAGATCTGTAAACGCACAAGTTGTGCATCCAAGGTGGTGAAAGAGGGAGTGATCCAAAAGGATAAAAACAATATATCATAAAAGAGATAAAGGAAATACAATGATATAAAGTGCAGGAAAGCAGAGGAGACTCAAAAGGTCTCATATAAAAATATAAAGATAGATAAGTAGCGAAATTCGTGCAGGTTGAGTCAACCTTAAAAACTAAAATGAAAGAGATGGTGAATAGCGATTAATAAATCGCAGAGCATAAAAGTCCAAATATAGAGTCCATATATGGCATATGTGCAAAGTGATATTGATATCTTCTATCCAACAGGTGGCAGGCTATTAGTGCTGAGGTTTCCAGTGGTGATTAAGGATGGTCTATAAATCCTGTGCAGTGTTCCGTGTGAGATCCTAGGGGGGATATGGGTGGCCCCTTACCTTACAGCTGTAAGGTTACAGCAGTGAAATATGGGTCTTTGTGGTCATAGGAGACCGTCCTCCCTGGGGTGTCTTTATGGTTTGCTTGGTGCCTTTTCCCTCTCGGCTTTCCTCATAGATCCAGGCAGGGGCGGGTGGGGGGGGGGGTTGTAGTGGGGGGGCTTTCACCTCAATGTGCACATAAAGTAAAATAGCCTCATAGCGTAGTATGTCAATCATACAGTGGTATTTATTAATTTAAAACAGTCAACAGATAAAAATGGGTACTCACATTCAGTCAATGAGTACACAGACAGGGTATAAACGAGCCTCGAGCTCGTCGGCGTCACTTCCGGTAGGTCACGTGTCCCGACGCGTGTTCGTCACTTGTCACGTGACTTCATCAGGGGTACCTAGTGTCCCTACCGTGGTCTTTAAATAGGCCATGTTAAAGCCAATTAGTGGCCATTTTGCCGTAGCGCCGATCACCGGAAGTGGTCACAGATACGTCGCCGGAAGTGGAGCGGCGGCCATTTTCTTGGTGGTTGGGCCGCCCAAGGTAAACATAGTAAAGTGTCAGCAGGGTATGTAATGAAAAAACGAAAAAAAACGGAAGTGGTCACGGTTACCTCTGCCTAATGAGTTAGTGCATAGTAATTATAGGTGAATGAATATAAATGGAACGGGAGTTAATTTAGCATAATAAAAACACCGGTGTCAGTATGTGTCCATTCTGTTAAACGAATATTTATCTTATTAAAAAGGGGGAGATTTAAAAATTGTATATATATCTAAAATAATATATAAAAAATAAAAAATAAAAAATATGGTAAAAAGTAGGATAAAATATACCGGAAATGACGTCAAGGAGATACATAAAATGCATATTGAAGAAATTCATAAAAATATGGATAAGACAGCAGGATAGCAGAGTATAAACGAGAGGGGATGAGAGACCTCCAGAGTGCAGACATATTCCAGGGTTAAGTATTAGGGAGGCAATGGTCTAAGAGGAGGGGGATTGGCTGTAGGGAGAGGTTAGATAAACGATCACCTCCATAAAAAAAAAGTCTTATTAAAATAGTATAAAGTTTCTAAAAACTATTTTCTATAAAACTCATTATAAAAGTATTTTCTTTAAAAATGTCTTAGTTTTAGAAGTCACTGAGGAAACAGTTGAGGTCAAATTCTACATTCAGGCCATGTGGCGTAAGGGTATTTAAGGTGAAAATCCACTTCGATTCAAGTTGGCTTAGGGTCCTCACCTTGTGTCCTCCCCTCCAGTGTTTGATATAGGGCTCAATGCCCCAAAATTTTAGATGTGTGGGGTCTTTGTTGTGGTGGATGGCAAAGTGTTTGGACACATTATGTTTATCAAATCCCTTTTTGATGTTCCGGACATGTTCTTTTATTCTAACTCTCAGCAGTCTCTTAGTGCGGCCTACGTACTGGAGTCCACAGCTACATTCCAGTACGTATACAGCACCCATTGTGTTGCAACAAACAACGTTTTTGATTTTATGGTTGGTGCCAGTGCTGTTTGATACAAAATCTTTTCGTTTTTCTACTGGTCGTTTGGTTGTTGTGCACGCATAACAGCGTTTGCACGGGTAAAAACCCTCTCCTGTGAAGAAAGTGAATCCTTTACTCGGGGGGTCCGGAATGTTTTTTACCACCTTGTCTCTGATTGTTGGGGCTCTTCTATATACAAATTTAGGATGGTTTGGAAGAATTTCTTTTAAGCGTATATCTGCTTGAAGAATGTTCCAGTTGCGTCTTATAATTTTCTCTATTTGTTTGTGTTGCGCACTGTAGTCTAAGATGATGGGCACGGTGTCTTGCCCGATCTTTTCTTTGGGTTTATCCCTGATAAGATCATTCCTATTCATTGTTTCTATTTCAGCTATGTTTCTGTCTAGCATTTTGTTGCAGTAGCCTTTTTCAATGAATCTCATTTTCATATTTCTCGCTTGGCTTAGGAAGAGGTCGTTTTCTGTACAATTGCGTCTAAGGCGCATGAGTTGGCCCTTAGGGATATTATATATCCAATTTTTGTGATGGCACGTGTCGACCGGTAGATAACTGTTCCGGTCTACATCTTTGAAATGCGTCTTTGACACTAGTTTTCCATTTTGCTGTCCAATTTCCAAGTCCAGAAATGTGATCTGTTTGTCACTGATGTCCCATGATAGTGTTATGTTCCGATCATTTTTATTTAAGTTTTCTAGAAAGTTGGTTAGTTTACTCAGATCGCCTTTCCACAAAATAAACACGTCATCAATATAGCGACGATATATCTGGAGCTCTTCAGGTCTGTTTGCAAATACTGATTCATTTTCCCATTTTGCCATAAAAAGGCCCGCTACGCTGGGGGCAAATTTTGCCCCCATTGCTACTCCTGTATGTTGATGGTAATAGTTACGGTTAAACCAGAAGTAGCTATTTTTAAGACAGAAGTCTAAGCTCTTCACTAGATACTTTCTTTGTGTACATGGAAGTTTTGTGTGTTTCCTGAGTCCCCATTTAATGGCTTCACATGCCTGGTGGTGTAAAATTACTGTATATAGTGACGCAACGTCCGCTGTTGCTAGCAGCCAAGGCCCTCCATCTAGTGGTGTGTCATTTAGTATTTGTAGGATTTGTTTCGTATCACGTAGGTATGCTGTTGTGTTCTGTACTGCGGGTTGGAGAAAGAAGTCGATGTATTCGCCCATCCTAGATGTCAGTGAGTCAATTCCATTGACTATGGGTCTTGGAGGGGGGTTGATCTTGTCCTTATGGATTTTGGGGAGAATGTAAATAATGGGGGTCCTGCATGCCTCTGGTGTCAGATATCTTGCTTCCTTTTTATTTAGGATGTTTTTCTTAAGTCCCAGGTGTACGATTTGGTTTAGAGCTTTTCTACATTTAAAGACTGGGTTTCCCAAGAGACGTGTATATGTTTCTTCATCCTGTAGGAGGGAGTTTACACTTATGTTGTATTGTTCCTTGGTGAGGATAACAATACCCCCTCCCTTGTCTGCCGGGCGTATGACCAGGTCTTTCCTTTTGGTGAGTTTACGGATCCCGCATTTAATATGCTTTGGATCTAGATGTTTCTTAATTTTCAGGTCCTTCAGTTCTTCCAATACGACTTTTTTGAATACTTCGATATGTCTATTATCTTTTGCCACAGGGTTGAATGTAGATTTGTTCCTCAGTGTGCTATGGAGTATTTCTTCATCTTGTTGCGCTGGAATTGGTCTGCATGGGTTGTTTAGCATATATTTTTTAATGTTAAGTTTCCTTATATATTTTTGAATCCCTATATAGGTTTGGAACTTGTCCAGATTTTTAGTGGGTGCATATTTGAGTCCTTTATCAAGGACTCCCACTTCCTCGTGAGACAGAGGCTGTCCACTGAGGTTAAAGATCCCCTCACCTTTTATTCTCTTTTTCTCTTTAATTCTCTTCCCTCCGCTGCAGCCTCTCGTCTTTCTGGGGTTCTTCTTGGATGTCTTGGGTCCTCGTTCCTCCTCGGTTGGTTGTTTTCTCTGCCCCTCTCTAAAAAAAGATCTTTCGTAATCCATATCGGATTGGCGGTGTCTGTCAGTTCTCTCATCATTGGGTCTTCGTTCTAGAGGGGCATAATAGTTGTGAGTGGGGATAGGGCTTCTTTCATATGCTCTGTAAGCTCCTGTGGCAAAAGATAATAGACATATTGAAGTATTCAAAAAAGTCGTATTGGAAGAACTGAAGGACCTGAAAATTAAGAAACATCTAGATCCAAAGCATATTAAATACGGGATCCGTAAACTCACCAAAAGGAAAGACCTGGTCATACGCCCGGCAGACAAGGGAGGGGGTATTGTTATCCTCACCAAGGAACAATACAACATAAGTGTAAACTCCCTCCTACAGGATGAAGAAACATATACACGCCTCTTAGGAAACCCAGTTTTCAAATGCAGAAAAGCTCTAAACCAAATCGTACACCTGGGACTCAAGAAAAACATCCTAAATAAAAAGGAAGCAAGATATTTGACACCAGAGGCATGCAGGACCCCCATTATCTACATTCTCCCCAAAATCCATAAGGACAAGATCAACCCCCCTCCAAGACCCATAGTCAGTGGAATTGACTCACTGACATCTAGGATGGGCGAATACATCGACTTCTTTCTCCAACCCGCAGTACAGAACACAACAGCATACCTACGTGATACGAAACAAATTCTATAAATACTAAATGACACACCACTAGATGGAGGACCTTGGCTGTTAGCAACAGCGGACGTTGCGTCACTATATACAGTAATCTTACACCACCAGGCATGTGAAGCCATTAAATGGGGACTCAGGAAACACACAAAACTTCCATGTACACAAAGAAAGTATCTAGTGAAGAGCTTGGATTTCTGTCTAAAAAACAGCTACTTCTGGTTTAACCGTAACTATTACCATCAACGTACAGGAGTAGCAATGGGGGCAAAATTTGCCCCCAGCGTAGCAGGCCTTTTTATGGCAAAATGGGAAAATGAATCAGTATTTGCAAATAGACCTGAAGAGCTCCAGATTTATCGTCGCTATATTGATGACGTGTTTATTATGTGGAAAGGTGATCTGAGCAAACTAACCAACTTTCTAGAAAACGTAAATAAAAATGATCGGAACATAACACTGTCATGGGACATCAGTGATAAACAGATCACATTTCTGGATTTGGAAATAGGACAGCAAAATGGAAAACTAGTGTCAAAGACACATTTCAAAGACGTAGACCGGAACAGTTATCTACCGGTCGACACGTGCCATCACAAAAATTGGATATATAATATCCCTAAGGGCCAACTCATGCGCCTTAGACGCAATTGTACAGAAAACGACCTCTTCTTAAGCCAAGCGAGAAATATGAAAATGAGATTCATTGAAAAAGGCTACTGCAACAAAATGCTAGACAGAAACATAGCTGAAATAGAAACAATGAATAGGAATGATCTTATCATGGATAAACCCAAAGAAAAGATCTGGCAAGACACTGCGCCCATCATTTTAGACTACAGTGCACAACACAAACAAATAGAGAAAATTATAAGACGCAACTGGAACATTCTACAAGCAGACATACGCTTAAAAGAAATTCTTCCAAACCATCCTAAATTCGTATATAGAAGAGCCCCAACAATCAGAGATAAGGTGGTAAAAAACATTCCAGACCCCCCGAGTAAAGGATTCACTTTTTTCACAGGAGAGGGCTTTTACCCGTGCAAACGCTGTTATGCGTGCACAACAACCAAACGACCAGTAGAAAAACGAAAAGATTTTGTATCAAACAGCACTGGCACCAACCATGAAATCAAAAACTTTGTTTGTTGCAACACAATGGGTGCTGTATACGTACTGGAATGTAGCTGCGGACTCCAGTACGTAGGCCGCACTAAGAGACTGCTGAGAGTTAGAATAAAAGAACATGTCCGGAATATCAAAAAGGGATTTGATAAACATAATGTGTCCAAACACTTTGCCATCCACCACAACAAAGACCCCTCACATCTAAAATTCTGGGGCATTGAGCCCTATATCAAACACTGGAGGGGAGGACATAAGGTGAGGACCTTAAGTCAACTCGAATCGAAGTGGATCTTCACCTTAAATACCCTTACGCCACATGGCCTGAATGTAGAATTTGATCTCAATTGTTTCCTCAGTGACTTCTAAAACTAAGACATTTTTAAAGAAAATACTTTTATAATGAGTTTTATAGAAAATAGTTTTTAGAGACTCTATACTATTTTAAATAAGACTTTTTTTTATGGAGGTGATCGTGTATCTAACCTCTCCCTACAGCCGATCCCCCTCCTCTTAGACCATTGCCTCCCTAATACTTAACCCTGGAATAAGCACTGCAGTCTCTCATCCTCTCTTGTTTACACTCTGCTATCCTGCTGTCTTATTCATATGCTATATTATTATGAATTACTTCAATATGCATTTTATGTATCTCCTTGATGTCATTTCCGGTATATTTTATCCTATTTTTTACCATATTTTATATATATTTTATATATATATTTCCGGTATATTTTATCCTATTTTTTACCATTTTTTATATATATTTTATATATATATATATATACAATTTTTAAATCTCCCCCCCTTTCTCTTCGTTTTAACAAGATGAATACTTTTTTACTGTTCTAACAGAACGGACACAGACTGACACTGGTGTTTTTATTATGCTAATTTTGCTCAACCAACCCCCGCTCCATTTATATGCATTCACCTATAATTACTATGTACTAACTCATTAGGCAGAGGTAACCGTGACCACTTCCGGTTTTTTTCGTTTTTTCATTACATACCCTGCTGACACTTTACTATGTTTATCTTGGGCGACCTAACCACCAAGAAAATGGCCGCCGCTCCGCTTCCGGCGACGTATCTGTGACCACTTCCGGTGATCGGCGCTACGGCAAAATGGCCGCTAATTGGCTTTAACATGGCCTATTTAAAGACCACGGTAGGGACACTAGGTACCCCTGATGAAGTCACGTGACAAGTGACGAACACGCGTCGGGACACGTGACCTACCGGAAGTGACGCCGACGAGCTCGAGGCTCGTTTATACCCTGCTTGTGTACTCATTGACTGAATGTGAGTACCCACTTTTATCTGTTTACTGTTTTTAATTATAATAAATACCCTTGTATGATTTACATACTACACTATGAGGCTATTTTACTTTATGTGCACATTGAGGTGAAAGCCCCCCAATACCCCCCCCACCTGCCCCTGCCTGGATCAAGGAGGAAAGCCGAGAGGGAAAAGGCATTGAGAAAACCATAAAGACACCCCAGGGAGGACGGTCTTTTATGACCACAAAGACCCATATTTCACTGCTGTAACCTTACAGCTGTAAGGTAAGGGGCCACCCATATCCCCTTTAGGATCTCACGAGAGAAATACACGGAACACTGCACAGGATTTATAGACCATCCCAAATCACCACTGAAAACCTCAGCACTAATAGCCTGCCACCTGTTGGATAGAAGATATCAATATCACTTTGCACATATGCCATATATGGACTCTATATTTGGACTTTCATATTCTGCGATTTATTAATCGCCATTTACCATCTCTTTGATTTAACCTGCACGGATTTGCTACTTATTTATTTTTTATATTTTTTATATTTTTTATAATTTCTATATGAGACCCCCGAGTCTCTTTTGCTCTCTTGCACTTTATATCATTATATCTCTCATATCACTTTTATGATATATTGTTTTATCCTTTTGGACCACTCCCTCTTTCACTACCTTGGATGCACAACTTATGCGTTTACAGATCTCCATCACGTCTTCTATATATCTCATCACTATTTTTTACACTCATTTGGATGCAATGTTATTTTAGTCACACCATGCGACTTTTATGATGCATTTTTAACCAGGATTGCGTTTTATCACACGATTTGGTTTTATCACACCACTTTATGCACCTTTGCTTATTTTATTACATGCCATTTTATATACCTGGAGGTTTTATTGGCTATTTATGTCTATGACCTGTTACCTTTTGTCTTTTAATACTTAGTGTAAATTTGCGCGCCACTACCTTTTTTTCTTTTATATGAATACAAATGATTTTGTTGTTTTCGTTATAATTTATTTCAGATTAGCTGAAATGTGTTAAAATTGTGATTTATTTGAATCTCCAAATCACTCAAATTTCATCTGAATTTCGATTTGTAATGAAACAAATAGCACATGTCTATTGTGACAGAGAGAGACCCTGACACTGTGAGATTATAGAAAAAAGTGACACAGGATTTGCATTTAAGGTAAATGCAACATTCCAGACTAGTGTTTTTGGGCACAAAAAGCTGTGCATTTGGCTTTTTCTGGATTCTGTAGTTCTGGATCAGAACTCCCAATCCTGTGTCACCTGAAATCTGTGTAAGTACACATGTGTGCAGGTTCATTATATTACTTAGGTCTGAGAATAGCTCAGAGCTCCCAGTTTTGGAGACAGCTTCCAGTGAGGGAGATGGAAGGTCTCATTGAGGGATCAGAGGGCCCAGCCAGAAGCCATGAGACAAATGGTCCCAAATAGCAAAGATAACTTGCCACAAATTCGTGGCTGGGTTGAATTGTAAGTCTTGTTAACTTGCTGCACATTTTCACTCGCAAGTTTTACATGTGCAGAGCACATGAAGTTCTGATTGAAACGTTTCCAATTTATAGCAAATTGGCATGGCAAGAGCAAAGTTTCAGTGGTGAGTCTACAGCAAGAGCTCTGCAAGTCACAGGGGCCCCTGTGTAGGATGACTATTGCACAACATAACTTAACCAAAACTTGCAGCAGACTTGCAGAATGTTTGCAAAGAAAGTTGATCTGGAGTCAAACTTGTGAAGCCTGGCAAGTCTAGCAATAGCTTAGTGAGTTTTTTCAAACTTGCAGCTCAATTGCTTGCTATCTTGGGTCTCATTGAGAAGTCAGGTCGGCTCCTATCAGGGTGTCAGGAGAACCCCAATTCAAAGGCCAGAGGTGGGCGAGAGGCGGGGCTGTTCAGTGGGGCACTGTGAATAAAGGCTATTCCAGGAGAAATGGACAACACAGCCAGAGAGACTGGTAAGAGGTGTAGCTTTGCACTGCAATTGAAGCTGAGTGAGCTTATGGTGGTTCAATATTTTCCATTGTGTGTATTCTGCTGAAGCTGGAGAAGATCTACTGCAGGGCAAAATTTATGTTAAACTGTCATTTGCTTTTTGACATTTTAATAAAAGTGGGCTACCAAGCCCTTAAATATAGTTCCTGTCTGCCGTGGACTCACAGTGTACTGTAGATGTGTGTGTGTGTTTGTGTGTATATATACACGTTACACACACAATCATAATCTGCTGACTTCTTGCTAAATGGTGCTACTGGCATGCTGTTCCATTTATAATAGCTGTGTAACTCATAAACTTTTAAAATTCTGTTAGTTTTGTCCACTTTATTTTTCCCAGCATATGCAGCTAAACAGTTGTTAGATGATGAAAACATCTTGTTTAACCAACCATGCATAATTGTTCCCTCAATAAATATAATTGAGGACATGTGCCTACTTCTCTTTATACCATATTTCAAAAGGAATAGTATTATGTACATGTCAATGATCTTTAAAATTGCTTTTGATTCCCATTCCATTACATCAGAAATTTATTGCAAAAACACTAAATGTTACATATTTTATTGAAAAAGTCCTTGCTGAAATCATTTGTCAAATTCTATTATCCTGCCTGTTCTTCTTGTGCCTTTTTTTCTTTTGTATGTGATTATGCATTGCCTGTCCTTACTTTAACTCATGTATCAGTTTATTAGACAAGACATTTACATGTATAAAGCTTTGCAAACTTTTCAAGGGAAAAAAAAGGGCATGTGGTCACTCTTCTTTTACAAAGAGCACTTTCTAAAGGATATATACAGATGAAGACAGCAGATATATGTGTGAAACTTGAATAAATAAATAGTGCGGCGCTTACAGTGTTCAATAGTGATTATTAAACGTGTGTGGTGAAATCTTATATAATAATAAAATTATATATCACTAAAGGAGAAATAACTGAAAATAAAATTATGCTCTGTATAGGACATCAAATATGTTTGGGATAGTGAAACCGACTAATTGCAAACATAATGTGACTAAGATAAACTATCACCAAATGATACTGTGTTTCATATATAAAAACAATGACTATTAAGAGAAAAATGAATAATCATTAAAAAGTCAATTAATAATACACCATAGTGACTTGAGTGAATAAAATATATCATAAAGTGACTTGTGCGGCTTGTCTGATACAATACACCGATGTGGGCAGTTATTCCAATGTCTGGTGACCAACGACAAGACCGTACGTGCAATGATTGATGGAAGCTCAGAATAGGATGGTAGGCAGGTATAGCATGTGATTCATCCCCAATGGTATTACCGGCAAAGAGAAATGAGACCATATAGCATAATACCGTCAAGTAAACAAAAATGTATTAAATATAAAATGGGTACTCACATGTACAAAGGCTTAAAAAGGAATGTATAAAAGGAATTGGCAGCAGTGGCATCAGCACGATAGTCTCCCGACGCGTTTCGCCTTAATAAGGCATCATCTGGGGGTGCTGATTCACTGGGGCCACCGCTTATATATAGGTACAGGGGTGTTTGTAGATGAGATCAACCTGACATCAATGCTGGCTCAATAATTAAACCACTTCCTGTTTAAGGTAAGATGGCGCCTATGGCTTGAGTGTCAAGCCTCATTATGAGTTTAGTATGGTAAAAATCCCCTTTCTTGACAAATGGTAGCAAACTCGTAAATTTATAATACATGCCTTTGAGTATAAGTGTGTATAATCAATGCCAGCCTTTAGTGCTAAATTATAATGTGAATGGTGAGAATGGTGTTATCCTGGAATTTAAAACCAGGATATAAAAAGTGTCAATGTTGTGCTGAAACAACGGGCCGGCAGGCTCCGAGAAAATGGTGTCTGGGGGCGGATATGACGTAATTTACTCTATGAGTCCCGGTATGTGGAATGCTGCGTTAGCCAAGCCTCTTTATGAGGCAAATGAAATGTTTACACGAGCCGCGGCTCGCAACTGCGCATGTGCGAATGGCGCCAGAGGGTGGGAGCGACGCGTCCATCCCGCCCACCCCGGAAGAAGGATCCGTGTGGAGCGCGGCCTCGACCAAGCCTCACTCTGAGGCCGGACACAGTAATAGTGTGGGCCGCGAGTGGCAACCGCGCATGCGCAAACGGCGCAACATATACATGGGACGCAACGTAGTGCCGACCCGATTGAGAGGCTGGACACATACAACGTACAGCCAACTAATGTGGATAGAGTTGTGTGAACATGTATGTAAAAGCAGGGAGCATGTTTGTCCTGCTTATATGTGAAAGTTGATTATCAAGTGCATAAATTAATATTCCTTTTAATACATATATATTAGAAAATCATTCATCTAAAATTAAAATAAAATGAAATAGCACTGATATGAGACTGACCTCGTACACTGTGACAAATTATTAATATTATATTAAAAAATTGAAATATTAAAATAAAAGATATAATAATCTGCATGATGCAAAAATCCACATATCTCGATTACCTCTTATTTATGTTTTGTCGATCACTATGTGAATGATTGAAAATGGTAGAGAACATAGAACAATCCCATAATTAATTTAAAATATGTTGGTGTACCAATACAATTGATCTAGTAGATTAAAATCAACAATATTATCGCCATTAAATTTAAAAACATTTTTTTTTTTTTTTTTTTTTTATATATAAAAAATATATTTTTTCTATATAAAAAATGTATATAAAAATATTTATAATTGTACAAAATCAGGCTTTGTTAAGGAAAGAATTAATATCCCATTCAACGTTGAGACCCCAAGGTTGGTAGGTTTGCAACGTGAATATCCAAAAAGTTTCAAGTTGGGACACCCCACGTGTCATTGCTCCTCCTCTCCATGGGGGGATATAGCTATCTATTACAAGGAAAGAGGTCCCTTCAGGATTTCGATCGTGACATTCTCTGTAATGGCGGGGAACTGTGTGTTTAACGTCACCGCCTCTAATTTTGGCCAAGTGTTCACCTACCCTGATAGAGAAGGTACGTGTGGTGCGTCCTATATACTGTTTTCCACAGGGACAGGTTATTGAATACACTACGAACCTGGACGAACAGGTGTGAAATCCTTTTATCGGGTGAACACGTTTCGTAATTGTCGAACAGAATTGGACACTTTTAGACTTCCCTGCTATGTTGCAATGACATACTCCACACTTTTTACAGGGATAGTAACCTTTCAGATCATGAAAGAATGAGGGTCGAACTGGGGGGTTGATGACATTTGGGGCTATCTTGCTTTGTAAAGAAGGGACGCCTCTAAATGTCACCTTAACTCTATCTGGTATTAGAGGGGATAAGATTTTATCCGTTTTGAGTATTTCCCAGTGTTTACTTAAAATGTTTTGGATATCTCGGTGTTGAACTGAATAAGATGTGAGGACGGCCCATTTAAATGAGCTGTCAATTTCCTTTGGAGACCGGTTGAACAGAGAACTTCTATCAATTGAGAGAACTTCTTGGTATTGGGAATGCACTGATGTCGAGTCATATCCTTTTTCAAGGAATTTGTTGGTAAGGGTCAAAGCTTGTCTTTTGAAGACTTCCACATCAGTGCAGTTCCTCCGAAGCCTCAGAAATTGGCTTTTTGGGACCCCTTTAAGCCATGAGTTATGATGGCAACTGTCCTTGGGGATGAAGCCGTTTCTATCTGTCGGCTTAAAAAAGGTTTGGAATTCCCATTGACCAGACTGTATCTTGATCTCTAGATCCAAAAAATGTACACTATTTGAACTCCATTCGTGAGTTAAACGAATACCACGATCATTGGAGTTCAAAGTGGAGAAGAAATTGATCAGAGATTCCGGTGTGCCATCCCATAGGAGGAGGATGTCGTCTATATATCTGGTCCATAGAACCAGAGAAGAACCACCCTCATGATAGACGACATCCTCCTCCCATTTAGCCATGAAAAGATTGGCGAGGCTGGGGGCAAACTTTGCCCCCATAGCCACGCCTTTCTGTTGGATATAATACTTCTGGTTGAACCAGAAGTAATTATGACTGGTTGCAAATTTCAATAATTGAATAATGTATTGTCTCTGATCATACATGATTGAAAGATCTTTCTCCAAAAAATGTTGGACTGCTTGAATGCCCATAGAATGGGGAATGCAGGTGTACAACGAGGTGACATCCGCTGTTGCTAACAGATAGCCAGTTTTCAAAGTTGTTTGTTCCAAAATTTGGATAGTATGACTAGTGTCCCTTAAATAAGAGGGAACCTTCTTAACTAGTGGTTGTAGAAAAAAATCTACATAGCGACCTATCCTTGATGTAATGGAATCTATGCCGCTGATTATAGGGCGGCCTGGTGGGTGAATGGGATCTTTATGTATTTTAGGGAGAAAATACATAGTGGGAATTCTAGGAGCTAGGGGAACCAAATAGGACTGTTCTTTCTTATTTAATATTTTATTATCGAAGCCTGTTTGTATCAATTCAATCAATTGGTTTTTAAAAAAATTAGTAGGATTGTACAATAGTTCTTTATATGTCTCTACATCACCAAGAATCTTATACATTTCTTGTACATAATCATTAGTGTTCATTACTACGATGCCCCCGCCCTTATCAGCTGGGCGGATAACGATATCTTTATTGTCACTGAGTGATTTAAGGGCGTCTTGGAAGGAGCGTTGTATATATGGTTTTTTCATTGGTAGTAATGACAAGTCTTTTAAGACTAAATCTCTAAATACTTTTACAGCTGGCGCCACTGGAACAGGGGGGTTGAACAAAGATGGATTAGAAAATCCAGAGTGGACCGTCCCTGAAGTGGCAGCCCTATCAGACTTCTCGTATGGATTAGATGTGAGATATCTCTGTATATTAATTTTCCTAATGAACTTCTGTAGGTCTATAAAAGTATGAAATTTGTCTAGTGGTTTCGGAGGGGCGTATTTAAGGCCCTTATCCAGAACCGCTAGTTCATCTTTAGTGAGTACTTTGGAGCTCAAATTAAAAACACCTTGACCGCCTACACTCTTCTCCTTTTTCCTCTGAGCTCGCCTACCCCCTCTAAGACCTCTTTTGTGTCTGGAGCTCTTTTTCGTCCTTGTGTGTCCTGATGAAAAACCTGATTGTCGTATGACTGATAATCATATCTGCCTGTCTCATATGCCGGAGCTTCAAATTCATCGGCAATATAATGACGATAATCGTCATTATATGTATCCTGTAAGGGGCCAAATCTATTTTGTGTGACAGGATATGTGCGAGCAGATGGACGTCTTTGTGTATTTTGGGGTACAGACTGGTCATTCCATGGTTGAGGCGAATTATACTGTGAATAATAGCCATGGTCATTAGGTGGGTAGGCTCTAGTATCATGCTGGTTGCCCCTAAAGTTGCCTCTACCACCCCTTTTGATCTGGTTGTTACCCCCCTCTTTTTTGGGGTTGGGCCGTATAATGGCCACCACCCCTCTGTGTCTGTGTTGGCCCTCTTAACGTAGGCTCAACATTTCTTGTATATGGGGTGGAAGCACCTCTAATTGGACCTCTTTCAACCTGAGAAGTTGGTATGGGTCTAATGGGGGTGGGGTACGGTTGATTTGTACCAATATTACTATTAGAAGCTTCAGATTCCATAGGAGTCTCAGAAGGGATATTGGGTACTACAAGTCTCTGCCAGCCGAAGACTGACGCTGACTTATAATCACCCAAATCTCGTGAGTATTTTTTACGCTTTTTATTTTTTTGATCTCTATCTTCCTTTTCCAAATGATTTTGGAGATTGCCTGAGAGAGAATTGTATTCACTGGTACTTTTGAAGGGTACAAGTTTGTCCTTGATCTCTTTTATCTCTCTGTCTAATATTTCAAGGCGGCTCTTCTTTCTTGTGACTAAAAAGTCAAGAAATTTAGTACCTGCTTCATTGAAATATTTGAACCAGGATTCGAGGTCGGGGTCACCTTGTTGAGGGTGAACTTCCCACCTCAAACTCCTGGGCACCATGGACTCTGAAATATATTGTTCTAAGAACAAAATATCCCACTGAAGGTGTAACTCGGACGTCATGATGTTTTTCAATCTGGTGAAAAGACCACCTATTTCACTGTCATTCTCAACAGACGCGAAGACACCTTCAGGGTTGACCCTGTGTTTAGCTCTATATTCAAAAATGTCCATGGTCGATGGCCACAGAATATAGAAACTAAAGAAAGCAGCAGTTTAAATAAAGTTACAAAATTAACAATGGAAAGGGGAGGGGAAAACCGTGCTATCTACACGTAAATGGATCCAGCAGCCTGCACAACAATGATATGTAAAGTAGAAAACGTGAATAAATAAATAGTGCGGCGCTTACAGTGTTCAATAGTGATTATTAAACGTGTGTGGTGAAATCTTATATAATAATAAAATTATATATCACTAAAGGAGAAATAACTGAAAATAAAATTATGCTCTGTATAGGACATCAACTATGTTTGGGATAGTGAAACCGACTAATTGCAAACATAATGTGACTAAGATAAACTATCACCAAATGATACTGTGTTTCATATATAAAAACAATGACTATTAAGAGAAAAATGAATAATCATTAAAAAGTCAATTAATAATACACCATAGTGACTTGAGTGAATAAAATATATCATAAAGTGACTTGTGCGGCTTGTCTGATGTACTCCGTCACCGGTTGAGGGAAGGCTTACCAACTATCGTGGACTCAGGTAGGCTTACGCCATATGAGTCAAAATTGCTGTGTGGTATTTGCAATACACCGATGTGGGCAGTTATTCCAATGTCTGGTGACCAACGACAAGACCGTACGTGCAATGATTGATGGAAGCTCAGAATAGGATGGTAGGCAGGTATAGCATGTGATTCATCCCCAATGGTATTACCGGCAAAGAGAAATGAGACCATATAGCGTAATACCGTCAAGTAAACAAAAATGTATTAAATATAAAATGGGTACTCACATGTACAAAGGCTTAAAAAGGAATGTATAAAAGGAATTGGCAGCAGTGGCATCAGCACGATAGTCTCCTGACGCGTTTCGCCTTAATAAGGCATCATCTGGGGGTGCTGATTCACTGGGGCCACCGCTTATATATAGGTACAGGGGTGTTTGTAGATGAGATCAACCTGACATCAATGCTGGCTCAATAATTAAACCACTTCCTGTTTAAGGTAAGATGGCGCCTATGGCTTGAGTGTCAAGCCTCATTATGAGTTTAGTATGGTAAAAATCCCCTTTCTTGACAAATGGTAGCAAACTCGTAAATTTATAATACATGCCTTTGAGTATAAGTGTGTATAACCAATTGTGCAGGCTGCTGGATCCATTTACGTGTAGATAGCGCGGTTTTCCCCTCCCCTTTCCATTGTTAATTTTGTAACTTTATTTAAACTGCTGCTTTCTTTAGTTTCTATATTCTGTGGCCATCGACCATGGACATTTTTGAATATAGAGCTAAACACAGGGTCAACCCTGAAGGTGTCTTCGCGTCTGTTGAGAATGACAGTGAAATAGGTGGTCTTTTCACCAGATTGAAAAACATCATGACGTCCGAGTTACACCTTCAGTGGGATATTTTGTTCTTAGAACAATATATTTCAGAGTCCATGGTGCCCAGGAGTTTGAGGTGGGAAGTTCACCCTCAACAAGGTGACCCCGACCTCGAATCCTGGTTCAAATATTTCAATGAAGCAGGTACTAAATTTCTTGACTTTTTAGTCACAAGAAAGAAGAGCCGCCTTGAAATATTAGACAGAGAGATAAAAGAGATCAAGGACAAACTTGTACCCTTCAAAAGTACCAGTGAATACAATTCTCTCTCAGGCAATCTCCAAAATCATTTGGAAAAGGAAGATAGAGATCAAAAAAATAAAAAGCGTAAAAAATACTCACGAGATTTGGGTGATTATAAGTCAGCGTCAGTCTTCGGCTGGCAGAGACTTGTAGTACCCAATATCCCTTCTGAGACTCCTATGGAATCTGAAGCTTCTAATAGTAATATTGGTACAAATCAACCGTACCCCACCCCCATTAGACCCATACCAACTTCTCAGGTTGAAAGAGGTCCAATTAGAGGTGCTTCCACCCCATATACAAGAAATGTTGAGCCTACGTTAAGAGGGCCAACACAGACACAGAGGGGTGGTGGCCATTATACGGCCCAACCCCAAAAAAGAGGGGGGTAACAACCAGATCAAAAGGGGTGGTAGAGGCAACTTTAGGGGCAACCAGCGTGATACTAGAGCCTACCCACCTAATGACCATGGCTATTATTCACAGTATAATTCGCCTCAACCATGGAATGACCAGTCTGTACCCCAAAATACACAAAGACGTCCATCTGCTCGCACATATCCTGTCACACAAAATAGATTTGGCCCCTTACAGCATACATATAATGACGATTATCGTCATTATATTGCCGATGAATTTGAAGCTCCGGCATATGAGACAGGCAGATATGATTATCAGTCATACGACAATCAGGTTTTTCATCAGGACACACAAGGACGAAAAAGAGCTCCAGACACAAAAGAGGTCTTAGAGGGGGTAGGCGAGCTCAGAGGAAAAAGGAGAAGAGTGTAGGCGGTCAAGGTGTTTTTAATTTGAGCTCCAAAGTACTCACTAAAGATGAACTAGCGGTTCTGGATAAGGGCCTTAAATACGCCCGTCCGAAAACACTAGACAAATTTCATACTTTTATAGACCTACAGAAGTTCATTAGGAAAATTAATATACAGAGATATCTCGCATCTAATCCATACGAGAAGTCTGATAGGGCTGCCACTTCAGGGACGGTCCACTCTGGATTTTCTAATCCATCTTTGTTCAACCCCCCTGTTCCAGTGGCGCCAGCTGTAAAAGTATTTAGAGATTTAGTCTTAAAAGACTTGTCATTACTACCAATGAAAAAAACATATATACAACGCTCCTTCCAAGACGCCCTTAAATCACTCAGTGACAATAAAGATATCGTTATCCGCCCAGCTGATAAGGGCGGGGGCATCGTAGTAATGAACACTAATGATTATGTACAAGAAATGTATAAGATTCTTGGTGATGTAGAGACATATAAAGAACTATTGTACAATCCTACTAATCTTTTTAAAAACCAATTGATTGAATTGATACAAACAGGCTTCGATAATAAAATATTAAATAAGAAAGAACAGTCCTATTTGGTTCCCCTAGCTCCTAGAATTCCCACTATGTATTTTCTCCCTAAAATACATAAAGATCCCATTCACCCACCAGGCCGCCCTATAATCAGCGGCATAGATTCCATTACATCAAGGATAGGTCGCTATGTAGATTTTTTTCTACAACCACTAGTTAAGAAGGTTCCCTCTTATTTAAGGGACACTAGTCATACTATCCAAATTTTGGAACAAACAACTTTGAAAACTGGCTATCTGTTAGCAACAGCGGATGTCACCTCGTTGTACACCTGCATTCCCCATTCTATGGGCATTCAAGCAGTCCAACATTTTTTGGAGAAAGATCTTTCAATCATGTATGATCAGAGACAATACATTATTCAATTATTGAAATTTGCAACCAGTCATAATTACTTCTGGTTCAACCAGAAGTATTATATCCAACAGAAAGGCGTGGCTATGGGGGCAAAGTTTGCCCCCAGCCTCGCCAATCTTTTCATGGCTAAATGGGAGGAGGATGTCGTCTATCATGAGGGTGGTTCTTCTCTGGTTCTATGGACCAGATATATAGACGACATCCTCCTCCTATGGGATGGCACACCGGAATCTCTGATCAATTTCTTCTCCACTTTGAACTCCAATGATCGTGGTATTCGTTTAACTCACGAATGGAGTTCAAATAGTGTACATTTTTTGGATCTAGAGATCAAGATACAGTCTGGTCAATGGGAATTCCAAACCTTTTTTAAGCCGACAGATAGAAACGGCTTCATCCCCAAGGACAGTTGCCATCATAACTCATGGCTTAAAGGGGTCCCAAAAAGCCAATTTCTGAGGCTTCGGAGGAACTGCACTGATGTGGAAGTCTTCAAAAGACAAGCTTTGACCCTTACCAACAAATTCCTTGAAAAAGGATATGACTCGACATCAGTGCATTCCCAATACCAAGAAGTTCTCTCAATTGATAGAAGTTCTCTGTTCAACCGGTCTCCAAAGGAAATTGACAGCTCATTTAAATGGGCCGTCCTCACATCTTATTCAGTTCAACACCGAGATATCCAAAACATTTTAAGTAAACACTGGGAAATACTCAAAACGGATAAAATCTTATCCCCTCTAATACCAGATAGAGTTAAGGTGACATTTAGAGGCGTCCCTTCTTTACAAAGCAAGATAGCCCCAAATGTCATCAACTCCCCAGTTCGACCCTCATTCTTTCATGATCTGAAAGGTTACTATCCCTGTAAAAAGTGTGGAGTATGTCATTGCAACATAGCAGGGAAGTCTAAAGCCCCATACACACGGTCGGACTTTTTCATGGATTCTGTCCGATCGGACAAGGTTGTTGAAAAATCAGACCGTGTGTATGCACCATCGGACAGTGTTCGTCGGTTTGTCCGACGGACAAAGTCTTATCTCCTGCTGGAAAGATTTGCCGTCAACACGGTCCGATCACACCAAATCCGATCATGTGTACGGTTGTCCGACGGACAAAGTGCTACGCATGCTCAGAAGAAATTCTGTGACGGAAGCGCTCGGTCAGGTAAAACTACCTTTCCTAATCGACACAGCACATTCGTCACGCTGCAATGTTAAAATGACTTTAATGCAGCGCATTCTCTTTTTCTTTACAATGCAACAAGAATGACATCTTTTAGCTGCTCCTATTCACCCGCACTTCTCACAAACTTACTTCTTTATTACTTTGCAGCATTTATACACTACATGTTTATTTTGACTCTGAACGGAAAAGAATCTTTGTTATTTTTTTACCATGATTTGTCTTTTTTTTTTTTTTTTTTTGGGGAATACATATTTGAATGTTTTTTTTTGTTTTTTTTGGAGGGGGGTTGTGTGTCTCAAATTACCAAAAACACATTATTAACATTTGTATTTCTTGCTTAAATTTACTAGGAGGTTGTTTGTTGTTGGTGCCCCTTGTTAATTCTACTTTAGGATTAGTGAAATGTACCTGCTTACTCAAAGAAAAACTGTCATTGTAGCAAAGTAAAACACAATAGTCAATGATTATTTCAAATCAAAAAAACCTTTATTTAGGTCACACCAACAAACCAAAGAGGAACGCAGCCATGGTGAAACTTGGGGAATTTGCAAAGTCTTGGCCCCCCACGGCAACCATCATTGTACAAGCGTAGAAAATTGGGGGCCTGAGGAGTACGTATATTAAGGGGAGTGCAATCTGGTCGTGAAGTCCAAAGTATCCGGAACTGCAGCAGATGCCATCTAGGTCCCCAGGCTCTGGTACTACAAGAGGCTCCATCTTCTCTCAGACCAGACTGATTCCAGGTCGTCACTCTCAGGTCTTCCTTCCACGCTTCCTTGCACGCTGTGGCTGTCATGCTGGTGGGGTGGCAGAAGGAGGAGGAGGAGGAGGAGGAGGAGGAGGCGGAGCATGGTAGCTATGGCAAACATGTGTGACTGGGGTCATCTCCCCAGCCCTACCCTTATTTAGGACATGGAGGATGAGCCCCTCACACATGTTGCGTTGCCTCACCTCCATACCCATCATTTTTGTGACAACCACCGAGCCAAAGGTCTCCTCGTCGGCGGGTGTGGCATGTAGGGAGTCTGAAGCCTCTCTGATCATGCGGAGCGCTGACTGTGCCGCATAATCCCCCCTTCTCGCCCTTTTGTACGGAAGGCGGAGGGGAGGGGTTTGGGTGTCAGTCAGGCTCCGCGGCCTAGCCCCCTCTTGGCTGCCACTACCCAGCTGGTGGCTGCCACTAACCCCTGCCTCCTCCTGACTGCCACCTTCCACAGCCACCTCCTGGCTGAGGTCTTCCTGTGTATGAAAAAGGGACATAGTTTCAGTTATTTGTTCATCAAACACACACAATTCTCATCTAGTGACTGTTGCAAAATGTTTACAAATAGAAAACCATACAATTCTCAGCCCAGCAGTTTAGATTCTGGCCCCAAATGTCTCCAACACTACTGTCAGTTGATATGTCAAACACGTTAGGAACTAAGCAATTGGGGATCCTGAATTAAGTGAACATCATTCATTATTCCCATAAATGGTAACAAAACTACTATACCTGGAACAAACTGGGCTCCTCCACCTCTTCCATACTGGAAGGCCCAGGTTGCTCCTCGGAAGCCTCATCAGGGGTGGCCTGCGCGCAAGGAAGCGTGGAAGGAGGAGTCAAGGTTGGCTCCGTGACATCAGTCTGGTCTTTCAGAAAATGGAGACTCTGATAGTACCAGAGCTTGGGCACATAGACCTCATCTGCTGAAGTTGCAGTTTCCTCAGACTTCACGACCTTCTTCCGCTCCCTGATATACGCACTCCTCAGGCTGCCAATTTTCTTTCTTATATCATCAACAGTTGCCGTGGGGAACCTTGGCTTGACAAATTCCACAAGTTCCTCCAGGGCTGCGTGCCTCTTTGGTTTGTTGGTGTAATGTGGGTGTTTACCCTGCCATAAAATGGGAAATTCCCTGAATTTGGCAATGAAGAGGGGGAGAAAACTCATGTCGTTGAATCCCTGCATAATCTCTGCAAGACACAACACCACACAAAACCCTCTCAATTATGTCAGTCTAAACTCTCCTAATCTTCTCCATAAAGAAGCCTCAAGTTCAAATCAGTCTAGGCTAGTTATGTACCAACGTCAAATTGTACCTTCGTTTGTAGCGATCGTCTCGTGTGAGTTTTCTCTCCCCTCGTCTCCCAGATCGTGGCTACGACACAGGCGTGTGACGTTTTATATACAGTGCGCATGCGTCAAACTCCGCCCGCCCCTGACGATCTTTCTCGTCTATTCCCCACCCCTTCTCTTTACGGCGCAGTGGGGAGAGCACATGGCGGGGACACAGCAGGCGCGCCACAAATATCCCACCAACGAGGAGGAGGACGAGGAAAGTCCAGAGGCAGAAACGTCCCGATCCCGGAGCCTGAAATTCAAGGCCTCCAATATGTCATTTGGAGAAATGTTGGAGATGGTGGACATATTAAAGAGGAGCGACTATGATGGGAAGTATGGGCCTTACCTCAACCCCAATGTCCGCAAGGCCAAGATCATGTCTAAAGTTGTGAGAAGGCTGTACAATCAGTTTGGGGTACAACGATCCAAGGAGCAACTGAGGAAACGCTGGTCAGACCTGAAACTGAGGGAGGCCGATCAGTACAGAAAGATCAAGCGAATTCTTCTAAAAAGTAAGTAGTTGTGTTTTGTGTTTGATTTCTTGCTTGCATACTGCTCCATTGTGGTTTGATTTTTACAAAGTTGTACATTCCAAAATGGCCACTTTCATGTTCGTCTGTGCATTCGATCGTACTCAGCCTCGATCTTTCTGCCACTGTCATGGTCGTGTGTGTGTCCATTCGATCGTACGCAACCTCGATCGTTCGGCCACTTATAATACGATGTTTGGTGTTTTTTTGGGGGAAAGGAAGTTTGTTCTCACTAGAAATGTCATCAAGAATGTAAAGCCAATTTATTCAATGTAAAGGAGAGGTCACCCAGTAGCTGTTTACCCATCTGGACTCTAGAGCACTAGTGCTGGGACACCCAAACCCCCTTTTTATTAGGCTTTTCCACACATGTGCTCCAGTGGATACTAGAGGGGGGTCTCCATCACACAAACTTCTACCAAAAAGCTAGTCAGTTTAGCACCTTTACAAAGTGACTACATTCATGTAGTTGACATTTGTAACTGGCCAAACTAAAATAGTGTCCGTCACTTTCAAGCAATGTTTGTCATTTCCTATTTCTGCCCTCAATAGATTGTGTTGCTAAATCTTCCTTTTGTACATTCTCATAGGGGAGCGAAAACTTGGGCCGTCTGAGGAAACCCCCAAACCAACACCTCCCAAAAAAGGGGAAAGAGCAGAAGCAGAGGAGGAGGAGGAGGAAGGAGAGATCATCGAACTTGGAGAAATTGTCACCACAACAGGTGAGTGTTGGCGAACACAGCTACTGGTAAGCTAATCCATGTATGGCTGCCTCATTTCCAACACCCCATTTTTGTTTGTTTGTGGTTTTTAGGTGACGTGGATGTTGTGGAAGAAAAATCGCACTTTACCACAGAGAGTGCCCACGTACTCATCGGAGAGATAATGGTCTGCAATAGAGATCTAGATTACATAAAGCAAAACATCAATGATGTTCAACAAAAATTGAAGAACATCATTGATGTTTTAGGAAAAATATGAAAACGCACCAAGTAATTAACACACATTTGTGCCAGCTTCTGAACACATTTGCAACTTAAAAACTGTGTGAAATTTGGAACATGCACACATTGTGTCCACATGTGCTAGCTCCCATCATGGTGGATGAATGCCAAGGTTTTTTTGGGGGTGCAAACACTTTACGAACTACGAAAGTGGTTGTGGTGAAGGGGTTGCACCCCCAAAAAAAGTCCATTCATCCCCATGATGGAAAATGGCACTTTTGAAGCTTCTAGGCATGTGTTTTACCATCTAATGACCATTTTCAGACCCAAATTGTGTGCATGTTCCAAATTTCCACTTTTCGGGGGTGACCCCCCCATGTGATGAAGGCAAGATCAAACACACTTTGAACATATAGTCATGTCTGATCTTGTCTTCACTTTACAAAGTTGAACTTTCCTACTTCATAGGTTCTGCTTAGCTCCATGCCTGGTTTTACCAATTGCGTAATCTTTGTAAACAATGTTGTAAATAACCAAGATGTTGTCAGTTTTGGCGTGAAGATTGTAAACGCACTTGTGAATGTTTTCCAAGTAAACTTTTTTATTTTTCGAAATGTGTGGCTTCCTTATTTAAAAAAACACAATGCATTATGTATGTAAAATGTAAAGGATATGGGGGGCAATGGGTGTTATTTACTAAAGGCAAATCCACTTTGCACTGCAATTTCCTTTCCCAGGGAACTTTTTCAATGCACTTGTAGAGCATAGCGGATTTGACTTATGTAAATGACACCCACAGTGCTTTGTACGAAAACATGGAGCACAGCATTTTTCAGAATACACACATGTCAGACCTGGTGATGAAAAGGAGTATTTTGGCTGTCAGTTATGCAGGACAAACCTTCTCTAGACCAAAGATTAGGTAGCAAACACACAACATGAGAATAATCTTTTTGGGAAGAAGAGACTGTTACCTCCTTTTGCCCAGAAAGTGCATTCCCACTGTCGAAGGCAAAGGGAAAAAATGTCAAAGTAAAATAAGCTAAAAAGAAGACTGAAATGACAAGAAATCAGAGGTTGGTTAAAATATCAGATTTATTAAAAAATGCCTCTCACACATCGTCAGGCAGAGCAATGGCCCCCCTACCCACAAAGTACTCCATATATTGCTCGCGGACCACGCGGGCATTTAGAGGGGGCAAGCCTGGACGTGCCACTTGAAGGGCTGTGAGGTCCGCATTTTGGAGGGCCCTCCACATCTGGGCCAACGGGCACCACATAGTTCCTGTTATGTCTTTTGAGGAAGTTGTGCAATATGCAACAGGCAAGAACTATGTGGTTCAGTTTGTATTCCGCCAAGTGAAATGCCGTCAGGAACAGGCGGAAGCGGCTGGCCAGGATGCCAAAAGTGTTCTCCACCACTCTTCTGGCTCTGGACAGCCTGTAGTTGAAGACCCTCTGGTCCGGGGTGAGGGTCCTCATCGGGAACGGCCTCATCACATGGGGAGTCAACGCAAATGCTTCATCTGCGACAAAGACGAAGGGGAGTCCTTCGGCATTCTCCTCTGGAGGTGGCAAGCACAGACTGCCACTTTGGAGACGCCAGTAGAACTCCGTGTGCGTAATGGCACCACCATCCGAGATCCGGCCGTTCATCCCCACGTCCACATACATAAATTCATATGTCGCCGACACCACCGCCAACATCACTACACTATTAAACCCTTTATAATTATAATAGTAGGACCCCGAGTTGGGCGGTGGGACGATGCGGACGTGTTTCCCATCAATTGCCCCTCCGCAGTTAGGAAAGTCCCAACGGCTGGCAAAGTGGGAGGCCACAGTCTGCCATTCCTGTGGCGTGGAAGGGAACTGTGGAGTGAAACAAGAAAAAAAAATTAGTCACTTTGCACTTAAACATTGCAAGCAGATTAGACAATCAACATCTTGGAACAAGAGCATTGTATAAAATTGGAGGCTGGAAAGTATTTGCACAGAAAAGTAGAGGCTCCCCTTCACAGATGACTCACCCCCCATCAATCCCCCCACTTCTGATGGGCCATTGGCAATAACTAGGGTTTTGGGGGGGGGGGGGTTACAGGTAACCCTCTGCACTTCATTGATTGGCAAATGGCTCAATAATGTGTGCTAGTTTGGCCAGACCCTCTGTACTTAACACTATTGGCAGCCCCCAGGAAAGATAAAATAACATTAACCCCCCCCCCCCCCCACAAAAAAAGGCAAGCACATTGTGACATTATGAAATTAACAAGCAAGCTAATAGGAGGGAAAGAAGACAAAAAAAGAGGAAATGGAATGTATGGAGGCAGCCCCTTGCACTACATGCTTTGCAGAATTCATCCGTAAAGATGCCCACTATAAAGAGGTAGGTATATAGTGTGTATTGACCTTGGGAAAGGCAGCAGATAGAGGATTGTTGGTACCATCTGACAGAGCAGTTGGGGGAGGGGGTTCATAATGAGTTTGCCCCCCCCCCCCCACCAAAAACAAAAATAAAAAAGGGGCTCTACATGAAGTAAACCACACAGCAAACATTTGTGCATATTTTAGGGGGTATTTGGGGGCAAACAATACTATGCAGCAGACAAAATACATTGCCTAAGTGACTAGGCCATAGGTGTCTATTGGGGCAGAAGAGCATGCTGGGGAGGTAAGTGAAGGGAAAAATGCATGAAGGAGAAAAGGGGCACAGCATATTAGAGCATATTGCAATCATGGTAATTAGGGAAGGAGGTCAAAAATAGAAGACATTAGCAAACAGAGCATACATAGAAGGGAATAGTCAAGTAGAAATGTTACCTTAATATAGTCCTCCTGCAGGACCTGAATGATGGCAGAACAGGTCTCTGGAATAATGATTCCCAGGGCCTGGGGAGAGATACCTGAAGAGAACTTCAAATCCTGAAGACTTCTCCCTGTCGCCAAGTACCTCAACGTGGCAACAAGCCTCTGCTCCGGAGTAATGGCTTGTCTCATGCAGGTATCCTGCCGGCTGATAAAGGGGGTCAGCAAAGCCAAAAGACGGTGAAAATCGGGGTCCGTCATCCTGAGAAAGTTCCTGAAATCATCAGGATTATTCTCACGGATCTCACGAAGCAAAGGCATGTGCGAGAACTGGTCACGCTGAAGCAACCAATTCTTGGTCCACATACTCCTCGTCACTCTGTTCATGGACGGGTCTTGGGTCAAAGCTAAAAGCCCGACACCAATTCCGCGTACAGCACGAACTCGGCGACGGGTACGCACGGGAAACATCGCTCACAAGGTCACAAAAGGTCGGCTGGTCAGAACGGACAAACAGAAAGCACCGATAAACAGCAAGGCCTGAAAGAACGAACTGAATAGCAGAAACGAGCAGACAATAAGCAGTGCAAATCAAAGCGTCCTATATCAAGATATAGGCCGCAATGACCAACAAATGCGAACTGACTACACGCACTAATAAACAGATACGCACGACAAGCACAAACTGAAGAGCAGTAACGATCTGAGTCAGAAAACTGAGAAGCGCGAATCTTAAGTCACCAAACTTCGACTAACTCTCGATAAACACGGGATCAGCAGAAGGAGCCCAACGGGTACCTGACGTGGTGCTGAACTTGCCTTTTCTAGTCTCGTGGACGACGACTTACGTCACGACGTTCTTGCAGACTGGATATTCCGACAACGTAGTCCGACCGTGTGTACGCAACACCAACATCGGACAAAGTACGACGGACAAAATCCGACCGACCTGGTCCGCGGATTGTCCGAGCGTGTGTATGGGGCTTTAAAGTGTCCAATTCTGTTCGACAATTACGAAACGTGTTCACCCGATAAAAGGATTTCACACCTGTTCGTCCAGGTTCGTAGTGTATTTAATAACCTGTCCCTGTGGAAAACAGTATATAGGACGCACCACACGTACCTTCTCTATCAGGGTAGGTGAACACTTGGCCAAAATTAGAGGCGGTGACGTTAAACACACAGTTCCCCGCCATTACAGAGAATGTCACGATCGAAATCCTGAAGGGACCTCTTTCCTTGTAATAGATAGCTATATCCCCCCATGGAGAGGAGGAGCAATGACACGTGGGGTGTCCCAACTTGAAACTTTTTGGATATTCACGTTGCAAACCTACCAACCTTGGGGTCTCAACGTTGAATGGGATATTAATTCTTTCCTTAACAAAGCCTGATTTTGTACAATTATAAATATTTTTATATACATTTTTTATATAAAAAAATATATTTTTTATATATAAAAAAAAAAAAAAAAAAAAATAATTTTTTTTAAATTTAATGGCGATAATATTGTTGATTTTAATCTACTAGATCAATTGTATTGGTACACCAACATATTTTAAATTAATTATGGGATTGTTCTATGTTCTCTACCATTTTCAATCATTCACATAGTGATCGACAAAACATAAATAAGAGGTAATCGAGATATGTGGATTTTTGCATCATGCAGATTATTATATCTTTTATTTTAATATTTCAATTTTTTAATGTAATATTAATAATTTGTCACAGTGTACGAGGTCAGTCTCATATCAGTGCTATTTCATTTTATTTTAATTTTAGATGAATGATTTTCTAATATATATGTATTAAAAGGAATATTAATTTATACACTTGATAATCAACTTTCACATATAAGCAGGACAAACATGCTCCCTGCTTTTACATACATGTTCACACAACTCTATTCACATTAGTTGGCTGTACGTTGTATGTGTCCAGCCTCTCAATCGGGTCGGCACTACGTTGCGTCCCATGTATATGTTGCGCCGTTTGCGCATGCGCGGTTGCCACTCGCAGCCCACACTATTACTGTGTCCGGCCTCAGAGTGAGGCTTGGTCGCGGCCACGCTCCACACGGATCCTTCTTCCGGGGTGGGCGGGATGGACACGTCGCTCCCACCCTCTGGCGCCATTCGCACATGCGCAGTTGCGAGCCGCGGCTCGTGTAAACATTTCATTTGCCTCATAAAGAGGCTTGGCTAACGCAGCATTCCACATACCGGGTCTCATAGAGTAAATTACGTCATATCCGCCCCCAGACGCCATTTTCTCGGAGCCTGCCGGCCCGTTGTTTCAGCACAACATTGACACTTTTTATATCCTGGTTTTAAATTCCAGGATAACACCATTCTCACCATTCACATTATAATTTAGCACTAAAGGCTGGCATTGGTTATACACACTTATACTCAAAGGCATGTATTATAAATTTACGAGTTTGCTACCATTTGTCAAGAAAGGGGATTTTTACCATACTAAACTCATAATGAGGCTTGACACTCAAGCCATAGGCGCCATCTTACCTTAAACAGGAAGTGGTTTAATTATTGAGCCAGCATTGATGTCAGGTTGATCTCATCTACAAACACCCCTGTACCTATATATAAGCGGTGGCCCCAGTGAATCAGCACCCCCAGATGATGCCTTATTAAGGCGAAACGCGTCGGGAGACTATCGTGCTGATGCCACTGCTGCCAATTCCTTTTATACATTCCTTTTTAAGCCTTTGTACATGTGAGTACCCATTTTATATTTAATAAATTTTTGTTTACTTGACGGTATTACGCTATATGGTCTCATTTCTCTTTGCCGGTAATACCATTGGGGATGAATCACATGTTATACCTGCCTACCATCCTATTCTGAGCTTCCATCAATCATTGCACGTACGGTCTTGTCGTTGGTCACCAGACATTGGAATAACTGCCCACATCGGTGTATTGCAAATACCACACAGCAATTTTGACTCATATGGCGTAAGCCTACCTGAGTCCACGATAGTTGGTAAGCCTTCCCTCAACTGGTGACGGAGTACATCAGACAAGCCGCACAAGTCACTTTATGATATATTTTATTTACTCAAGTCACTATGGTGTATTATTAATTGACTTTTTAATGATTATTCATTTTTCTCTTAATAGTCATTGTTTTTATATATGAAACACAGTATCATTTGGTGATAGTTTATCTTAGTCACATTATGTTTGCAATTAGTCGGTTTCTCTATCCCAAACATATTTGATGTCCTATACAGAGCATAATTTTATTTTCAGTTATTTCTCCTTTAGTGATATATAATTGTATTATTATATAAGATTTCACCACACACGTTTAATAATCACTATTGAACACTGTAAGTGCCGCACTATTTATTTATTCACGTTTTCTACTTTACATATCATTGTTGTGCAGGCTGCTGGATCCATTTACGTGTAGATAGCGCGGTTTTCCCCTCCCCTTTCCATATGTGTGAAACTTATATAGGGAGATTTGTTTAATCTCTGTGTATCATCTCTGTGTATCACCACTTCACTGGGTATATGTGAGGGTTTACATCCACTTTAAGATATTTCTAATACACATCACAGGCATACTTAAAATGACACCCTAAAACACATTCAGCTCCTCCTCCCGTGTATGTTAAAACCACACGTGTGAGACTTTTTCATAGCCTAGCCTCATAGAGGGTTACAAAATCCAAGGAGTACCTTCAGACCTTCCAGGAGGATAAATTACAAATCTAATTTCTTGGCTACCTATCCCATTTTGGAGGCCCTGGAGCACCAGGACAGTGGAAACACCAATAAAAGGACCACATTTTGGTAAGCAAACATCCCAAGGTATTATTAAAAGGCATAATGAGTCTGTTTTGAGTTTTTAACACAAGTTTTTGGAACATGATGAAAATCAATTATTTTTTTTTAGACAAAGTTGTCAATTAAATATAATATTTCTCACATACAGCATGGGAATATCTAGAATTTTACCCCAAAACACATTCTACTACTTCTTCTGAGTATGGCAATACTACACGTGATACTTTCACTTTTTTGATTGATTATATATCGGACATTGTATCTTGTGTACCACACAAATCAAGCAAGTGTATCAAAACCAATGTACTGTAATCGCCTCTATATGAGTGATCAGGGAATATAGCTTAGTGTAGTGTCACCTATAGCAATCAAACTTCCTATAAGTCAAGCAAGCCTAGCCTGTTAGTACATGGCTGCCCCCAGGAATGCCATGTTCACTGACCAGGAAGTATAGGAGGCTGAAGAAAGGAATAACAAAAGATTCCCTGTGGTTCCCACATAAACATAGTTACATAGTTAATCAGGTTGAAAAAAGACACAAGTCCATCTAGTTCAACCCAAAAAAGAAATGAAATACAATCCCATATACACATTCCTATACCCACAGTTGATCCAGAGGAAGGCGAAAAACCCCAGCAAAGCATGATCCAATTTGCTAAAGCAGGGGAAAAATTTTCTTCCTGATCCTCCCAGAGGCAATCAGATTTTTCCTGGATCAATTTTACCTATAAATATCAGTACCCAGTTAAATTATGTACAGTTAGCAAATAATTCAGGCATTTTTTAACCACTTCAGCCCCTTTTTTTACTACAAATAGAGCTTTCCTTTGGCGGTATTTGATCATCTCTGCGGTTTTCATTTTTTGCGCTATAAAACAAAAAAAGAGCAACAATTTTGAAAAAATATATATTTTATACTTTTTGCTATAATAAATATCCCCATTTTTTTTTTTAAAGCACATTTTTTTCTCAATTTAGGCCGATATGTATTCTTCTACATATTTTTGGTAATAAAAATTGCAATAAGCGTATATTGATTGGTTTGCGCAAAAGTTATAGCATCTACAATATAGGGGATAGATTTATGGCATTTTTATTATTATTATATTTTTACTAGTAATGACGGCGATCTGAGATTTTTATCATAACTGCAACATTATGGCGGACACATCGGACACTTTTGACACATTTTTGGGACGATTGACAATTATACAGCGATCAGTGCTATACAAATGCACTGATTACTGTATAAATGTCACACGCTTAAAAGAGGTTAACACTAGGGGACGATCAAGGGGTTAACTGTGTTCCCTGACTGTGTGTTCTAACTGTAGGGGGATGGGACTGACTATAGGAAATTACAGATTGTGGTTCCTAGCTATCTCCATCTCTGCATCTCCTCTCAGAACAGGGATTTGTGTGTTTACACACCCACGTTACTTTTCTGCCTCTCGTGCCCGCAATCACTCATGTCCGGCGGTCACAAGCATTGGCACCCCCGCAGTGGAGCCGATGTACAGCTACGACTGCTCGCGGGATCGTGCCAACCTGCCGCAGTATAATGATGGCGGCTGGTTGGCAAGTGGTTAAATAAATCTACTGAGCTAGCCAGAACCACCTCTGGTGGGAATCTATTCCACATTTTCACAGCTCTTACTGTGAAGAAACCTGAAACATAGTATGGCAGACATTCAGATTGGTCAGAAACAAGGTCAATTGTCATGCTTGCCCCAAACACTGGTGGTCAGACGCATGCATGTGACTGCAGGCTTGGCTAGCTTATAACAGGTTTGGTCGCCAACCAGAGACTGACCACATTAATCACCTTGCAGGTGGACAGACAGTTAAGGAAAATGCCAGCCAAAACCAGAATTCTGGAACCAGCAGCTATAATGGAAATCAAGAAACAGGCCAAGGTCAGTACAAGCAGCAGGCAGAGGCAACACTGCAATGGTGTGAAGGTGACCATGCTGGCTGCATTGGTCTGGTGACACTAGGGACTGGAGTGCTAGCATTCAGGGACACTATTTCTGGCTTACATTGGTGTGGTGACACTGTGACTCTTGTGTCGGAAATCATTGGTGCTATATAAATCCTGAATATTAATAATATGACTGGTGTGGCAATGATCAGGGACACTGTAAATAGTGTGGTGGTGATTAGGGAGAATATGACTGGTGGCTGTAATCAGAGATGCTGTAAATGGTGTAGCAGTGATATGACTGTGTGGAGGTGATTAGGGATACTGTAACTGGTGTACAGTGATTAAGAACTATATGACTGGTGTGGCAGTGAATATGGACACTGTAACTGGTATGGCGGCGATCAGGGACAATATGACTTGTGTGGTGGGTATGGGACAGACTGACTGGTGTGGTGGTGATCAGGGACAGTGGGACTGCTGTGGCAGTGATCAAGGACACTGAGAGTGGTGCGGCTGTGATTAGGGACACTGTGAGTGGCTGGCAGTGATTTGGTGACATTGACACTGACATACAGTGATAGAGCAGCCAGCCATTTTACATAATCATCGCCACAGGGGTACAATGCCATTATAGTGACACTGCACTTGCTTTGGTGACAGTATGTGAAAAAATATTATAAGGTAATGCACAAAACATAGCGCAAGGACCTTGAAAATATATATGGTGTCCTAATAAACAACCTAGATGATGGTGCTGGTGTATTTATAAATTACTTTGCTGTGAGTGTCAATTGGAGATCTTGCAGACCCTGTATGCTTACTGGCACTATGGACTCCAGTAATATGGCCACCTGAGGACTTCCTGTTAGCAGTGATGCACTTCCAGTCCAACAGAGCAGCTCTTGCGTCCCTGCTGGCTTGAATGCTGCAGCTTCCTCCACTCTAACCTTCCAGGGAGCACGGATTTTGCCACATTATACCCGCTGGCTGGGTAGTTTGTAAGAGTGCGCCTCAGGCAAGAATCCCACCATGGTTTAGATATGCTTTTCATAAACTGCACACCACGAAAACCAGTGTAAGCACTATTTAGGATTGCTGCTTTTATGTGGATACCATTTACTTATTGTGGACTTTGTTTTTAACTCCTCATTGACTTAATAAATTGTCCATTGGATTTTATTTGACATTGGCACATTAATTCAAGACTAGAGTTGGGCAAACAGTTTGACCGGCACAAAAGTTTTAGCCTGAACTTTGCGTGTTTGCCCGTTTGACGAGCACACAAATTTGCATTGCACTTGGCGAGATGTTCGGCCACCGAGTGCCCCACAATGCACTGCGTGCTGCACAGTGCATTCTTAGCCCTGATTGGGAAAAGCTTTGCCCAATCAGGGCACAGTGAATAGCTGGTTGTTAAGGAGTGGGCCAGGAAGCCGGCCGCGGAGTCCTTAATAGAGATGGGCCCCCCCCTTTTTGGTTCACACCAGAACTCCTGAACAAGGAAAATGTTTGGCCCAGAGCCACGAACTCTATTAAAGTCTATGGGACCCGAACATGAAAAAGATCAAAAGTCTCCATTTTGATGGCTTATATGCAGGTTATTTGCCATAAAAAGGGTATGGGGGCCCAGTTACTGCCCTGGAAGACATGCATCAATACAATTTTTTTTTAAATGATCGTTTTTAGAGGAGCAGCTCTAAAACCCCCACCCAAAGCACCTTGTCCCAATGCTGCCTGCAGGGGAATGCCTGCTCCGCCGGGTGACAGTTCTTAAATATGTAAGGGGTGGGGCCACCTGGTAATGTCACCTGTTGGGCCCGCCCTTTGTGACATCACAGACTGGTAATAAAGGCTCTGCCCCCGCACCCCAAAGCATATTGTCCCCATGTTGATGGGGACAAGGGCCTCTTCCCAACAACCCTGGTTGGTGGTTGTGTGGGTCTGCGTGCAGGGGGCTTATTGGAATCTAAGACAGACAAGCAGCGCCAATCTAAGTGCAGCAATATTAGTAACACATTTAATTGAGTAGTATTGCACTCACTAACAATAGGATAAAAGCAGACACAACTTTATGAGTATCAGATCGACGGCAGGGATTCAGAGCGGTATCCAGGCAGCGCTGTGTGGTCTTGCTCGGCGGCGCCAGTGGTTTCCAGTGTCCTGGGCTAGATGTGAGGGGCCCAGGAGGAAGCCGTCATACAGGAGGTCTCTGGGAGAGGAGGCTGTGACGTGTACGTGTACGGACCATGTGTGCTCCTTCATCAAGCATAGTCGTCGGCCATCATAGGTGTGGTATATAGAGCTGGCAGGGCGGGCGGGCCAATCGGATCACAGGACCGTCCCCCTTTCAACAACTACACACACCAGGGAAGCTGGGGGCGGGAATTGGGCATAACATTGTACAAGCCATTTGAAATTTTATGTAAAAGAACTGCACATATGCACACAGATGCACACAGACGCACACAGGCAGACAAGACACACAAAAAGACATGAAACACAAAGCATCACAAGATAATGAATGAATGTCCACTTATGGTAATGGCAGCTCTTGTAGTGTAGCAAGGAATTACCAGCTGTTGGTTTACAATAATTCTTGGTATGAATTTCATCATTCGCATGGTGTGCAGTGCATTGCAGGGAGTTCGGTAGAGGCGAACACCCGCCAAACACCCTGCAAATTTGGGTGTTTGGACAATACTTGGGCCGAACCGTTCGCCCAATGATACCTCTATGTGAGTTTTTTATATCTATTATCTATTATCTATATATTTTTATATCTATTAAATGCTTACAGTCTACGCTCAGAGGTGCCTGTTTTTCTCTCTTTTTCTGAATGCACTGCTCACTGCATTGGACAAAGCCTTGCCTAATCAGGGTGCAGTAAAAGCTGGTTGTTAAGGAACGGGGCCGGGAAGCTGGCTGTAGTGTCCTTAACAACCCAATGGGCTTCAGCTGAATAAAGAAAAATTTACAGTAACAATATTTTTTTTAAAAACGGTGTGGTGGTCCCCCTCAATCCATTCAAGGATCAATACTACTTTTTATTTTTCAAGTTCAGCTCCGCGCTGCGCTCTCTAATTGGTCCGGTGGCAGAGGAAGGAGGAGGGGGCCGAACTTCTGGGAGATCGGCCATGGTCCGGTCTCCCGGGAGTGGGGAACGGTACCTGTCAAAAACAGATACCTGTTCCTCCCTTCCCTCTGAAAGGTGCCAAATGTGGAACCGGAGGGGGGAGACGAATAAGTGGAAGTTCCACTTCTGAGTGGAACTCCGCTTTAACTACTATGCCAGTCACTGACAATCCAGTCTCAGAGAGCACGCTTAAATCAATGAACTGCTTGATGCACATGATCACCACTCAAAGAGATCCAACTAATTAAATTGAAAATAGGTCAATATGAAACAATATAAAATTCAGAGGTATCCCCCTAATAAGCTAAAAAAATACTTGCAACAGCTCTTCCTCACCCTACTTCCAAATCTTTCCTCCCACGATATGCTCATTGATCGAGCGCATAGAATCGCAAAACCAGACCACCTCCCTGCAGAGATGCCCAGAGATGTCCTAGCCAGACTACATTTTTTGCACATAAATAAGCAAATTCTCTATACTGCTAGAACCACCAGACATCTTCCTGCTCCATACTCTAAAATATCTCTCTTTGTGGATTTATTCCTCGCTACGATGGAACTGCGCAGTGATATCAATCCTACAGGAGCACAAAATCACAAAAAATTTGGGGTACCCCACCAAACTACTGATTACTTACTAAAAAAAATTCTAATCTTGTCACCTAAAGATGGCTACAAGAAACTAACAAATTGGGGCCTCCTGCCCATTCCCACAGCCTCTCAGTCTCCACTCAACTACACCATCTCCTCAGCTCCTCTGCAGCTTCCACCGAAACAGGCGGACAAAGGCTAACCATTACCATATGGTCACTCGTCCCAAGCAAGGAAGTATCCTGCCTCAGCGACTTGTATGATTTACACCTTGCCCCCCAGCTGAATAGTGTGCCAATCATACTCAGATGATTGTTGTTCTCCACCACTTTCTGTTTTCTACATTTCTTGACCATTTTTTTGGTGTGTCATTTTGGTCAAGCATTCACAAATTTTGAATTACATACTATACTACATTAGTTGTATTTCCAGGTATTCCACCAACCCCTACAGATGCAGATCATCAGCTTTCACATCATTTATAGACCATGAAGACCTGTACAACCCCTGGAGGTATATGAATGGTGTTGATTACAACTATACCTTCTATTACCACTCCAGTGGTTTCTACTATTGGATTGACCTTTTCCTCACAAACGAAAAAAATCTTACTAGCTACCTCGGAATTTCATATAGGTCTCATTACCTGGTCACACCATGCCCCTGTATCTATTAAAATATTTCCTCAATCTCAACTGACAGATCACTCTCTTTGGAGACTGAACTCATCCCTCTTAACTAATCATCGGTATGAGAACCAAATCAAATCCATGCTTAGGAACTATTTAAAAAATAATTGTGAATCTATTAGTGTTCACTCCATGGTATGGTTGGCCCCCAATGCTTTTCTGCAAGGTCTTCTTATTAAATTTGGTGCCCAAGAACGTAAACGGCCGCAATAGATTCATTGCTGAGCCAAATCAAACTTCTAGAGGAGACAAACAAAGCCTCACCACAGCTGTACTGTACAACTTACAGGAGTCAGAAGCTCTCACTCCTAAAAACTTTGATGCCTTTCTTTCATCTATACACCTTCCATCACTATCCCCAAAACAACTAACTTCTTTTTTGGCCCCTTTTACCCAAGATGAAATCTGTAGAGTCATTAAAACCCTTCCCTTGCACAGAGCCCCGGGCCAGATGAATTTTCTAATGAATATTATAAGCATTTCAGTGATATTATTTCCCCCCACTTATGTACCACATATAATCAATACGCATCAACAGGGAAAATCCCCAAAGTATCTCTGGATTCCCTACTAGTAACCCTCATTAAACTAGGTAAATCAACAGATTCCCTGACAAAATACAGGCCCATATCTTTATTAAATACAGACACAAAACTTTACACAAAACTCCTAGCCCTCCGTCTCTCCTCGGTTATGTCCCAACTTATACATATAGATCATGTAGGTTTTATCCCAGGCAGACAAACCTCAGACGTAACCCGGCACTTCATAGACATCATTCAGTGGGTGGAACACAGTCGAACGCCTTCTCCTGGGATGCAGAGAAGGTGTTCGATAGAGTGCAATGGACCCACCTAGAAGCTGTTCTATTCAAATTGTTTCTGAATGCCATTCTTTTTTTTAACCATAGATTTTTTTATTGAAGTTTACAGTTTACATAGAAAATAAACGAGGATATTGTAAACATAAGAAATATGCATACAAAAGGGTTATAATGAACAGCTGTACAAATTCATTGTGGTATAGTTTGTCTATGAGCTACTCATAGGTGAAAGTTAAACGGCCTCACATGAGGCAAAGCCAGTCACCCCTTTCGGGTACACACTGTGACAAGGCCCAGTTGTAAATAGGTCAATAAAGAAGCTCCCAGTGGACCTTAATGAGGGTCCCTGGAGAAATGGTAAGGTATCAAAGATGGACAATATAACCAACATTATGCAAACTTTGATAATAGTGAAGTAAACCATCAAACATTGATATAACTGTGTTGCTGTTAGGTACAAGCTGTGTCTTCTTCTAGGAACGGTTGTAGATGATAGAGATTCTGCTCAATAGGGTACCATTCCTATTTGAACTAATTCTAGCCACTGGATGCTCAGAGAATTTCAACAGTTTTTAGTCATAAGTCACAAATGTGGAGAGGCATATTTAGAAGAGCTCCAGTTTTCCCAATGTCTTTGGAAAACTGAGGCTCTCCTTTCCTTGTATGCAAGTAACTTTTCCATAAGGTATTGATTATTGACTCTGGAGATTACCACATCAATCTGAGGAGGCGTAGGTGAGCGCCATTGTTTCGCTAGGGACATACGGGAGGCAAATAGGATATTTACCACCAAACTCCTATGTAGGGGAGGAAATTGTTCAATTCCAATACTGAGTAGTGCCAAAGCTGGTGTGAGTTGTACCTTGATATGAGTAATCATGGAGATCATAGATTCTACTTCTTTCCAGAAGTTTGCTATAACACAACTCCATAATGTGTGAAGTAAACTGCCAGTAGATTGACAATTTCTCCAACATAGTGAAGGTATGGACGGGTCCATTTTATGGAGCCGCAGGGGCGTAAGATACCATCTGTGGAGAATTTTTTGGGCATTGTCCCAGTGATCAATGCAAGCTGAGGATTTGCTGTTGCTTTTTACTGCTGTATGCCATTGACTAAGCGAGAATTCAGTTTAAAGTTCCTTTTCCCATTTCAGCATATTGGGTAATTTAGCGTTTATATATAATGGATTTGCGAGCCTATAAAATAAGGAGATTCCCTTCTTTTGCCCCGAGTTTTTGTTGAGTAGGAATTCCCATAGTGTCTGAGGTATTTCCAGAGAAGTACTTTATCTGAAACAGTTTGAAGGTATCTAATGGTTCTTGTTGTGCAATAAGTGGCGAAAGAAAGTGCTCCCCCTTTTCTTCCAGTGTTGAACTGACATGTGAGGGATTAGGTACTGAAAGGACGCTAATGGTATTTGTAGTCTGTACATAGGTACGTCAGTGAAGTGTTGGTGTATGAGGAAAGACCAAGCCTCTACGGAAGCTTGAATAGCAGGATATGGCGGAGTGCTAGGTTTATGATGCATACAGAATGCCATAGCTAAAGCAGGTAGGTCATGGCCTGGAGTGACAGCACATTCCATGTCCGACCATCTATTATCCGTTTGGCATGAAAACCAGTATTTCATTTGGTCTAACAGGGCCGCTCGGTAATATGTTTGTGCATTGGGAAGCCCCAGTCCCCCTAGGTGCTTAGGTTTGTAAAGCTGAGTTAGTGCTATCCTGGGTTTCTTTCCTACCCATATGAAGTTGTTTAGTTTGTTTGACAGTAGGTTGAAGAATTTTTGGGGGATGCGAATAGGGAGCATTCTGAAGAAATAGAGTAGTTTAGGAAATATTTGCATTTGGTATGCAGCTATCCGTCCTATCCAAGAGAGATGCAATTTAGCTATGAGATTCATTTCTTCCTCAATCTTGTTCAGTAATGGGGGGAAGTTGCAGGTGTATATGTTTGAGGAGGACGCGGTTAGCTGTACTCCAAGATAAGTGATTGAGGGGGGGTCCCAGATGCATGGAAAAAGGTGTTGAAGAGCTTTACGCAACTCAAGCGTGGTATGTAGTGCCAAAGCAAAGCATTTTGAGGTATTGATTTTGTAGAAGGACACCTCACTGAAGTCATGTAGTATTTGTTGTATAGCTGTAAGTGAGGACTCTGGATCACTGATAGTCAGTATTATATCATCTGCAAAAAGTCCTAGTTTATGGGTCCCGGAACCCACTGTTATTCCATGAACGGCATCGGAGGCTCTAATGCTTTCTGCTAGGGGTTCAATGGCTAGGGAGAAAATGATCGGGGAGAGAGGACATCCCTGACGAGTACCGTTCGACAGGTAAAAGGGGTCGGAAAGCAAACCAGATGTTAACACATGGGCTGAGGGTTGGGAGTAAAGGGCCATGATAGCTGAATGGATTGGGCCAGTTAGTCCAAATTTGAGTAGGGTCTTATGCCGCGTACACACGAAGGGACAATCCCGCGGGATTATCCTCTGGACTGAAGTCCAGCGGATAATCCCCTCGTGTGTGGGCGCCGGCGGACTTTTTGGCGCCAAAGTCCGGCGGACCAAAGTTTTAAGTTTGGTTTTAAAATTATCCGCTGGACTTGGCAGTCCAGCGGACAATCCCGCCGTTAGTGGGCAAGTCCGCGGGACTTTTGAAATGAACGGACTTGCCGCTCATCGGCAAGTCCGTTCATTTAGCACGTGACTTCAGGTTACGTAGCTAGCGTAGGCAGTTACTGCCGCCGCGCTAGCTCCGTGACCTGGCATGGATTTAAAGGGACTCCCCACGCCGAAAAAACGGCGTGGGGGTTCCCCCCAAATCCAAGTCAGACCCTCATCCGAGCACGCAGCCTGGCAGGCCAGGAAAGGGGTGGGGACGAACGAGCGCCCCCCCTCCTGAGCCGTACCAGGCCGCGTGCCCTCAACATGGGGGGTGCCCTGGGGAAAGGGGGGCCGTGCGGCCCCCCCACCCCAAAGCACCTTGTCCCCATGTTGATGAGGACAAGGGCCTCTTCCCGACAACCCTGGCCGTTGGTTGTCGGGGTCTGCGGGCGGGGGCTTATCGGAATCTGGGAGCCCCCTTTAATAAGGGGGCCCCCAGATCCCGGCCCCCCACCCTATGTGAATGAGTATGGGGTACGATGTACCCCTACCCATTCACCTAAGGTGTAAAATGTAAAGTACAAAAACACACACACTTTTGAAAAAATATTTTATTGCACTGCTCCGGGGGTCTTCTTCCGTCTTGGGGGTCTTCTCGCCGGACTCCTCCGCTCTCTTCTGCTCTTTTACCTAGCTCTTTCACGAGCAGGGGGAGTCCGGCTACCTTCTTCGTCGTCGCCGCCGTCGTCTGGGGGTCTCGATCCGCCTTCGGGGGTCTTCCGGGGGTCTCTTCTGTTCTTGCGGCGGTCGTCGTCTTCCGCGCCGCCGGCGCCTTCTCCTTCTTCTTGTCCTTCTTCTTGTTCTTCTTCTTCCGATGTTGACCCGACGCTCTCTCTGCCCGGAATGCCTGTGCCGCTCTGCGCTGAGACTTATATAGGGACATGGGGGACAGGGTCACATGTTCATGTCACATGGTGACCCCGCCCCCTTGCGATGTCCCAGTCCCAGCATCCTCCGGGACTGTGACAACACAAGGGGGCGGGGTCACCATGTGACATGTGCATGTGACCCTGTCCCCCATGTCCCTATATAAGTCTCAGCGCAGAGCGGCACAGGCATTCCGGGCAGAGAGAGCGTCGGGTCAACATCGGAAGAAGAAGAACAAGAAGAAGGACAAGAAGAAGGAGAAGGCGCCGGCGGCGCGGAAGACGACGACCGCCGCAAGAACAGAAGAGACCCCCGGAAGACCCCCGAAGGCGGATCGAGACCCCCAGACGACGGCGGCGACGACGAAGAAGGTAGCCGGACTCCCCCTGCTCGTGAAAGAGCTAGGTAAAAGAGCAGAAGAGAGCGGAGGAGTCCGGCGAGAAGACCCCCAAGACGGAAGAAGACCCCCGGAGCAGTGCAATAAAATATTTTTTATTTTTTACTTTACATTTTACACCTTTGAATGGGTAGGGGTACATCGTACCCCATACTCATTCACATAGGGTGGGGGGCCGGGATCTGGGGGCCCCCATAAAGGGGGCTCCCAGATTCCGATAAGCCCCCGCCCGCAGACCCCGACAACCAACGGCCAGGGTGGTCGGGAAGAGGCCCTTGTCCTCATCAACATGGGGACAAGGGCTTTGGGGTGGGGGGGCCGCACGGCCCTCTTTCCCCAGGGCACCCCCCATGTTGAGGGCACGCGGCCTGGTACGGCTCAGGAGGGGGGGGGGGCGCTCGTTCGTCCCCACCCCTTTCCTGGGCTGCCAGGCTGCGTGCTCGGATGAGGGTCTGACTTGGATTTGGGGGGGAACCCCCACGCCGTTTTTTCGGCGTGGGGATTCCCTTTAAATCCATGCCAGCTTGCGGAGCTAGCGCAGCGGTATTTACTGCCTACGCTAGCTACATAACCTGAAGTTACGTTCGAAATGAACGGACTGCTCCGTGTGTGGGCAAGTCCGTTCATTTTCAAAAGTCCCGCGGACTTTTGGCCGGCGGATTATCCGCTGGAGAAGTCCGTGCGTGTGTGGGCAAGTCCACACCCTCGGAAAGTCCAGCGGACCTAGCTGGAAAGTCCCGCGGGATTGTCCGCTGGACTAGGTCCGCCGGCAAAAGTCCGCACGTGTGTACGCGGCATTAGACTGGTAGGTCCAGTGTACCCTATCAAAAGCCTTTTCTGCGTCTAAGGCTATAAAAGCGCTAGGGAGATTGTTGAGTGCTGTAAATCTTAAAAGGTTAAGCATTCATCTAGTTCCGTCAGGGGCTTGTCTACCTTTCACAAAACCTACCTGGTCTAAACCTAAGAGTGATGGAATAATTTCCATCAGTCTGTTTGCTATCACCTTAGCATAAATTTTTAGGTCAGAATTTAGGAGAGAGATTGGCCTAAAATTTTGGGGACGGTCGGCGTCTTTACCAGGCTTTGGGATTGTAACAATGACTGCCTGTAACATTTCTTTTGGGAAAGACTGTTTATCAGTAGCTGCATTGAAGACGTCTACTAATGTCGGCACCAATAGGGGAGTAAATGCTTTATAGTATTCGGCCGAGAAGCCATCAGCGCCTGGCGATTTATGCATAGGTAGGGACTGAATAACATTGGTGATTTCTGCGCTGGTGATAGGGGAATTTAATCAATTAAGTGTATGAGTATCTACCGTGGGCATATTAAGTCTTTGGAGAAATTCGTCTATTTCAGAATCAGAGGGTTGATGAGTGTATGGGTCAGTATGGAGATTATAGAGGGATTCATAATAATCTTTAAAGGCGTTCGCTATGTCTTTAGGGTTGTGGAGTGTGACATTGGATTTGTGGTGTTTGATGTGAGTCAGATTGGATTTGGCTTGTCTTTTTTTAAGTTGGGAGGCTAGGAGTTTACTAGCTTTGTTGTTTTGAGAATAAAAGGATAGTTTCATGCGTTTAAGGTAGACATCATAATCCGTTTTAAGCTCCAGCCGTAAGTCCTCACGGCACTGATTAAGACGTAGTAGGATGTCTGAGGAGGTAGTAGATGGATTTTTATGAAGGGTTTCTAGTTCAGCAATGGAGTTTTGGAGTTCTGACATACGTTGCAATTTTTTCTTTCTTTCCCTAGAAGCTATCTGTATAAGGATACCTCTGGCAAATGCTTTGTGCGCACACCATAACATTGCTGGGGAACATACCTCAGTAGTGTTCAGTTCAAAGTAGTCTTTCAATTTCTTGCCAATCTCATCCCTAAGTTGGGGGTGAGACAGTAAGGAAGTGTTGTTACGCCATAGGGGTCTGCAGTGTTGTTTGTTAGTATCCAGTATATCAATTGTTACCGGAGCGTGATCCGACCAAGTGATATTATGGATCTCTGCTTTAACCACATTTTGTAAGGTATACATGTCTACAAGAAAAAAATCTATTCTAGAGTAGCTGTTGTGAACAGGAGAGTGGTAGGAATAGTCCTTCTCAGTAGTTCGGGAGCAGCGCCAAGGATCAAAGAGCCGTTCTTCATGGCAAAAGGGCCCCAAGCATGGTCTCTGTCGTAGAGCTACTGAGGAGGAGTCAAGATAATTATTGAGTACAGTGTTAAAATCACCACAGACAATTAAGTTACCCTTCTGCATTGATTTTGTCAATGCTACCACTTTCCGTACAAATTTCAGTGTGCGAACATTCGGAGCATACAGATTTACCAGTGTGTAGACAGTGTTATTAATCTCAGCAACTAGGATGATGAAGCGTCCGTGTTGATCAGTGCGTTCCTGTAAGAGAGAGAAGGTTACTGTGTCCCTAATGGCTATCATTACATTTTTTTTAATAGAGTTATTAGCGTAGAAGATGTGTGGGTATTTGGCGTGCGTGCACTTTGGTGCGTTGTTGCTGGCAAAGTGAGTCTCTTGTACACATAGGATATCACAGTTCATAGCAAGAGCCGACTTCCAGAGAGTCCTGCGTTTAAAAGGGCTATTTAGTCCCCTCACATTGTGAGTCATCAGTTTAATGTTCATATTTTAAATGGAAAACGCCTTGCTGCCCTCCAGTGGTAGAAGTTAGAAATGTACCTTGCAAAAGATGAATTGTTGAAAAGTGAAAACAGTAGGATGATAACTGTTGCTCATAGAACATTGAGCACTCAGGAACAGATGTAGACCCTTTGGGGTCTAAGAATACCTTACACCACTCACGGTGTCCTAACCCGATCGCAGGATACATCCTGCAAATGAAGAGGGGGAAAATAGTCAAGTAGAAAAAGCCGAACAGCGGTAGCTAAGATGAGCCATAACTTAGCTAGGCAGTAGATGTGCAGGCACAAGTAAGGTGCAACTCAGAATTAGCGACTCGAGAAAAATCGCATGGAGAGAAAGATTGTATACAAACGGACGGGGTCATTCTTCATTTGGTACGTCTGTTTTGACGGTTGTAGTTTCGTCTATCTTGCAGGGGTTCAGGATCTGCTGTTTCTCCATCCGCAGGGAGAAGTCGCCATTTTCTGAGGAAGTCCATTCCCTTTTCTAGAGAGGAAATAGTGTGGGGTTCGTTGTGCATTTCAAGCAGGAGTTTAGCCGGGAATCCCCATTTATATAGGATTTTGTGATTTCTCAGAATTTTGGTAATGGGGACTAGATTGTGTCTGGCTTGCAGCGTAGCCTGCGACAAATCTGCATACAGTGCGATTCCTGCGAATGAGTCAGGGAGTGCAGGGTGCTGTCTAGCATAGCGCATTAGTTGGTCTTTCACATGGTAAAAGTGAATTTTTCTGGCAATGACGTCTCTGGGGATTTGATCAGGTAGAAAGGACGGTTTAGGTAATCTGTGTGCTCTGTCTGTGTGCTCTGTCTATGGTGACATCTGCAGGGCTCAGGGATGGCAGGGCAGTGGTCATAAGCTTTTGGAGATAGGTAGTCAGTTCCGCTGGCTTGACGGATTCAGGGATCCCCCTAAACTTAATGTTGTTTCTGCGTGCGCTGTGCTCAATGTCTGCCATTTTAAGTCGCATTGCTTTAATTTCGTCATCCATAGCAAAATGTGCATCAACAAGTTCATTGTGAGCAAACGTGAATTCTTCCATTTTACTTTCTACATGCTGCACTCGCGAGTTAAACGCTGCTAATTCCACTTTGGTGCCATGCATAAAAGCTGATATATCCTGCTGGAGGGCCCCCGTCAGTGTCTGCAGCATCTCCTTCATAGTGGAGTCTAATATGGGCTGGCCTGCTGTGGGGAATACATCTAGTTGCTGTGCATAGGATGAGGCCTCCTCCATTCCTTCCCCCCCCTGAGTCTGTATCTGTTAGTTGTTCCATGTCCCCCCCCCCCCCAGCCTCCGTTTCTGCTTCACAGGGCTGACAAAGGGTGATTGTGGCAGTGGATGTTCAGAGGGATTTGACTCACCCTGAGATGCAGCATCGCCATTGTGTGCAGGGGCGGCTGAGGCGCTCCTCACAGCGCGGGCGCCATCTTGGATATTTCGGCCGGCGGCCAGGGGGAAGAAATCCGTCAGTCTCCTGGGTCCTTTCGTTTGCTCATCGTGAGCGGTATGTACCAGAGGGTGTACCCGTGCCTGTGAGGCTATTTAGGAAGCATTAGGCTCGCTGTGAGCCGCTGTGTGATCACCGCTGCAGGAGAGCTCTCCTCTCAGACCTCCATTCACTCCGGCTGCCGGCTCCGCCCCCCCTGAATGCCATTCTTAAGCCTCATACACACGATCGGACCGTGGATCAACTTTCCCGTGGATTTTTGTCCAAAGGGCGTTGGCCCCAAGTTGGTATTGCATACACACACGGCAGGACTTTTTCAGCCAACTTTCACCAAATCACTTGTTTTTTCTGCTCTTTACCGCCACCTTTGGTCAACTTCTGTATTGTTGTCTGATCTTTTGCATTGGTTCTGCATTGGTTTGTACAAAAGTCCGTTGGTTTTGTGTACACACGGTCGGACTTTGGTCCATCGGACTTTTGTTGGCAGAAAGTTGGTCCGTTCGCACAGCCAACAAAAGTCTGATGAAACCTGGAAAAAGTTGGTCTGATGGAGCGTACACACGGTCGGATGTTGGTCCAAAACAGCTAATTTACATGTTGGTTGTCAAAAAGTCTGATCGTGTGTACGGGCCTTTAGCCTATATTTGTCTCCGAGTGCGATAGTATGGACATCGGGTGTTGTTTCTAGTCCCTTCAACATCTCGAATGGTACAAGACGGGTGTTTATTATCACCATTAATCTTCACCATGGTTATGGAACCCCTGGCTCAAAAGTTCCGCTCCGTGCCCCTGGTTACAGGCATAAATAGGTATAGGTTTAGACAAACATACCACACAATATATTGTGAAACACTCCCTATTCTCATGGTCTCAAGATTCCTCCATATCCTATCTAGGAATCTGGTTGACCACACACAGAAAGACTCTTCTGTACTCCAACCTGATATACCTCTTAGGAAAGCTTCAACAAATAACTAGGGATTTACCTTACCTTTACCTTTTGTGTCCTGGGCTGGCAGAATTATTCTAGCCAAAATGTTTATAATTCAACATATATTATACATTTTTCATACATTACTTATTCCATTTCTCCCTGGGCAATTACGGACACTTCAATTTCTTTATATGGCAATAGAAACACCCCATAAAAAAATTTGATCACCCCATCATGAATGGGAGGATTGGGGGTCCCCAATATACATTCATATTACTGAGCAGTTCGACTGGAACAACTCAAACTTTGGTGGACTTCATCTAATCATTCCAATTGGAAACAAATAGAGTCAGAGGTACTGACCAAAGACCCAAAACTACTCCTTGGTGCCTTACTGTTAGCCCCTACACCTGAACATTACCCTCTGGATATAATAACATCTTCTCTGAGAGTCTGGACAGCTATTCCTTAGATGTTGAAGGGTTTACCCCATACAGTCATTGCACTCATACTTCCAGACCTACAGCTGCAGCCCTGGATTGAATCTGGTCCACCCCTCTACTTACACTTTTCAGTACATTACCGGTAACACACATCTATCAGCACTATGTACCCAGTAGCACTGCATGATAGTTTTGATCTACATGTGTGAATTACCCACTGGTTCTTATCATAATTTGAGTTTCAAACAAGAATTAAACATAGGCACTGCATAGTTAGCCTTCAGTGGGTTTTCCCTAATAGCCATTGTATACACAGATAGATAGATATCTTACTTACCTGTACTCTTTTGAATTGTATGTTTGTTTGCTCTCTGTGCAACTCAATTTGTATATCTCTTATGTTTTTAGAATGTATCTACTCATATCCTTTTGTTGTATCTTATACTTCTTTAAAATTAAATAAAGAATCAAAGTATAAAATATCTTCTTCATTAGGCAGTCAGTAATTTGAGGGGGTTGGGGGGGGGGGGGGGTGGAGCGCTTTCTGCAACATTACATTTATTTTCTCAAGTAGCTGTGAAATGGCTGCAGGTGTTATATGGGAGATATGAGTAGGGTTGAGCGAACCCGAACTGTAAAGTTCGGGTCCGTACCGGACTTTTGGGTGTCCGGGGCCTGGACCCGAACCCGAACTATTGGCTGTAAGTTCGGGTTTGGGTCCGGTGTTCGGCGATGTATTGGCGCATTTTACAAGCTGCAGGGCAGCCAATCGACGCTAGTTTCACTAGTGTGCCCTTAGAAGCCATCACAGCCATGCCTACTAATGGCATGGTTGTGATTGGGCAGTGCAGCATGTGACCCTGCCTCTATATATAGTCCAGACACACAGCACACAGCGTCCTTCTGCTATAGACAGGTTCCTGTGCTGCTAAGAGAGAGGATTTTAGGAGTTAGTGTGATAAAGTCAGTCAGTCAGTCAGTCCACATTCCTTTAATTTTCTTCAAATTAGTTAGATCAGTGAGCGATCTGGATAGCTAGAGTAGAGTAGGGAGTTTCTTTATTAAGGAAAAGAAAGAGGCAGAGAGAATTATTGAAGAGATTCCTAAATCAATTGTACCCTGGCTGGGGTGCAGTGCACAGTCTTTTAACCGCTTCCCGACCGGCCACTGCATATATACGTCAGCAGAATGGCTCGGGCAGGCAGAATCACGTACCTGTACGTGATCGTGCATGTGCCTGCCCGTGGGTCGCACGCGCGCCGCTAGCGGCGCGCTCGCGACCCGGTCGGGGAGCTCCGTGACCCCGCCGCGGGACCAGCGGACCCGATCGCCGCTGGTATCCCGCGATCGGGTTACGGAGCGGAAGAACGGGGAGAGGTCTATGTAAACAAACCTCTCCCCGCGCTTCCTACACTGACTGTCAGTGATCGGCGGTTCCCTGTCATCGGGAACGCCGATCAATGACGTCACACGTACAGCCACGCCCCCCTACTGTAAAAAAAACACACACACGTCACACTGACTCCTCCCCGCCCCCCTAGTGGTTAACCCCCTAACTACAACTGTCATTTACATAGGAATCAGTGCTATTTAAATAGCACTGATTGCTGTATAAATGACAAATGTCCCAAAAATGTGTCAAAAATATCCGATGTGTCCGCCAAAATGTCGCAGTCACAATAAAAATCGCTGATCGCCGCCATTACTAATAAAAAAAAATATTAATAAAAATGCTATAAAACTATCCCCTATTTTGTAAACGCTATAACTTTTGCGCAAACTAATCAATAATCGCTAATTGCGATTTTTTTTACCAAAAATATGTAGAAGAATACGTATCGGCCTAAACTGAGGAAAAAAAATGTTTTTTTATATATTTTTTGGGGATATTTATTATAGCAAAAAGTAAAAAATATTGCATTTTTTTCAAAATTGTCGCTCTATTTTTGTTTATAGCGCAAAAAATAAAAACCGCAGGGGCGATCAAATACCACCAAAAGAAAGCTCTATTTGTGGGAAAAAAAGGACGCCAATTTTGTTTTGGAGCCACGTCGCATGACCGCGCAATTGTTAGTTAAAGCGACGCAGTGCCGAATTGCAAAAAGGGGCCTGGTCCTTTAGCTGCAAATTGGTCCGGGGCTGAAGTGGTTAACAGTGCCATGAGGCCAGTCAGTGCCATGAGGCCAGTGCCAGACAAAATATAAGTTTTACCTGCAAGCTCAGTGCACCATCACTGCACTGCATATTTTACTAAGAGATACACCATACTCTGTGTGTATTCTGATATTGGAAAAACATTGCAAAAAAATTTAATTTTGCAGTGTTTTTTTTTTTCCCAATAGCATTTTCTGCGTTTTCATAAACGCTTTAGACACTATCCGTGTATTCTGATATTGGGAAAACATTGCAAAAAAATTTAATTTTGCTGTGTTTTTTGTTTTCCCAATAGCATTTTCTGCGTTTTCATAAACGCTTTAGACACTATCCGTGTATTCTGATATTGGAAAAACATTGCAAAAAAATTTAGTTTTGCAGTGTTTTTTTTTTTTTTAAACCCAATAGCATTTTCTGCGTGTTCATAAACACTTTAGACACTATCCGTGTATTCTGATATTTGAAAAACATTGCAAAAAAAAATAATTTTTTTGCAGTGTTTTTTTTTTTTCCCAATAGCATTTTCTGCGTTTTCATAAACGCTTTAGACACTATCCGTGTATTCTGATATTGGAAAAACATTGCAAAAAAATTTAATTTTGCGTGTTTTCTTTTTCCCAATAGCATTTTCTGCGTGTTTATAAACGCTTTAGACACTATCCGTGTATTCTGATATTGGAAAAACATTGCAAAAAAATTTAATTTTGCATTGTTTTTTTTTTCCCAATAGCATTTTCTGCATTTTCATTTTTTTTTCCCAATATTTTCTGCATTTTCATAAACGCTTTAGACACTATCCGTGTTTTTTTTTTATTCGTTTTTTTTTATTTTGATATTGGAAAAACATTGCAACATTTTTTTTATTTTGCAGTGTTTTTTTTTTTCCCAATAGCATTTTTCTGCGTTTTCATAAACGCTTTAGACACTGTACGTGTATTCTGCTATTGACAAAAACACCCATTTAGGACGAGATCATACATTTTGAAAATATGAGGAGATCATCAAAAAGGGGATGTGGCCGGGTCGTGGTGCTGCTGGTGACATGGTCGATCTGTGCCAGCTACACGCACTAGTGAAACACCTTCCTCAGGTGCGAGTAGGCGACAGAGCCTGCAGCGGTATTTTGGCGTGCCTAATGAGGCTGTACGAATGTTGAGGCCAGGACAAGTACAGGCGATAGTAGATTGGGTTGCTGACAGTGCCTCCGGTTCCATCACATTGTCTCCCACCCAGTCTCCTGATGAAAGTTCAGAGTTGGCACCTGCAGCCGATGTCCATCAGTCTTTCACCTCACCCCCTTGCAAATCAGCCAATCAGTCTGTGCCCCAAATCATGCAGCAGTCTCTTCTGCTTTTTGATGACTCTGTTAGCAGGGTTTCCCAGGGCCATCCACCTAGCCCTGCCCCAGAAGTGGAAGAGATTGTGTGCACCGATGCCCAACCACTTATGTTTCATGATGAGTACATGGGAGGACCATCGCAGCACGTCTCGGATAATGACAAAACACAGGTGCCAACTGCTGCTGCTTTCGCCATTGTGCAGACCGACAAGGAGGGCAGGGGTGAAGACTGGGTGGAAGATGATGTGGAGGACGATGAGGTCCTTGACCCCACATGGAATCAACGTCATGCAGGTGACCAGTGTAGTTCGGAGGAAGAGGCGGTGGTCGCACAGAGCCACCAGCACAGCAGAAGAGGGAGCAGAGTGCAAAAGCGGAGCGTCTGTCCCCTAGACAGTACGTCTGCTACTGACCAACGCAGCAAGGGACCGAGCACACCAAAGCCAGGTCCAAGGAGTTCCCTAGCGTGGCAGTTCTTCAGACAATGTACTGATGACAAGACATGAGTGGTTTGTACGCTGTGCAATCAGATCCTGAAGCGAGGCAGAAACGTTCTCAACCTGAGCACAACCTGCATGACCAGGCATCTAAGTGCAAAGCACGAGATGCAGTGGAGTAGACACCTCAAAAACCAAGAAAGGTCTCTGGCTCCTCCTGCTTCCTCTTCTGCTGCAGTCTCGACCTCTTCATCCACCTCTGCAGTGACAGCGGCACCTGCCAACCCGCAAACAGAGGATCTGCCAGCAACACTACCACCTGGGTCACCAACCATCTCCACAATGTCCCATGGAAGCGTTCAGCTCTCTATTTCCCAAACACTGGAGCGGAAGAGGAAGTACCCCCCTAGCCACCGGCGATCCCTGGCCCTGAATGCCAGCATTTCAAAATTCCTCGCCTTTGAAATGCTGTCATTCCGTCTGGTGGAGACGCAGAGTTTTAAAAGGCTGATGTCATTGGCTGTCCCACAGTATATTGTGCCCAGCCGCCACTACTTTTCCAGACGAGCTATCCCTTCCCTGCACAACCAAGTGGGGGACAAAATCAGGTGTGCACTGCGCAACGCCATCTGTGGCAAGGTCCACCTAACTACGGATGCGTGGACCAGTAAGCACGGTCAGGGACGTTATATCTCCCTAACAGCACACTGGGTAAATATAGTGGTGGCTGGGCCTGAGGCGGATAGCAGTTTGGCGCATGTCCTTCCACCACCGAGGATTGCAGGGCACTTCAGTTTGCCTCCTGTTGCTAACTCCTCCTACTCCGCCTCCTCATCCTCTACCGCCTCCTCATCCGGTCAGCGTAACACCTTCACCACCAACTTCAGCACAGCCAGGGCTTAACGACAGCAGGCAGTTTTAAAACTTTCCTGTTTGGGGGAAAAACCCCACACCGTGCAGGAGTTGTGGAGGGACATGGAACAACAGACCGATGAGTGATTGGTGGCAGTGAGCCTCAAGCCCGGCATGGTGTTGTGCGATAATAGGCTAAATCTCGTAGCAGCTCTGGGCCTAGGCGGTTTGACGCACATCCCTTGCCTGGCGCATGTGCTGAACTTGGTGGTCCAGAGGTTCCTTAAGAATTACCCCGATATGCCAGAGCTGCTGCAGAAAGTGCGGGCCATCTGTGCGCACTTTCGGCGTTCTCACCCTGCTGCTGCTCGCCTGTCAGCGCTGCAGCGTAACTTCGGCCTTCCCGCTCACCGTCTCATATGTGACGTGCCCACAAGGTGGAACTCCACCTTGCACATGCTTGCCAGACTGTGCGAGCAGCAGCAGGCGATAGTGGAGTCTCAGCTGCAGCACGCACGCGTGAGTCGCTCTGCGGAACAGCACCACTTCATCACCAATAACTGGGCCTCCATGCGAGACCTATGTGCCTTGTTGCACTGTTTCGAGTACTCCACCAACATGGCCAATGCCGATGACGCCATTCTCAGCGTTACTATCCCAGTTCTATGCCTCCTTGAAAAAACGCTTCAGGCGATGATGTAGGAGGATGTGACATAGGAGGAGGAGGAGGAAGAGGGTTAATTTGCAAGGCTTTCAAGGCAGTCATTTACAAGTGGCTACAAAGGGTGGGTTCCTGCACCAACAAGCGCCAGGTACACAATTGTCCGGCAGCAAGGGCACAGTTCTGGAGGATGACGAGGTGGAGGATGAGGAGGAGATGGAGGAGGAGGAACCATGTTCACAGCAGGGTGGCACCCAGACCAGCTCATGTCCATCACTGGTACGTGGCTGGGGGGATACAGAGGACACAGACGATACACCTCCCACAGAGGACAGCTTTTCGTTGCCTCTGGGCAGCCTGGCACACATGAGCGATTACATGCTGCAGTGTCTCCGCAACGACTGCCGAGTTTCCCACATTTTAACTGGTGCTGATTATTGGGTGGCCACCCTGCTGGATCCCCGTTACAGGGACAACGTGCCATCCTTAATTACCTCACTGGAGCGTGATCGTAAGATGCGCGAGTACAAGCGCACGCTGGTAGACGCGCTGCTGGTGGCATTCCCACTTGGCAGCGGGGGTACGGTGGAAGCACAAGGCGAAGGCAGAGGAAGAGGTTGCCAACGCAGCCAGGGCACCGCCAGCACCTCGGAAGGCAGGGTTAGCATGGCCGAAATGTGGAAAAGCTTTGTCAGCACGCCACAACAACCAGCACCACCAGCTGAGATGGAACGTCTTAGCAGGAGGCAGCATTTCACCAACATGGTGGAGCAGTATGTGTGCACACGCCTACACGTACTGAATGACGGGTCTGCCCCCTTCAACTTCTGGGTCTCCAAATTGGGTATATGGCCTGAGCTTGCCCTTTAAGCCTTGGAGGTGCTGGCCTGCCCTGCAGCCAGTGTATTATCTGAACGTGTATTTAGCATGGCAGGGGGCGTTATCACAGACAAGCGCAGCCGCCTGTCCAGAGCCAATGTGGACAAGCTCACGTTCATTAAAATGAACCAGGCATGGATCCCACAGAACCGTATCTCGTGCAGAATAGACACGTATACCAGTGTTCTGACAAAAACTGTCTGGCCATCGGATAGTGTCCGGCCACTTATTGCTCAGGCGCAGTGCTTGCGCAGTACGGAGGACAAGGAGATTCACAAAATCTCCAAAGATGAATGTCGCCTGCGCAGTGAGTGCAGGTTCAAGCCCCACCATCCAAGTGGACATACGGTAGCACATAGTAACAGGGCCCCTCACGGGCTCGCTTGGCTAGGCTTCAACCTCGGATGATGTGGCTTGAACTTGGAGTCACCGCGCATCGTCTTCGGAGAGTTTCGAAATCCCCTTGTCCTACGTACTGAGCAAGCGCAGTACAGGACGGACACTATGCAACGGGGGACAGAATTCGACACATCATTCACCACTAGCCTTACCCAGCCATTGTTGTATTTTTGAACCAGTGTTGGCTACCTCGTCCTCCTCCACCGCCGCTTCCACCTACACCGCCACATCCACTGCCACCTCAACCTCCTACTCCATATGGACCTCGTCCTCCTAGGTCAAGATTATAATTTTTTTTTTTTATTTTTTTAATTTCCAAGTATTTTATTTTCCCACTATCTTATCCATTAAATTGAATAATTTTTTTCCAGAAAGTGCGTATTCTGGGGTATTCCCACCATATGTGCGGCATCGTGCCATTGAGTTTCTGAGGTTCTTAATGACCTGTACCTCTTCTGCTGAGAAGGGGGCCTCCAGCATTTTATTTTTTATTTTTTTATGTTATTTTAAGTTATTTCCCTATCCACATTTGTTTGCAGAGCACTTGCCGTGCTCTTAACAACATTTTTTTGCCATTTGCAGCCCTCTAGCCCTTTCCATTACTTTTTTACAGCCATTTTAGTCTTGAAAAGTTTGGGTTCCTATTGACTTCAATGGGGTTCGGAGTTCGGGGTCAAGTTCGGTCCCGACCCCGGACTTTTTCTCCAAAGTTCGGCCGAACCCACCGAACCCAAACATCCAGGTGTCCGCTCAACTCTACTGACAATCTTTACAAGCATGTTTGTAACCAAGAAATCCTCATGTTGTGGTACAGGTTTTGTTTCTTTTGTTTTTACTTTATTACCCAGCTTCTAATTTTTCTGTATTAGCACAAACATATGCATAAATCATTATGGTAATATTCAATTATCAGTCTATTGTCTAGATCATACAGGTGTACGTAGCATCCACATAGTGAAGTAGGATGCACGTACTCTTTCAACTTGTGGGTCCCATAGAGGAACCAATGGCTAAAAATATTTGTAAGCTACTGTTTATTATTTAATGCATTGCTTCTGTTGTAAACTTTTATTTTTTAAACAATAATAAAAAACATTTGAAAGGGAAAATGGAGAATAGCCTTTTAACATTATTGTGCCACTAAAAATATTTTCAGCAGCGAACTTGCACATGTGCCCATGCCCCCCTTTAACATTTTCATAATGTTATCTAACATAACAATTTTCCCATGGTGGTCTTGGTTAACCAACTTATTTTGCTGTAACACAAAATGTTATTGTACAATTGCTCTTGTTTGAGGTTGTCTGTCAGGCAATACACTAATGGATATATAAAAACTGTCTTTCATAAACAATAAATACATTATTAAGGAAATCTTTGTAAGCAATGATTGCACTCACATTTTTCACGTTTTAGTCCTAATCACTCAGATTCTAGCTTAAGCAACATTGCCTTGACATTTGTAAATAATATATAGTACCTGAAATGAAAGGATTTCAAACATGCTTCACAACACACTGCACTACACAGCTCATGACAGATCAACTCAATACAACCCCCAGCAAGGGAATCAATGTAATTCTCAGTGTCCCCGCTAGTGATGTCATTTAAAATTGATAAAAAGCTTTCTGGACAGTTACTATTTTAGGTTAGCATTTTACTGTACCTCATTTGTAACATTGTGTTTTGACTTTTGAACTAAGTCAAAGACAATCTGATATTTCAAATAAAATGTTAATATTGGTGATTGTTATTGCTTAACTAATAAGGCTGTTTGCATGAATTCTATGTTCAATAGAAAAATGATTCTAGAAATTATGGCAGACAAGTGTAAAATAATTATGTTAATATTTTATTTGTATCATTCATAATTCAAGTTAGTGTAACAGTCCAGGGCTTACTACGCATGCACCAATGGCGCGTTGCCGCAAGAGGAAATTTGTTCCAACTGAGCATGCGCCAAAGACGCCTTAGTGTGCTAACACGCACCTGTGCAGAAGACTTGATGGAAAAAGGTGGGAAAATGCCCAAGAGGCACACAGGAAGTGACATCAACCTGATGTTAAAAGGCAGGAAAATGCCCAGGAGGCGCACAGGAAGTGACCTCAAACGTCCCTATATAAGCCCAGCCCAGACACTGCCAAATTGCTGGATTATCTTCAGTCCCCCCTTGTTCCTGTGCTAGTGTGTGATCTGTCTGAACTTGTTGTGACCTGGAAATCTATTTGACTACTCTTGATTGCTGCTTGCCATTGACCTTGGATTTGTACCTTAACCATTCTACTTTTTTGCCTCTTTTGTACTCAGCTTGGATCTCGACCATTCTTCTTTTGAATAACCCTTTTATACTTCGTTGCCCAACTGGACTTGACCTCGGCTCGGTTCCCGGACTAAGGCTTGCACGGTGCTCTGCACCCCTGGCACCTGTGCCACTCTGTGTCCACCAAGTCTCTGTCTCCATCTCCAGAGGCTTCAAGGACCCTAGGTGCTAACAAGGCCTCCCCACTACTTCTAAAGGAATTTAATTAAAGGTTGATTTTATTATTTTTTAATCAGGTACTTTTTATTGAATTTCATTTTTTTAAGTACACACAAACAAAATAACTTTTCATGGCAACTTACAAATGCCAAAGAAGATCCATTTGTAGGCCACGTGGTGAAAGAACACAGCTGTACAGAACGGTGATCCATTCAATAAATCCATTCAATCAATGTGAGAAATATCTGGATAACACCATGCAGCTGTCATCCTATCGTCCACTTAAGACACAGATCATGTTACGATAAGGAATAAACTAATTACAACACTCTCCATGACACGATAGCAATAAAGTAATAAGCATATCAACTCAATTTGCTTGTGTGTTTTTGAGGGCAACAAATCCAGTTTATTGGCATATGGACCCCTCTGGGAGATGACAATTACACTTAGCATCTGCAAAAGAGGCACGCCATCCAGGGAAGAGGTCAACATGACAACAATTTATTTAAAATAAGTGAAGTTGGGGCTAAACCCCATGTAGCCAGCCACATGTCCCATATTTTATCACGGTTCCTATGTTGGTATACCAGTTTTTCTGACGATAGAGTATTGTTGATTTGAGTTTTCCATCACAACCAAGTAGGGGAATGTGGGGACAACCGCTTCTGGCCAAACAATTTACATGCTTGGAATAGCACTCTGACAATAGGCATATAAGTAATGTCTGACAAGGTGTATTATCTAATATGCTAAGTAAACAAATACTTGGGTACATTGCTAAAGTTACTTGAAATTAGTTATTTTATTATTTATGGTATTCAGTACTCTCTGCCAATAGTGGTACAGTTTTGGGTAGCATCACATCATGTGAATAAGGTTAGCTGGACCACGATACCTTCAGCTGAGGCAGGTGCTACAGACACAATTTAGAAGAGAGGAATTAAAAATATCTAAATATCCCCTTATAGGCATCCTGAGATTACAGGGACCTAAGGGATTGATAGCAAAGATTTACACACACTTGCTACAGAAGAAAATAGAAGGCGAACCATTGAAAATAAGGGATAAGTGGCAGGAGGCTATTCCAGACATGAGCGATCATGAATGGGATGAAGCCTGCAATTCCCACTTGAAGGTATCCCCTGCAATGAATAACAGGATAATACAGATGAATATAATACATCAGACATACTTGGCTCCAAATAGATTGCACAAAATGGGGAGGATGACTGAACCAAGATGTACTAGATGTGGGCAGGGGGGAGCAGATTTCCTTCATGTAATGTGGCACTGTGGCAAAATAGGAAAATATTGGCAACAGGTAGCTAGGAAAATAGGAAAAGTCTTGAATAAACCTTTTATAGCTACGATGGAATTATGTTTGTTGGGGATATTGAGGGAAGAGAGAGATAATAGAGATAATAATACCTTCTTAAGGGAGGTACTGTTTCTGGCAAGAAAACAAATAATAGAAAAATGGATTCAGCCATATCCCCCGACAGTAACCCAATGGGTGAGAGCAGTAAACCAGGTCCTACCCTATGAAAAAATAATGTACGAACAAAGGGGAAACGGGCGAAGGTATGAAAATATATGGGCAAAGTGGAATAGAACATGGCTAACAGTGGATATAGGAATATCTGAAAATATAGTATAAGGTGACCATAGAGGGTTAGAGAGGAAGGAATGAAAGAGAGGAGAAAATGTAATTATAATTTGTATTATATAAAGAAATGTAAAAGTATATAAAAATGTATAATGTAAATTATTATGTAAGGAAAAATTTGGAATAAAGAGTTTTGAAAAAAAGGTTAGCTGGACCACCACTGCATTGTGGACAGAGTGGGGAGTCCCTGTGTTGTCAGGCAAATAATATAGTATATAATAGTATAGTAAACTCTATATAATAAAAACAATTGTGTATTCCTGTGGGTAGCACTCAGGGAAACACGTGGTAGGGCTCTCAGTGCTGTTTTACATTGGTCATCAAACAGGTGACTCAGATCTCAAGATTATTGAGTTTGGGACAGTTTTGTAACCTTTTTTGTGCAGTACAATGCACAGTTGAGAGAGAAGCCTTTTTTTGGAGTCAGCATTGATAATATGTTAGCTATGGTTGATTTTTGGAATCACATAATGTGGGTATACGATTGGGGCTGTTATACCAAAGTATAAAGCCTTTGATTTTGAACAGTTCCCCATATTCATAACTGTACCATAGTGGTGTGCATTGCAGAAACCCCTTAAACGCTATAATATCTTTAACTTTTTCTATAAGAACACAAGCAGGGAGCTTGGCACATGAAATCAGGTTTCCAGACTCTAATTGGGCTAGCAAAGGATATTTGGTGTAGCACTCTCTGTATGGGATCAGAGTAGTTCTCCTGGTCCCACCCCAAGAGATGCTATGATTCTTTGCATGACATTTGGCATAATGTTTTGATAGATTGTGGCCTCCAAAGACACGCTTAATATTACCAATATGTTCACTTAGGCTCACAGGCAGCATTCGCATAGTGCACTTCACATATTGTTTACGGCAGGGACACTGGTTCAGCTAAACAACATATTTGGATGTACAGATGAAAAATAAGTCTATATTGTATGAGAACAAAAGGAGGTGATAGATCTCCCCTTAAAATCATTTAATTGACAAACATTGCAAGTTCGGCATGGAAAATACCCTTTCATATTATGAAAATAAGAAAGTCTTCAGAGGGTCAACAACATTAAGGGTAATTCTGTGTCTAAGAGCAGGAGCTCCTCTAAATATAACCACCGGCTATTTAGGAATTAAATACTCTAGGACGCTACCATTTTTTAAGACATCCTAATGCTTTTTAATGATCTTTTTAACCAAATAGTGGTGGGTGGACAAATTGGTAATCAAAGACCAACCAAACTTATAGGAAATCCCTTGTGATTCCTGTCACCGTTCACCCAACATTTGTGCCATATCTTTTTGGAGAACCTCCTCAATAACCTGATTAATACTATTCTCATTACGCCGTTTTCTTTCAGATTTTTCTATTGTCGGCAATGGTATTGTATTGTCGGCCATTTAATTGTCTTTTTTTCTTTAGAGATGTCTGTTTTGCTGCACTAGGTTCTATACATGGTACAATTGTGCCACATTACAGGCAGGCAAAGGGGACCCGCCAGGTACTATATTTAAGGAATGTTTAGTTTTTATTGTTTCACTTTAAGCATCATTAAAATCACTGCTCCTTTAACAATTATCTTTTTGAAAAGTTTTTTTGCATTGATACATGTTCATCAGGGCAGTACCTGGGCCCCCATACCCATTTTATGGCCAATAACTTGGATATAAGCCTTCACAATGGGCACTTTTGATTTTTCACATTCAGGTCCAATAGACTTCAATGGGGTTCGATGTTTGAGTCTGAACCAAGGGGTGTTCGGCCCATCTCTAATGACAATATGTGCAATTAATTCACATAACCATAAAATCAAAAAAAATGTAAAAATAAATAAATATATAGATAGTGATTATATGCAAAATTAAAAAAAGGTATGACACAGTTCCACCAATATGTAAGAGCAAAAGTCCCCAAAAGTCCCAAACAAAGTGATTAAATAACATGTCTTCTATTTAGATTCTCTTCACCCCTATACACTCTGTGCTCCACCACAGGTAAACAGTGCTCCATCACTATCTGAATTGCACACTCACCTTGTATGTGGACCCATGTAAATATATAGGCCAGCAATGCACAAATAAGCAGGTCCTCAGTAAGGTCTCACATCCCCCAGAATTGGTCATCCACATGGATCCACTTGATCGTTATGACTTCCCTTGGAAAGCAGCATCTCTTTGTAGCTCACCATATAGAAAAGAGAACAGCCTCTGATAGTGTAGTATATTAAGATTATCATTTTCTATGTTTCATCGTCTGTGGGAATCCGTTAGGGATCAATTTTCTCATGGGATATACAAAGTATATGCCTGTTTGGAATAACCCACTCCTACCTGAACTGGATAAGCTAAGGGGTTTTGACTTCTAGGAACAGGTGGGTATTACTCACTTATACCAGCTTTATGATGGGGGATGTATTGAAACCTTTTAATATTCTAGCAGAGAAATAACACATATCTCATAATATGTTTTTTTCAATATCTTCAACTCCATCATGCTTTGCATTGCCAGGCTGCTACTTTCTCATTGCAATATAACCCATCTTCTGTTCTTTCAATGGCAGTGTCTACCTCCTTCTCCAAAAAGGGACTAATAGGGGATTTGTATTCTACTCTGAAGATGTCTTTCAGTGCCCAGGTTCAAATAAACTGTAGGAGTTGGTGGAAGAAGGATTTGACTCTGCTGGAGGATGATCAGTGGCAAAAGGCCCTAGAGCTTTTTCCTACTGTTTCCCTTTCTCCCTCTAAATGTCTGACACAATTGTTACTTTTTCATACAGTCCATTATACACCTCTCTGGCTATATTCCTATTGACTCACCTGATTGTCCACATTGTGTAGTAAATACACTTATCCATATGGTTTGGCATTGCCCAAGCTCCACCATTACTGGACTAATATATTTCAAATACTCAACAGTACTGTATATGCTCTATTCAAGTCCCTCCTGACCCTCAATTGGCTGTCTTGGGCATTATACCGGAAGAAGCTTTTCCGGCTAAATTTAGCTTGCTATGTACGAGGGTTCTTTTTTTGCCCATAAACTAATTTTACAAAAATGTCTCTCACCCTCCCCTCCCACGACTTCACAATGCCATTTAGCGGTTAATACAAACCTACAAAGGGAAAAATGTAATAATAAACATAGGGGATGTCGCCAAAGAATTTTGTAAAGTCTGGGACCCCTGGCTGTCTTCTGCAGAGTACACTTTTCTTTCTTTGATTGCGCTGTTTCTCTGTTGGGATAAATACTTATATTTCTTGACAATTGCGGGAGATCGGAGTGTATATTGTTCTTTACCTATACTGAAATGCATGATGTAAACACTTTTTTTTCTTTCTCTTCTTTACTTTAAGTTGTTATGGAGTAATATTGTGTATGTGACTATTGATAAGGCTTTATCAGGGCTTTGTTTTTTCCTTTGTTGAAAATGTTTGTAACATATTTTTCAAGGAAAAACCTTTAACAAAAACTACCTGATTTAAAAAAAAAGAAAATATCTGGCGCATCTTGAAACAAAAAATATGATAAAGAAGATCCAGGACTGTTGAGCAGTTAGAATCCTGTATCAGGCAAAAATGGGACAACATTCCTACACCATGGTAAACACGGTCCTGTCCCAACTTCTTTGTTGTGTTGCTACCATCAATTTTAAAATGATCGTATTTTTTCTTAAATTGGTACAGGTTCTCAGTTTAAGCTTTTCACTGCCAGGACCTCTGCTCCACTCCTAAACTCAGCTGGCTGGAACACTTTTGCAATTTTGCCATTGCTTTTTTATTTTTCCCTTACAGCTTTCAGAATCTGTAAAAGACCTCCCAAACTATAGATCTGAAAGCACATGATCAGTAAAAAAAAGAAGGTGCTACTGATCTTTAAAGCCCTGCGATATTTGCGCATATGTTTATCAAAACAATATTTTTGCTGAAAACACACTAAAACCATTATTAGCAGATAAAAACACAGGGCATTTTAGAAAAATGCCCGCTAAATTTCAACTAAATTGAAAAGCTTAACCTGTATTGAGTTAATAAAAAACAAATTTTTGTAAGTTTTAAAGTACACCTTTTTGCGAAATGGTGTAAATTAAATGTATGCAAAAATGTAAATAACCAAATTTCTCTGAAAATCTGGAGGTTTGTAAAAGACCACCCCCCCACAAAAAAAACATATAGCTTCTAAAAGAATATGGCTTGTAGACTAAAAAGAAAGTGCTACTGATTTTTAATTCAATCATTTTTTATTAAGAAACAAGGTAGAAACAATACATTGCATCAAACTTTGGTTTACAAAGAAATACAGAAACTTAGGTTGGATTTCAAATATATATACAATTTACATTGAATCAAATCAATTTACATACTATCTGGCCTATGTTTAAACTGTGTAGTAAAGTGGATTTTCACTATTATTCCAGAGTAAACAGAATAACGTTTCAGACTTGGTAGTTCCGGTACTTAGATTTGTGGTATTGTTAGTTTGTCTATATGGCTTTTGAGTTGGTTTGTTACTTTATAATTTGTAACTAAGAGGGGGGGGGGGAGAGGAAGGGGAAGGTTACAGGGGGTACAGAAGTAATACATAATAACAGAAAGAGAAGAATATCAATGGTTCAGTCTTCAAGATTTAACATTGTGTGGTGAGTTCCATAATGACCAGTTTGAGATATATCTGGTGCCTGAGCCATCTCTGTAGGCTAAGATGTTTTCATATTCTGAAATAATGTTGACCTTGGCTATTAATTCACGTTTTGATGGTATTTCATTAGATTTCCATTTCAATACTATTAAGGACCTGGCGGAAAATATGATGTGCATTGCAATTGATCTTACAGATATCGGATATTCTGTGACGTCTATGCTTAAGATCGCTTTTTCAGGGGTAGGGTGGTTAATAATACCAGTAGTGTTTGCTATGAGCTTAAAAATTTTGTTCCTGAAGCTGCGAAGGTGGGGACATGACCACAACATGTGGATCAGTGTTCTCACCTGTCCACAGCCCCTCCAGCATAGATTGGAGTTATTCCCTGAAAATTTAGCCATAATGTAAGGCGTGAGATACCATCTAGCTGTAAATTTTGCCGCCAGTTCCTCATAGTTTGAACATCTTGAGAAACGTATGTTGTTACGCGTTGCTGCTAACCATTGCTGTTCAGTAAATATTTTGCCAAGATCAGTTTCCCATTTAGTGAGATGGTTGTATTTAGTAAAGGATGATTTATCATTAAGCTGACCATATATCAATGAGATTCCTTTGGATTTCGGATCAATAGTAATGAGGTGTTTCCTTATTTGCGTCGGGACTGAAGTTTGTGTAATATTTGATTGTCGGAACCAGGAGGACACCTGAAGATAGGTTAGGAACTCTGAAGGGGGGGATATCGAATTTAGATTGGATGGCTGTAAAGGGTAATAATCCATCTTTCTGGGTAATATCTTGTACTACTTTTACTCCTTTTTTTTGCCATGTTGTTAGTGTTGTGTTTGGGATCAGCCATAAAAAAGAGTCAAGAGGTATGGGGATGTCTGTATGTGATGTGTTTGAATTGGATGAAACTTTTAAGTATTCCCAGGCCTGTAGGGAGGCCTGAATGGTAGGGTGATCTACATGTATGCTGGTATGGCAGAGGTTACAGGCTATAAGCAGGGCCTGTAGTGTCTTAGGGTGTATCCATGCTTGTTCTAGTTGGTGCCAGAGTTTAGATTCAGACTGGGGCTTCCAGTCTCTAAGTTGGTCCACTATTGCAGCGACATAATAGTCTTTCAGTAATGGGATCCCCAGGCCTCCTGCTTTCTTGTGTTTATACAGCATTGGGGATGGGAATCTAGCTCTTTTGCCTGCCCAGATGAACTTTAGCATCTGTTTCTGTAGTGAGTTAAAAAATGAGTTAGGTATGGGTATCGGTAAAGTTCTAAATAGATAAGTTATTTTTGGTAGTAGTAACATCTTGTATGCTGCTAGGCGGCCATGCCAAGACATAAAGTGGGTTTGGATCCTGGCTAGGGATGGGCCCGGTGCTCGATGCGAACCCATGTTCGCATCGAGCACCGGGCGTTCGCTCGATCGGCGAGCCCAGAACTATTTGGGCCGTTCGCATCACATTCGTGTGATGCGAGCGGCCCCGCAATGCATTGCGGCCGGCGCGGCCGGCGCAGTGCATTGCTGGCTGATGATTGGCCAAGCATGCACTGTGACCCCGCATGCTTGGCCAATCACAGCGCCGGAAACTCGAAGAGCCATAATTGGCTACAGGCAGGACGCCTGTAGCCAATTACAGCTCAGGGGCTTTAGTACACGCCCCCTCTTATAAAAGGCCGCCACGCCGTCTGCGCCGGTCACATGCTGTTCCGGCGTAGATAGAGCAGGATCGTTCTGTGTCACTCTGCTGGATTTAGTTAGTTAGAGAGATTTACTTAGAGAGATTGAGTTAGATAGATTCATTTAGAAAGATTGATTTAGAAAGAGGGGCTTGTAGTGTGTTCGTGGCAGGCAGGCACTGGCAGCAAACAGAGCTCCTATATTTTGTTCCCAGAAGCACCTATAGGACTTGTAGTGTGTTCGTGGCAGGCAGGCAGAGCTCCTATATTTTGTTCCCAGAAGCACCTATAGGACTTGTAGTGTGTTCGTGGCAGGCAGGCAGAGCTCCTATATTTTGTTCCCAGAAGCACCTATAGGACTTGTAGTGTGTTCGTGGCAGGCAGGCAGAGCTCCTATATTTTGTTCCCAGAAGCACCTATAGGACTTGTAGTGTGTTCGTGGCAGGCAGGCAGGCAGAGCTCCTATATTTTGTTCCCAGAAGCACCTATAGGACTTGAAGTGTGTTAGTCCCATCACACAGACCTATATTTTCTTCCCAGAAGCACCTATAGGACTTGAAGTGTGTTAGTCCCATCACACAGAGATCATATATTTTGTTCCCAGAAGCACCTATAGGACTTGAAGTGTGTTAGTCCCATCACACAGACCTACATTTTCTTCCCAGAAGCACCTATAGGACTTGAAGTGTGTTAGTCCCATCACACAGAGATCATATATTTTGTTCCCAGAGGCACCTATAGGACTTGAAGTGTGTTAGTCCCATCACACAGACCTATATTTTCTTCCCAGAAGCACCTATAGGACTTGAAGTGTGTTAGTCCCATCACACAGAGATCATATATTTTGTTCCCAGAAGCACCTATAGGACTTGAAGTGTGTTAGTCCCATCACACAGACCTACATTTTCTTCCCAGAAGCACCTATAGGACTTGAAGTGTATTAGTCCCATCACACAGAGATCATATATTTTGTTCCCAGAAGCACCTATAGGACTTGAAGTGTGTTAGTCCCATCACACAGACCTATATTTTCTTCCCAGAAGCACCCATAGGACTTGAAGTGTGTTAGTCCCATCACACAGAGATCATATATTTTGTTCCCAGAAGCACCTATAGGACTTGAAGTGTGTTAGTCCCATCACACAGACCTATATTTTCTTCCCAGAAGCACCCATAGGACTTGAAGTGTGTTAGTCCCATCACACAGAGATCATATATTTTGTTCCCAGAAGCACCTATAGGACTTGAAGTGTGTTAGTCCCATCACACAGACCTATATTTTCTTCCCAGAAGCACCATAGGACTTGAAGTGTGTTAGTCCCATCACACAGAGATCCTATATTTTGTTCCCAGAAGCACCTATAGGACTTGAAGTGTGTTAATCCCATCACACAGACCTACATTTTCTTCCCAGAAGCACCTATAGGACTTGAAGTGTGTTAGTCCCATCACACAGAGATCATATATTTTGTTCCCAGAGGCACCTATAGGACTTGAAGTGTGTTAGTCCCATCACACAGACCTATATTTTCTTCCCAGAAGCACCTATAGGACTTGAAGTGTGTTAGTCCCATCACACAGAGATCATATATTTTGTTCCCAGAAGCACCTATAGGACTTGAAGTGTGTTAGTCCCATCACACAGACCTACATTTTCTTCCCAGAAGCACCTATAGGACTTGAAGTGTGTTAGTCCCATCACACAGAGATCATATATTTTGTTCCCAGAAGCACCTATAGGACTTGAAGTGTGTTAGTCCCATCACACAGACCTATATTTTCTTCCCAGAAGCACCCATAGGACTTGAAGTGTGTTAGTCCCATCACACAGAGATCATATATTTTGTTCCCAGAAGCACCTATAGGACTTGAAGTGTGTTAGTCCCATCACACAGACCTATATTTTCTTCCCAGAAGCACCCATAGGACTTGAAGTGTGTTAGTCCCATCACACAGAGATCATATATTTTGTTCCCAGAAGCACCTATAGGACTTGAAGTGTGTTAGTCCCATCACACAGACCTATATTTTCTTCCCAGAAGCACCCATAGGACTTGAAGTGTGTTAGTCCCATCACACAGAGATCCTATATTTTGTTCCCAGAAGCACCTATAGGACTTGAAGTGTGTTAATCCCATCACACAGACCTACATTTTCTTCCGAGAGGCACCTATAGGACTTGAAGTGTGTTAGTCCCATCACACAGAGATCATATATTTTGTTCCCAGAAGCACCTATAGGACTTGAAGTGTGTTAGTCCCATCACACAGACCTATATTTTCTTCCCAGAAGCACCCATAGGACTTGAAGTGTGTTAGTCCCATCACACAGAGATCATATATTTTGTTCCCAGAAGCACCTATAGGACTTGAAGTGTGTTAGTCCCATCACACAGAGATCCTATATTTTGTTCCCAGAAGCACCTATAGGACTTGAAGTGTGTTAGTCCCATCACACAGACCTACATTTTCTTCCCAGAAGCACCTATAGGACTTGAAGTGTGTTAGTCCCATCACACAGAGATCATATATTTTGTTCCCAGAAGCACCTATAGGACTTGAAGTGTGTTAGTCCCATCACACAGACCTATATTTTCTTCCCAGAAGCACCCATAGGACTTGAAGTGTGTTAGTCCCATCACACAGAGATCATATATTTTGTTCCCAGAAGCACCTATAGGACTTGAAGTGTGTTAGTCCCATCACACAAACCTATATTTTCTTCCCAGAAGCACCCATAGGACTTGAAGTGTGTTAGTCCCATCACACAGAGATCATATATTTTGTTCCCAGAAGCACCTATAGGACTTGAAGTGTGTTAGTCCCATCACACAGACCTATATTTTCTTCCCAGAAGCACCCATAGGACTTGAAGTGTGTTAGTCCCATCACACAGAGATCCTATATTTTGTTCCCAGAAGCACCTATAGGACTTGAAGTGTGTTAGTCCCCATCACACAGACCTACATTTTCTTCCCAGAAGCACCTATAGGACTTGAAGTGTGTTAGTCCCATCACACAGAGATCATATATTTTGTTCCCAGAGGCACCTATAGGACTTGAAGTGTGTTAGTCCCATCACACAGACCTATATTTTCTTCCCAGAAGCACCTATAGGACTTGAAGTGTGTTAGTCCCATCACACAGAGATCATATATTTTGTTCCCAGAAGCACCTATAGGACTTGAAGTGTGTGAGTCCCATCACACAGACCTACATTTTCTTCCCAGAAGCACCTATAGGACTTGAAGTATGTTAGTCCCATCACACAGACCTATATTTTCTTCCCAGAAGCACCCATAGGACTTGAAGTGTGTTAGTCCCATCACACAGAGATCCTATATTTTGTTCCCAGAAGCACCTATAGGACTTGAAGTGTGTTAGTCCCATCACACAGACCTATATTTTCTTCCCAGAAGCACCCATAGGACTTGAAGTGTGTTAGTCCCATCACACAGAGATCATATATTTTGTTCCCAGAAGCACCTATAGGACTTGAAGTGTGTTAGTCCCATCACACAGACCTATATTTTCTTCCCAGAAGCACCCATAGGACTTGAAGTGTGTTAGTCCCATCACACAGAGATCCTATATTTTGTTCCCAAAAGCACCTATAGGACTTGAAGTGTGTTAGTCCCATCACACAGACCTACATTTTCTTCCCAGAAGCACCTATAGGACTTGAAGTGTGTTAGTCCCATCACACAGAGATCATATATTTTGTTCCCAGAGGCACCTATAGGACTTGAAGTGTGTTAGTCCCATCACACAGACCTATATTTTCTTCCCAGAAGCACCTATAGGACTTGAAGTGTGTTAGTCCCATCACACAGAGATCATATATTTTGTTCCCAGAAGCACCTATAGGACTTGAAGTGTGTTAGTCCCATCACACAGACCTACATTTTTTTCCCAGAAGCACCCATAGGACTTGAAGTGTGTTAGTCCCATCACACAGAGATCCTATATTTTGTTCCCAGAAGCACCTATAGGACTTGAAGTGTGTTAGTCCCATCACACAGACCTACATTTTCTTCCCAGAAGCACCTATGGGACTTGAAGTGTGTTAGTCCCATCACACAGAGATCATATATTTTGTTCCCAGAGGCACCTATAGGACTTGAAGTGTGTTAGTCCCATCACACAGACCTATATTTTCTTCCAGAAGCACCTATAGGACTTGAAGTGTGTTAGTCCCATCACACAGAGATCATATATTTTGTTCCCAGAAGCACCTATAGGACTTGAAGTGTGTTAGTCCCATCACACAGACCTACATTTTCTTCCCAGAAGCACCCATAGGACTTGAAGTGTGTTAGTCCCATCACACAGAGATCCTATATTTTGTTCCCAGAAGCACCTATAGGACTTGAAGTGTGTTAGTCCCATCACACAGACCTACATTTTCTTCCCAGAAGCACCTATAGGACTTGAAGTGTGTTAGTCCCATCACACAGAGATCATATATTTTGTTCCAGAGGCACCTATAGGACTTGAAGTGTGTTAGTCCCCATCACACAGACCTATATTTTCTTCCCAGAAGCACCTATAGGACTTGAAGTGTGTTAGTCCCATCACACAGAGATCATATATTTTGTTCCCAGAAGCACCTATAGGACTTGAAGTGTGTTAGTCCCATCACACAGACCTACATTTTCTTCCCAGAAGCACCTATAGGACTTGAAGTGTGTTAGTCCCATCACACAGAGATCATATATTTTGTTCCCAGAAGCCCCTATAGGACTTGAAGTGTGTTAGTCCCATCACACAGACCTATATTTTCTTCCCAGAAGCACCCATAGGACTTGAAGTGTGTTAGTCCCATCACACAGAGATCATATATTTTGTTCCCAGAAGCACCTATAGGACTTGAAGTGTGTTAGTCCCATCACACAGACCTACATTTTCTTCCCAGAAGCACCTATAGGACTTGAAGTGTGTTAGTCCCATCACACAGAGATCATATATTTTGTTCCCAGAGGCACCTATAGGACTTGAAGTGTGTTAGTCCCATCACACAGACCTATATTTTCTTCCAGAAGCACCTATAGGACTTGAAGTGTGTTAGTCCCATCACACAGAGATCATATATGTTGTTCCCAGAAGCACCTATAGGACTTGAAGTGTGTTAGTCCCATCACACAGACCTACATTTTCTTCCCAGAAGCACCTATAGGACTTGAAGTGTGTTAGTCCCATCACACAGACCTATATTTTCTTCCCAGAAGCACCCATAGGACTTGAAGTGTGTTAGTCCCATCACACAGAGATCCTATATTTTGTTCCCAGAAGCACCTATAGGACTTGAAGTGTGTTAGTCCCATCACACAGACCTATATTTTCTTCCCAGAAGCACCCATAGGACTTGAAGTGTGTTAGTCCCATCACACAGAGATCATATATTTTGTTCCCAGAAGCACCTATAGGACTTGAAGTGTGTTAGTCCCATCACACAGACCTATATTTTCTTCCCAGAAGCACCCATAGGACTTGAAGTGTGTTAGTCCCATCACACAGAGATCCTATATTTTGTTCCCAGAAGCACCTATAGGACTTGAAGTGTGTTAGTCCCATCACACAGACCTACATTTTCTTCCCAGAAGCACCTGTAGGACTTGAAGTGTGTTAGTCCCATCACACAGAGATCATATATTTTGTTCCCAGAGGCACCTATAGGACTTGAAGTGTGTTAGTCCCATCACACAGACCTATATTTTCTTCCCAGAAGCACCTATAGGACTTGAAGTGTGTTAGTCCCATCACACAGAGATCATATATTTTGTTCCCAGAAGCACCTATAGGACTTGAAGTGTGTTAGTCCCATCACACAGACCTACATTTTCTTCCCAGAAGCACCTATAGGACTTGAAGTGTGTTAGTCCCATCACACAGACCTATATTTTCTTCCCAGAAGCACCCATAGGACTTGAAGTGTGTTAGTCCCATCACACAGAGATCCTATATTTTTGTTCCCAGAAGCACCTATAGGACTTGAAGTGTGTTAGTCCCATCACACAGACCTATATTTTCTTCCCAGAAGCACCCATAGGACTTGAAGTGTGTTAGTCCCATCACACAGAGATCATATATTTTGTTCCCAGAAGCACCTATAGGACTTGAAGTGTGTTAGTCCCATCACACAGACCTATATTTTCTTCCCAGAAGCACCCATAGGACTTGAAGTGTGTTAGTCCCATCACACAGAGATCCTATATTTTGTTCCCAGAAGCACCTATAGGACTTGAAGTGTGTTAGTCCCATCACACAGACCTACATTTTCTTCCCAGAAGCACCTATAGGACTTGAAGTGTGTTAGTCCCATCACACAGAGATCATATATTTTGTTCCCAGAGGCACCTATAGGACTTGAAGTGTGTTAGTCCCATCACACAGAGATCATATATTTTGTTCCCAGAAGCACCTATAGGACTTGAAGTGTGTGAGTCCCATCACACAGACCTACATTTTCTTCCCAGAAGCACCTATAGGACTTGAAGTATGTTAGTCCCATCACACAGACCTATATTTTCTTCCCAGAAGCACCCATAGGACTTGAAGTGTGTTAGTCCCATCACACAGAGATCCTATATTTTGTTCCCAGAAGCACCTATAGGACTTGAAGTGTGTTAGTCCCATCACACAGACCTATATTTTCTTCCCAGAAGCACCCATAGGACTTGAAGTGTGTTAGTCCCATCACACAGAGATCATATATTTTGTTCCCAGAAGCACCTATAGGACTTGAAGTGTGTTAGTCCCATCACACAGACCTATATTTTCTTCCCAGAAGCACCCATAGGACTTGAAGTGTGTTAGTCCCATCACACAGAGATCCTATATTTTGTTCCCAAAAGCACCTATAGGACTTGAAGTGTGTTAGTCCCATCACACAGACCTACATTTTCTTCCCAGAAGCACCTATAGGACTTGAAGTGTGTTAGTCCCATCACACAGAGATCATATATTTTGTTCCCAGAGGCACCTATAGGACTTGAAGTGTGTTAGTCCCATCACACAGACCTATATTTTCTTCCCAGAAGCACCTATAGGACTTGAAGTGTGTTAGTCCCATCACACAGAGATCATATATTTTGTTCCCAGAAGCACCTATAGGACTTGAAGTGTGTTAGTCCCATCACACAGACCTACATTTTTTTCCCAGAAGCACCCATAGGACTTGAAGTGTGTTAGTCCCATCACACAGAGATCCTATATTTTGTTCCCAGAAGCACCTATAGGACTTGAAGTGTGTTAGTCCCATCACACAGACCTACATTTTCTTCCCAGAAGCACCTATGGGACTTGAAGTGTGTTAGTCCCATCACACAGAGATCATATATTTTGTTCCCAGAGGCACCTATAGGACTTGAAGTGTGTTAGTCCCATCACACAGACCTATATTTTCTTCCCAGAAGCACCTATAGGACTTGAAGTGTGTTAGTCCCATCACACAGAGATCATATATTTTGTTCCCAGAAGCACCTATAGGACTTGAAGTGTGTTAGTCCCATCACACAGACCTACATTTTCTTCCCAGAAGCACCCATAGGACTTGAAGTGTGTTAGTCCCATCACACAGAGATCCTATATTTTGTTCCCAGAAGCACCTATAGGACTTGAAGTGTGTTAGTCCCATCACACAGACCTACATTTTCTTCCCAGAAGCACCTATAGGACTTGAAGTGTGTTAGTCCCATCACACAGAGATCATATATTTTGTTCCCAGAGGCACCTATAGGACTTGAAGTGTGTTAGTCCCATCACACAGACCTATATTTTCTTCCCAGAAGCACCTATAGGACTTGAAGTGTGTTAGTCCCATCACACAGAGATCATATATTTTGTTCCCAGAAGCACCTATAGGACTTGAAGTGTGTTAGTCCCATCACACAGACCTATATTTTCTTCACAGAAGCACCTATAGGACTTGAAGTGTGTTAGTCCCATCACACAGAGATCATATATGTTGTTCCCAGAAGCACCTATAGGACTTGAAGTGTGTTAGTCCCATCACACAGACCTACATTTTCTTCCCAGAAGCACCTATAGGACTTGAAGTGTGTTAGTCCCATCACACAGACCTATATTTTCTTCCCAGAAGCACCCATAGGACTTGAAGTGTGTTAGTCCCATCACACAGAGATCCTATATTTTGTTCCCAGAAGCACCTATAGGACTTGAAGTGTGTTAGTCCCATCACACAGACCTATATTTTCTTCCCAGAAGCACCCATAGGACTTGAAGTGTGTTAGTCCCATCACACAGAGATCATATATTTTGTTCCCAGAAGCACCTATAGGACTTGAAGTGTGTTAGTCCCATCACACAGACCTATATTTTCTTCCCAGAAGCACCCATAGGACTTGAAGTGTGTTAGTCCCATCACACAGAGATCCTATATTTTGTTCCCAGAAGCACCTATAGGACTTGAAGTGTGTTAGTCCCATCACACAGACCTACATTTTCTTCCCAGAAGCACCTGTAGGACTTGAAGTGTGTTAGTCCCATCACACAGAGATCATATATTTTGTTCCCAGAGGCACCTATAGGACTTGAAGTGTGTTAGTCCCATCACACAGACCTATATTTTCTTCCCAGAAGCACCTATAGGACTTGAAGTGTGTTAGTCCCATCACACAGAGATCATATATTTTGTTCCCAGAAGCACCTATAGGACTTGAAGTGTGTTAGTCCCATCACACAGACCTACATTTTCTTCCCAGAAGCACCTATAGGACTTGAAGTGTGTTAGTCCCATCACACAGACCTATATTTTCTTCCCAGAAGCACCCATAGGACTTGAAGTGTGTTAGTCCCATCACACAGAGATCCTATATTTTGTTCCCAGAAGCACCTATAGGACTTGAAGTGTGTTAGTCCCATCACACAGACCTATATTTTCTTCCCAGAAGCACCCATAGGACTTGAAGTGTGTTAGTCCCATCACACAGAGATCATATATTTTGTTCCCAGAAGCACCTATAGGACTTGAAGTGTGTTAGTCCCATCACACAGACCTATATTTTCTTCCCAGAAGCACCCATAGGACTTGAAGTGTGTTAGTCCCATCACACAGAGATCCTATATTTTGTTCCCAGAAGCACCTATAGGACTTGAAGTGTGTTAGTCCCATCACACAGACCTACATTTTCTTCCCAGAAGCACCTATAGGACTTGAAGTGTGTTAGTCCCATCACACAGAGATCATATATTTTGTTCCCAGAGGCACCTATAGGACTTGAAGTGTGTTAGTCCCATCACACAGACCTATATTTTCTTCACAGAAGCACCTATAGGACTTGAAGTGTGTTAGTCCCATCACACAGAGATCATATATTTTGTTCCCAGAAGCACCTATAGGACTTGAAGTGTGTTAGTCCCATCACACAGACCTACATTTCTTCCCAGAAGCACCTATAGGACTTGAAGTGTGTTAGTCCCATCACACAGAGATCATATATTTTGTTCCCAGAAGCACCTATAGGACTTGAAGTGTGTTAGTCCCATCACACAGAGATCCTATATTTTTGTTCCCAGAAGCACCTATAGGACTTGAAGTGTGTTAGTCCCATCACACAGAGATCCTATATTTTGTTCCCAGAAGCACCTATAGGACTTGAAGTGTGTTAGTCCCATCACACAGAGATCATATATTTTGTTCCCAGAAGCACCTATAGGACTTGAAGTGTGTTAGTCCCATCACACAGACCTACATTTTTCTTCCCAGAAGCACCTATAGGACTTGAAGTGTGTTAGTCCCATCACACAGAGATCCTCTATTTTCTTTGCAGAAGCACCCATAGGACTTCTAGTGTGTTAGTGGCATCACACAGAGCTCCTATATTGTCTTCTCAGCAGCACCCACAGGACTTCTAGTGTGTTAGTGGCATCACACAGAGCTCCTCTATTTTCTTTGCAGAAGCACCCATAGGACTTCTAGTGTGTTAGTGGCATCACACAGAGCTCCTATATTGTCTTCTCAGCAGCACCCACAGGACTTCTAGTGTGTTAGTGGCATCACACAGAGCTCCTCTATTTTCTTTGCAGAAGCACCCATAGGACTTCTAGTGTGTTAGTGGCATCACACAGAGCTCCTATATTGTCTTCTCAGCAGCACCCACAGGACTTCTAGTGTGTTAGTGGCATCACACAGAGCTCCTCTATTTTCTTTGCAGAAGCACCCATAGGACTTCTAGTGTGTTAGTGGCATCACACAGAGCTCCTATATTGTCTTCTCAGCAGCACCCACAGGACTTCTAGTGTGTTAGTGGCATCACACAGAGCTCCTCTATTTTCTTTGCAGAAGCACCCATAGGACTTCTAGTGTGTTAGTGGCATCACACAGAGCTACTATATTGTCTTCTCAGCAGCACCCACAGGACTTCTAGTGTGTTAGTGGCATCACACAGAGCTCCTCTATTTTTCTTTGCAGAAGCACCCATAGGACTTCTAGTGTGTTAGTGGCATCACACAGAGCTCCTATATTGTCTTCTCAGCAGCACCCACAGGACTTCTAGTGTGTTAGTGGCATCACACAGAGCTCCTCTATTTTCTTTGCAGAAGCACCCATAGGACTTCTAGTGTGTTAGTGGCATCACACAGAGCTCCTATATTGTCTTCTCAGCAGCACCCACAGGACTTCTAGTGTGTTAGTGGCATCACACAGAGCTCCTCTATTTTCTTTGCAGAAGCACCCATAGGACTTCTAGTGTGTTAGTGGCATCACACAGATCTCCTATATTGTCTTCTCAGCAGCACCCACAGGACTTCTAGTGTGTTAGTGGCATCACACAGAGCTCCTCTATTTTCTTTGCAGAAGCACCCATAGGACTTCTAGTGTGTTAGTGGCATCACACAGCGCTCCTATATTTTCTTCTCAGCAGCACCCACAGGACTACCGACTACAATGGCTGGAAGACCGCCAAGGGGAGGCAGAGCATGCAGAGCCAAGAACACAGGGCAGGCAGGCTCTGTTTCTAGTGGACGTGGCCGTGGCCGTGGACGTGGTCGTGCATCGTCATCAGCACGTGGCCATGGGACACGCGCGTCTTTGTTTTCGGCAGCTGGACATGTGGAGCCGCATCATGCTGAAGGCTTGGTAGAATGGATGACCAAGCCCTCCTCATCCTCCTCATCCTCTCTCACCCAGGCTCAGGGTACTGGCAGAGAAGCTGCCAACGCATACTCAATGACATCATCAGCCACCCCTTCCCTAGACCCACCATGTCCTCCTGAGGAGTCCCCCGAACTCTTTGAGCACAGTGTTGGGTACATGCTCCAGGAGGATGCCCAACGATTCTAAGGCTCGGATGATGATACCCAGCTTGAGGAATCTGGCAGTACTGTTCCACCAGCTGCAGCTTACTGCCAGGTTTGCTCTAGTGGTGAAGAGGGAGGGGATGATGAGGTCACTGACTCCACGTGGGTGCCTGAAGGGAGAGAGGATGAGGAGGAGGACGAGGAGGAGGAGGATGCGGCGTCACATGTCCAACGAGGCAGGATGCCCCCTGGAGGCCAGGTAGAGGCCAGCACAGCAACTGTACAACACCGCAGAGCTCCGCCTGTGCAGGGCGCTGCCTCTGCACGTTATCAGAAAAGTTCTTTGGTGTGGGCCTTTTTTGAGACGAGTGCATCAGATCGCACCACTGCTATTTGCAATATTTGTCTCAAGCGAATCTCGCGTGGCCAAAACATCAGCCGCTTGGGCACCACAAGCATGACCAGACATATGTCGACCTGCCATGCAGCTCGTTGGCAGGCACACATAAAAGACCCACACCAAAGAACTAAGCGGACCTCTCCTTGCTCCTCATCAGCTGGGATCTCCATCCCCACTACACCTTCAGTCCTCTCTGAAAGCTGCTCTGAGAGGACTGAAGGTGTAGAATTAGGTGTGTCACAACCAAGTACTTGCAGTACACCGACGTCTGATTGCAGCAGGCAAATTTCCCTGCCCCAGCTGCTGGACCGTAGAAAGAAGTACACTCCCAGCCATCCACATGCCCAGCGGTTGAATGCTAGCTTGGCTAAATTGCTAGCACTTCAACTGCTGCCTTTTCAGTTGGTAGACTCGGCCCCCTTCCGTGAGTTTGTTCAATGTGCGGTTCCTCAGTGGCAGGTTCCCAAACGCCACTTTCTCTCACGGAAGGCGATTCCGTCTCTCTACCGGCATGTGGAAGGCAATGTCCATGCCTCGCTGGACAGGGCGGTCAGCGGTAAGGTGCATATTACCGCTGACTCATGGTCCAGCAGGCATGGACAGGGACGGTACCTTTCTTTCACGGCCCATTGGGTCACTCTATTGGCAGCTGGGAGGGATGCAGGACAAGGTGCAGTAGTGTTGGAGGTTGTTCCGCCACCACGCCTCCAAAACGCTACTACTGCTACTGGTTGTGACACACCTCTCTCCTCCACCCCCTCCTCTTCTTCTTCCTCCAGTGCTCTGTCCTTGGAACCAGCGGTGCTCCGTAGGCATACAAGGGGCTACGCAAGTACGCAGGCAAAAAGATGCCATGCCGTGCTTGCGCTGGTGTGTTTGGGGGACAGGAGCCACACTGGGCCAGAGGTTCTGGCAGCTCTGCAGGGGCAGGCCGAGAGGTGGTTGACGCCACGTCAGCTTAAGCCAGGAATGGTCGTTTCTGACAATGGCACCAACCTCCTCTCCGCCCTGCGACAGGGGCAGCTCACCCATGTGCCCTGCATGGCTCACGTCCTCAACCTGGTGGTGCAGCGGTTCTTGGGCAGGTTCCCAGGCTTACAGGATGTCCTGAGGCAGGCCAGGAAAGTCTGTGTGCATTTCCGCCGATCTTATAATGCCAGTGCTCGGCTGACTGAGCTGCAAAAGGAGCTGAACCTGCCCAAGAACCGCCTAATATGTGACATGCCCACCAGGTGGAACTCAACGTTGGCCATGCTGCAGCGACTGCACACGCAGCAGAGGGCCATCAATGAGTACCTTTGCGACTACGGCACCAGGACAGGGTCAGGGGAGCTTGGTTTTTTTTCCCCACGTCAGTGGAGCATGATCAGGGATGCATGCACTGTCCTCTCACCATTTGAGGAGGCCACGAGGATGGTGAGCAGTGACAGTGCATGCATCAGTGACACTGTCCCTCTTGTCCACCTGTTGGAGCATACGCTGCGTGGGATAATGGACAGGGCACTTGAGGCAGAACAGAGGCAGGAAGAGGAGGACTTCCTTGCCTCTCAAGGCCCCCTTTATCCGGACAGTGTTCCTTCTGTCCCACCCATCACACAGGAAGAGGATGAGGAGGAGGAGGAGGAGGAGGATTGTGTGAGCATGGAGGTGGAGCCTGGCACTCAGCATCAGCAGCAGCAGTCTTTTAGGGATGATGTACAGTCCCAACAAACCAGTGGACTTGTACGTGGCTGGGAGGAGGTGGCTGGCGATCATGTCATCCTCAGTGACCCAGAAGACTCCGGACCGAATGCCTCAGCTAACCTACGCTGCATGGCCTCCCTGATCCTGCAAAGCCTGCGGAAGGATCCTCGTGTTCTTCGGATCAAGGAGAGGGACCATTACTGGCTGGCCACTCTCCTTGATCCGCGGTACAAGGGTAAGGTTGCGGACCTTATCTTGCCATCGCAGAGGGAGCAGAGGATGAGACATCTCAGGGAGGCCTTGCAGAAAGGTCTGTGCAACGCGTTCCCAGAAACTGGGAGGTTACAAACTCCTGGTCCTGGGCGACGAGTTGCTGAGGCTTCGGTCAGTAGCAGAAGGAGCGGTGGGGAAGGTGGACGTCTGACCGATGCGTTCAGACAATTTTTTAGTCCGCAGCCCCAAGGTATGATCGGTTCCAGCAACCATCGCCAGCGTCTGATATACATGGTGCAGGAATACCTTGGGGCAAGGTCAGACTTGGACACCTTTCCCACCGAAAATCCTCTGGCTTACTGGGTCCTGAGGATGGATCACTGGCCAGAGCTTGCACAGTATGCAATTGAGCTACTGGCCTGTCCTGCCTCCAGCGTTCTTTCCGAACGCACATTCAGTGCTGCTGGAGGATTTGTCACCGATCATAGGGTGCGCCTGTCCACCGCCTCGGTTGATCGACTGACCTTCATCAAAATGAATCAGTCTTGGATCACCACCAGCTACCAGGCACCTGAGGCGGATATAACCGAATAATTTTTAATGTCACATCCCTTCAAGACTGCCTATGCTGATGCTGAGTGACTGTCCTCTTATGTTCACTGACTATCCTCTTCCTCCTCCTCAATGATCCATGCCACCACACCAGTGCCTAAGGCACAATTTTTCAGCCCCTGTTTAACAGGGGCGTGTACATACAATTTTTATAAAAAATGCTTCGCAACACGTGTGACTGCTGTGCTCCAAGTACAGTATCTGTGAGGGGTTGCAGTGTTGTGGCACCAGCACCAGTGCCTAAGGCACAATTTTTCAGCCCCTGTTTAACAGGGGCGTGTACTTACAATTTTTTTAAAAAATGCTTCGCAACACGTGTGACTGCTGTGCTCCAAGTACAGTATCTGTGAGGGGTTGCAGTGTTGTGGCACCAGCACCAGTGCCTAAGGCACAATTTTTCAGCCCCTGTTTAACAGGGGCGTGTACTTACAATTTTTTAAAAAAATGCTTCGCAACACGTGTGACTGCTGTGCTCCAAGTACAGTATCTGTGAGGGGTTGCAGTGTTGTGGCACCAGCACCAGTGCCTAAGGCACAATTTTTCAGCCCTGTTTAACAGGGGCGGGTAATTACAAATCTTGATCTAATAGTTCACAGCAGGGCCCATTCCTGCGCCCACCAAGAGTAACTATGAGGGCCTACAGTCTTGTGGCAACACCGTCCACCACCACCGCCAAAGGCCCAATTTTTCTGCCCTGTTCATCAGGTGCTTGCAATTACAAATCTTGATCTAATAACTCACAGCAGGGCCCATTCCTGCGCCCACCAAGAGTAACTATGAGGGCCTACAGTCTTGTGGCAACACCGTCCACCACCACCGCCAAAGGCCCAATTTTTCTGCCCTGTTCATCAGGTGCTTGCAATTACAAATCTTGATCTAATAACTCACAGCAGGGCCCATTCCTGCGCCCACCAAGAGTAACTGTGAGAGCTTACAGTCTTGTGGCAACACCGTCCACCACCACCGCCAAAGGCCCAAATTTTCTGCCCTGTTCATCAGGTGCTTGCAATTACAAATCTTGATCTAATAACTCACAGCAGGGCCCATTCCTGCGCCCACCAAGAGTAACTGTGAGAGCTTACAGTCTTGTGGCAACACCGTCCACCACCACCACCACCACCCCCAATTTTTCTGCCCTGTTCAACAGGTGCATGCAATTACAAATCTTGATCTATTAACTCACAGCAGGGCCCATTCCTGTGCCCACCAGTCTTGTGGCTACACCAACATCTAATAGGGCAAATTTCTGCAGAGTATATACGCCAGGCCCCTACTTTCAAACATCCAACTTACAAACGACTCCTACTTGCAAATGGAAAGAGAAAACAGGAAGTGAGAGGAAATCTACCCCTAGGAAGGGAAATTCTATCCTGTTAGATTTAATTTGGGAAAAAGGTATCTCCTCTCTACTGATACTTTATCACCAATCCTTGTTTCAATTAAAACCCCACTTTTTCCAAAAACATTTGTCATTGGGACGGAAAGTGAGGTGACATGTTCTGAACAGATGTGCAAAGACAGCAAATGTTACAGGGGTGATAACCCCTCCCTATGTTCTCCAAAAAGCTTAAAAATAGATTTTTTGGGGATGGAGCTACACTTCATAATGTACCTGTTCAGATTCTACTTAAGAACAAACCTAAAGCCGCAAGTGGTTTTAAATGGCTTCTTTTTTTCCTTTACAAATGTCATTTTGTGCAAGGACAGTTCTAAACACGGGAAACACATGCCACTTCACAGGCATACTTTAGACACCCCCCAGGGACCATATTTAAAGGAAAATTTCACTTTTTTTTTTTCACTTTATGCATCATTAAAATGACTGCTCCCGAAAAAACGTTAGTTTTTAAAAGTTCTTTTTGCATTGATATATGTCCCCTGGGGCAGGACCCGGATCCCCAAACCTGTTTTATGACATTAACATGCATATTGGCCGTTGTAATTAGCACTTTTGATTTCGAACGTTCGCGTCCATTATAACGTATAGGGTTCGAAAATTTGCGCGAACTTTCGGTCCGTTCGAAGGTTCTGGTGCGAACCGAACCCGGGGGTGTTCGGCTCATCCCTAATCCTGGCTATATCTTTTTGTAGTATTTGTTCTAGTGGTAGATAGTTGGCCTTGTACAAGTTAGAGATGGAAGGAGCTAGTTGAATTCCTAAGTAAGGGATGGAGTTGGATGCCCATGGGTATGGGAGATCCTTCTGTATTTGGGATTTAGTATGTTTGTTAATCGCTATACCAAGGATATTGGATTTGTTCTCATTGACTTTGTAATAAGCAATTTTACTAAATGCAACTAATGTGTCGTGTGCTGCCTTTAGTGAGTTGTGGGGATCAGATAATGTTAGAATGACATCATCTACGGACAGTGATATCTTGTGTTGTATGCTATGTGAAAGGATCCCTTGGATGTCTGGGTGTTGTCTAATTTTCTCCGCTAATGGTTCCATCATCATGGCAAAAATTATGGACGAAAGCGGGCATCCTTGACGGGTGCCATTGGTTATTCAAAAGTTTTTAGAAAACATCCCTTCTGTGTAAACGAATCCTATCGAAGGCCTTCTCTGCATCCAAAGCCAGAAGCAGAGAAGGCCCTCCAGATCTTTCTGCTAGGTGAATTAAGGTAATCAATCTCCTAGTGGCGTCGTTGGCCTGCCTCCCCCTTACGAAGCCCACCTGATCCTGGTGGATTAGCTTCGGCAAGAGGGAGGCAAGTCTGTTAGCTATTAGTTTTGCATATACTTTCACATCGACATTTAACAATGATATTGGTCTGAAGTTTTGTGGGGCTGAAGGGTCCTTGCCAGGCTTTGGAATAGTAATAATGGTGGCCGTCAGCATTTCCTGTGGGAATGAAGCATTGGACACAGCGGCATCAACGATATGTTTCATATATGGGGATAATTCATTACTAAATAGTTGGTAATATTCGGATGAGTAGTCGTCCGGTCCTGGTGACTTGTTGTGGGGCATACTTTTTATTATTTTTTGTATTTCAGTAGTGGAGGTAGGTGCATTAAGAGTGTCTAGCTCAGTTCTGGGAACTGCTGCTAGGTTAATGGAATTTAAAAAGTCAGAGATTAGCTGGTCAGAAGGTTGGTGCGTGTCTGGATCATCTTTGAGGTTATATAAAGCCTCATAGTAGTCACTGAAGGTGTCAGCTATCTCTTTGGGGTTGTAAACTGTTTGTTTTGTTTTAGGGTTAAACATGCTGTTCATTTTTTGTTGTTTCTGTTTTTCTCTCAGCTGATTTGCCAGCAGTTTCCCCGCTTTGTTGTTGTAACGGTAGCTGTTTGCTTTTAAGATGCGGAAGGTGGGGACATGACCACAACATGTGGATCAGTGTTCCCACCTGTCCAAAGCCCCTCCAGCATAGATTGGAGTTATTCCCTGAAAATTTAGCCATAATGTAAGGCGTGAGATACCATCTAGCTGTAAATGGAATTTTTTTGTTTTAGGGTTGAACATGCTGTTCATTTTTGCTGTTCCCCTGTAAAGTTCTAAATAGATAAGTTATTTTTGGTAGTAGTAACATCTTGTATGCTGCTAGGCGGCCATGCCAAGACATAACGTGGGTTTGGATCCTGGCTATATCTTTTTGTAGTATTTGTTCTAGTGGTAGATAGTTGACCTTGTACAAGTTAAAGATGGAAGGAGTTAGTTGAATTCCTAAGTAAGGGATAGAGTTGGATGCCCATGGGTATGGGAGATCCTTCTGTATCTGGGATTTAGTATGTTTGTTAATCGCTATACTAAGGATATTGGATTTGTTCTCATTGACTTTGTAATAAGCAATTTTACTAAATGCGACTAATGTGTTGTGTGCTGCCTTTAGTGAGTTGTGGGGATCAGATAATACTAGAATGACATCATCCACGAACAGTGATATCTTGTGTTGTATGCTATGTGAAAGGATCCCTTGGATGTCTGGGTGTTGTCTAATTTTCTCCGCTAATGGTTCCATCATCATGGCAAAAATCATGGGCGAAAGCGGGCATCCTTGACGGGTGCCATTGGTTATACAAAAGTTTTTAGAAAACATCCCTTCTGTGTAAACGTATGCTGACGGTGACGAGTAGAGTGTGAGTATAACCTGTTGGATTTGGCCTGTGAGGCCAAACTTCTGTAATACCTGGGTCAAGTATCCCCAGTGAATCCTATCGAAGGCCTTCTCTGCATCCAAAGCCAGTAGCAGAGAAGGCCCTCCAGATCTTTCTGCTAGGTCAATTAAGGTAATCAATCTCCTAGTGGCGTCGTTGGCCTGCCTCCCCCTTACGAAGCCCACCTGATCCTGGTGGATTAGCTTCGGCAAGAGGGAGGCAAGTCTGTTAGCTATTAGTTTTGCATATACTTTCACATCGACATTTAACAATGATATTGGTCTGAAGTTTTGTGGGGCTGAAGGGTCCTTGCCAGGCTTTGAAATAGTAATAATGGTGGCCGTCAGCATTTCCTGTGGGAATGAAGCATTGGACACAGCGGCATCAACGATCTGCTTCATATATGGGGATAATTCATTACTAAATAGTTGGTAATATTCGGATGAGTAGCCGTCCGGTCCTGGTGACTTGTTGTGGGGCATACTTTTTATTATTTTTTGTATTTCAGTAGTGGAGGTAGGTGCATTAAGAATGTCTAGCTCAGTTCTGGGAACTGCTGGTAGGTAATGGAATTTAAAAAGTCAGAGATTAGCTGGTCAGAAGGTTGGTGCGTGTCTGGATCATCTTTGAGGTTATATAAAGCCTCATAGTAGTCACTGAAGGCGTCAGCTATCTCTTTGGGGTTGTAAACTGTTTGTTTTGTTTTAGGGTTGAACATGCTGTTAATTTTTTGTTGTTTCTGTTTTTCTCTCAGCTGTTTTGCCAGCAGTTTCCCCGCTTTGTTGTTGTAACGGTAGCTGTTTGCTTTTAAGATGCGGAAGCGGTTCTCCTGCCGGGAGACCAGATGAGAGCGAAGATCCTGTCTGGTTTGGAAAAGGGACTCCCTCACCTTTTGTGTGGAGATTTGTTTGTTTAAGGCTTCTAATTGTTCAATTTTCCCTAGCAGATCGTTGAGCCGCTGCGTCCTCTGCTTTTTAATCTTAGCACTTATTTGGATAAGTAGACCTCTTATGTAGACCTTCTGAGTATTCCAGAGCGTGAAGGGATCGGTTACCGAGGGAGAATTTAGATCAAAAAATTCTTTCATGGCTGTTTTGAGCCTTTTTAAGTTTTCAGGTTGTGACATTGCTGTCACGTCGTTACGCCACCTATTGGCTCTAGTCTCGGTAATGCGATCCCCCACGCTCATGGAGATTGGTGCATGATCTGACCATGTTATAACATGAATATCAGACTGAATAGTTTTTTGAAGTAAAAACTTATCAACAAGGAATAAATCTATTCATGAGTATGAATGGTGTACATTAGAAAAGAATGTAAAATCCCTTTCCGATGCCTGCTGACATCTCCAGACATCCTGGAGGCCTGACGACGAAATAAATTGCGCTAAAGTGGGTCTGCGGTTCTTCTGTAAGGGTTTGTTAGAGAGGTCCAGATCTTTGTCTGGGATTAAATTAAAGTCACTGCATAGTAGTACATGTCCTTGTTGAACAGTAGTGACTTTTTTCCATTATTTCTTTAAAAAACGGTTTTGATTGACATTTGGTAGGTATACATTGACTAGTGTATGCTTAATTTTCGCAATTTCACACATGAGGATTAGGAATCTGCCAGACGGGTCTGCATGAGATTCTAGTAGTGAGAAATCAGTTGTGTCCTTAATGGCTATAGCAACTCCTGCTTTTTTCTTTGGTCCGTTAGCAAAAAAAATATGAGGGTATTTACGGTTGGAAAATGAGGGGTGGTTCCCCGTCATAAAGTGTGTCTCCTGAAAACAAATAATGTCACTCTTAAGCCTTCTGGCTTCCTTCCATGCCATTTGGCGCTTATGAGGGCTGTTCAGGCCTTTAACATTTAGTGAGGCTATTTTAAAAGCCATGTTGTGCTGGTTTATAAACGTACCTCAGGTGGTATTGCGGCAGTGTTCAGTAGATGAATGTTCACAGTGGTGGTTCCTTCTGCTTGTTGTTGTAGATATAAGCTTATAAGAAATAGTGGGGGTGCTCCTTCTGAGCCTGGATGTGGTGGGAGAGACTGTAGTTCTGTACCTGCAATAAAGAAGAGGGAGGCGAGGAGGAAGGGGAAGGGGAGATCAATAGGGGTAAACAAGGGTAAAAAGAAATTAGCTATTCCAAATGGAATCTGTGCAAGTGAAACACTGCTAAAAATGTGGGGGTAGAGCGGTCAATCGGGTAAAATAAGTCTGGTGGGTCATTTAAGTTCGTCTTCCTGGACTTTCAGGCAGATAAGTTGCTCTTTGGAGGTTGGTTTGTCAGCCTGTTTCAGTATCAGAGCTCGCTCGGGTTGATGGAGGAGAGCGTAGTGGGTCCCTTTCGTCATGTTGGGGCTCCAGGATCTGCCACTCTTTCATGAGGCGGATGCCCTCTTTAACAGTTGTCACTACATGGGATCTGTCCTCATAGGTAATCAACAGTTTCGCTGGGTACAACCATTTGTAAGCTATGTGGTGATTGTACAATGGTTTGGTGATCGTAGCCAGCTGTCTGCGTCTTTGCATGGTGTAAGCTGACAAGTCGGCAAAGAACGAGAGATCCATTAATTCAGTAGGTAAATCATCCCTTCTCCTTGTCGCTGCCATGAAGCAATCTTTTATGTGGTAGAAGTGGATTCTGACTATAGTGTCCCTGGGTAGGTGGGATGGGATGTTTTTGGGCCTCGGCAGTCTGTGAATCCGGTCAATTATCAAGTCCTCCAGAGGTGCTTCTGTTAGCGCCATTTTCATGAGGTTTATAAAGTAGTCTCTCAACTCCGGTGGCTTAACCGATTCGGGAATTCCGCGTATTTTGACGTTATTACGTCTTGATCTGTCCTCTAAATCTGCTAATTTTGCTTTTATAGAGGAGATTTCATCATCTCTGTCGTTGTGGGCATCCACTAGGTCGTTAAATGTATTAGTGAATTCCCCCATTTTCGTTTCAATGTGAGATACCCGGTTTGAGACTGCCGTGACTTCAGTTTTAAACTGCTGCGTTATGGACATCATGTCTGCATGCAGTGTTGTGCGTAGGGACACTAACATGTCCTTAAGTGTGGTGAACATTACAGGCTGGTTTAGGGTTGGGAAGTCAGTAATGGAGTCCTGCAGTTCCCTGGTGTTATCTAATGAGAAATCAAAGGCGCTTACCTCCAAGTTGTCTGTTTCAGCCTGCATCGTTTTTTTTGCTCTTTGCTGGGCTGGATGAGGCAGATGGAGGGGGAGAATAGTGCCGTTGGGTCTCAACAACGTTATTGCTGTGGTTTACATGCTTCCCTGCACGGCTGGGCTGGCTGTGAGGGCCGCGCATGTTACCGCTACCGCTATGAGAGCTGGCGCCATCTTGGGCCTTACCCAGCCGGGTTTGCTCTTTTCTTTTCCGGGATGGCATCTGGGGGTGATCCCGCTAGTCTTGTGGTCGGTTTCGGGCTGAAACGAGGCTTCTGTTCACTGTTTTTCCGCCGTTTTAGTCCAGGAGCTGACGGAGCTGTATTAACATGCGACCATCCACTCTGCTGGCTAGCCACGCCCCCTAGTGCTACTGATTTTTAAGGTTTGGCGGTATTTGCACAAATGTTAATCAAAACAATATTTTCGGTAAAAATACACTAAAATCTTCATTAGCAGATAAAAACACAACAAAAAAATTCAAAATTCCTGCTTAATTTCTACTACATATAAAAACTTAACCTGTATTGAATTAATAAATAATACAAATTTGTCAATTTTAAATTGGGCCTTTTTACAAAATGGTGAAAATTGAACGTACGTAAATATTTCTCAAAAAATCTTGAGGTTTTCATTTTTCACTTACTGCTTTCCGAGTTTGTAAAAGACCCCCCAAACCATATATTTTCTGAAAGCACATGACCAGCAGAATAAAAAAAGATGCTACTGCTACTTACCCAATCAGAGCTATCAGTCCGTTCAGCAGTGTCTGCTGAACAATTCTGCTAGAAGTTCATGGTCACTGAAGTGACCATGAGCTTCTAGCAAAAAAGGACGTATAGACCTAGCCAGCTGAAGCAGTGCTGTAGGTCCATATGTCATACAGACCTGACAGTGAAAAGGGTAAACATTTGATATGTTTTCTTTTTTCTATTGTGAATATTATATGTGGTTATGAGATTTGTAAATCATTGAAATCTGTTTTAATGTAAATTTTACACAGCATCCCAATTTTTTTTGGAATTGGGGTTGTATAATAGCAGGATACACTTATCCAACCCATCACTCTGTATCCAGTCGAGCAGGCACTTGCACTACATAGTTGATGGTAGAGGGTTTTTTAAACTAGGCAATGGGGGAGGGTCCAGAGGTAGAGATAGTAAGCAATGAGCATATTCCAGAGGGTAGTATTGGGGACATTAGGGGTAGGTTGACTAAAGCACATAAACCAGAGTTAAGTGTAGTAACAAGTCCTACTTGCAATCTCGGAATACCCAATAAGAGGACAGTATGCGACCAGTCTAAACTACATGGCATGTTCACCAATGCCAGGAGCCTGGCAGACAGGATGGGTGAACTAGAGATACCGTTGAATAAAGGGGATTTTCAATTTTGTGGGAATTTCAGAGACCTAGTTTAACAGCTCTCATGATTGGCTGGCAACCATTCAAGGTTTTTCCCTTTATTGCAGGGATAGAGAGTGTAAAAAAGGGGCAGGGGTATATATATTGAGAATAATGTACAAGTGAATGTGAGAGATGACATCAATAAGGGAGCTAGGCAGCTATGGAGGAGGAGGAACCTTATGGGTAGAGCTCCAAAAGGATGAAGCTAAGGGGAAAATAATACTGGGAGTATGCTATAATATGCTATAGACCCCCTAACCTGAGGGAGGAGGGGGAGACGGACCTGCTGTCACAATTTGGATTAGCAGCAAGGACAGAAAGTGTTATCATAATGGGGGATTTTGATTATCCAGACATAGACTAGGTGGAGGGAACAGCGTATTCGCCTAAGGCTCGCCAGTTTCATAAATGTCTTGCAAGACAATTTCATGGGTCAGATGGTAAAGGTACCAACTAGAAGCAAGGCGTTACTAAATCTACTGATTACCAACAATACAGACCTGATCATGGATGTAGAAAAATGGGTCAATTTAGGAAACAGCGATCACAGGTCAATTGGCTTCAGTATAAATCACATAAATAGGAAACACAAAGACACTGAATTTCAAAAGAGCCAACTTCCCTAAACTACGAACCTTGCTAGAAGATATAAATTGGGATAAAATCTTAGAGACAAAAAACACGGAGGAGAGATGGGTTTGCTTTAAGAGCATATTAAATAAGAGCATTAGCCAGTGCATCCCATTGGGAAATAAATTTAAAAGAGCCAACAAAAGGATGGCTTAACTCCAATGTAAAAATGCATATTAAAGCAAAGGAGAAGGCCTTGTGGGATCATCGTCAGCATTCTGCCTTTATAAAGAATGCAACAAGAAATGAAAGGGTGCAATAAGGATGGCTAAGATAGAACACGAAAGACACATAGCGGAGGAGAGCAAAAAAAAAATTATTTAAGTATGTAAACAGTAAAAAAGGGAGGACAGACCATATTGGCCCCATAAAGAATGAGGAAGGACATCTGGCTACAAAAGATGGGGACAGGGCGAAGGTATTGAATTTATTCTTCTCAGTCTTCACAAGGGAATCGGGGGGCTTCAGTAACCAAAACTGCAGTGTTTATCCTCATAGCACCTCACAGGAAGCACAGCTATGGTTAACAGAGGACAGAATTAAAATTGGACTTGGGAAACTTAACATAAATCACCGGGACCAGATGGCTTGCACCCGAGGGTACTTAAGGAACTCAGTCAAGTGATTGCCAGACCAGAACAAGAGCTGCACCACCCCGCCGTCATTTGACAGTGGGCGGGCGGCAAGTAGTTAAAGTTATCCCCAAACTGGGCAAGGATCCTGGGGAGGTTGGCAATTACTGACCCATTTCCTTAATTAACCACTTCCCACCCGACCTATAGCAAAATGACAGCCGGACAGTGGTTCCATTATCCCAACTGGACGTCATATGATGTCTTTCAGGATAACAGCTGATCGGCTGCTCTCCTGACAGGGGGGTCTGCACTGATTGAATATCAGTGCAGCCCCCCGAGAATGCCCACCCAGGACCACCAGAGATGCCACCAGGGATGCCCACCACTGATGACCACCAGGTATGCCACCCATGGCCACCAGGGATGCCAATCTGTGACCAAAAATTATGCCAATCTGTGCCCAAAAATAATTCCAATCAGTGCCCATCAGTAATGCCTGTCAGTGCCTCCTTTACAGAGATGCCCATCAGTGCCACCCATCAGTGTCCATCAGTGCCACCCATCAGTTTCCAATAGTGTCACCTATCAGTGCCTGTCCATGCCCGTCAGTGCCACCTATCAGTGCCCATCAGTGCCGCATATCAGTGCCCATCAGTGCCACCCATAAGTACCCATCAGTGCTGCCTATCAATGCCCATCAGTGCCGCATATCAGTGCCGCCTATCAGTGCCCATCAGTGCTGCATATTAGTGCCCATCATCAGTGCCAATCAGTGCCACCTCATTGGTGCCACCTCATCAGTGCACATCAGTACCTGTCAGTGCAGCCTCATCAGTGCCCATCAGTGAAGGAGAAAACTTACTTATTTACAACATTTTATAACAGAGACAAAGAAAAACAATATTTTTTTCAAAATTTTTGGTCTTTTTTTATTTTTTTAGCAAAAAATAAAAGACCCCAGAGGTGATCAAATACCACCAAAAGAAAGCTCCATTTGTGGGAACAAAATTATAAAAATTTACTATAGGTACAGTGTTTCATGACTGCGCAATTGTCATTTAAAAAGTGACAGTGCTGAAAGATGAAAATTGGATTGGGCAGGAAGGGGGGAAAGTGACTGGTATTGAAGTGGTTAATAATGATTTGAAACTCCTGACAACATTTTTTATCTAACTGACTGGCTTCTTTCATTGCCTCTTACGTTCACAAGGACCCAGGGGGCTTCATTCCAGGGCGGCAGGGCCCTGACCAGATCCGTCAGGCTATCGATAGAATTGCTCTGCTTCAGTCCGGATGGGATGGGGGTACCCCCAGGAGGGGTTTTTATTGTCCATATATTTACAAAAAATGACGGTGGTGTTGAATGCTACAGTTCCCGCAGATAAGATTGATCGCCTTAAGGATCATTTCCCTTTCATTTGGAACCCTACTCATATTCCGAACTTGGGGGTTCAATTGATGGCCACTATAGACTCCCTATATAAATATAATTACCCCTCCCTATTTCATAAATTGAAAGGAGACCTCCAGCGGTGTTCCCTATATAATTTATCATGGTTAGGGAGAATCCATACCGTTAAAATTACGTTACTACCAAAAATCCTTTACTTTTTTAGATCCTTGCCTATATCTGTTCCCTGTGCAGTACTTAATCATTTTCAGGCAAAGGTAGTGTGTTATATATGGGGCAATAGAGGGCATTGTTTCTTAAGGAGAATTGTATTTTATCCCACGTAGGGAGGACTGAGGTTACCTGATTTGTTTAAATATTATCAGGTCACGCACCTTACACAACTCCAGGGCAGGACATTAACCGCTTCTCGACCAGCCGCTGCAGTTATACTGTGGCTGGTTGGCTCCTCTGTGTGAGGCGTCGTAGCTGTACATCGACTCTTTAAAATGCTGTAGCAGGCACATGCGTGCACCTGCAGTGTGTCCCAGGAGCCAATGCGCATGCCCGGTGGGAACGATGACCACCGGGCACCCGCGATCGCTCATGACAGTGCGAGAACCGGCGGGATCTGTGTGTGTAAAAAGCCTCTACTCAGCCATATTCCCCCCACAGTTAGAACAGACATAGGTAACACAGTTAACCCCTTGATCGCCCCCTAGTGTTAACCCCTTCTCTGCCAGTGACATTTATACAGTAACAAGTGGCTATTTAGAGCGCTGATCACTGTATAAATGTCAATGGTCCCAAAAAAGTGTCAACATTTCTCAGTCCCAAATAAAAAAAGCAGATCGCCGCCATTACTAGTAAAAAAAAAATAATAATAATAAAAATGCCATAAATCTATCCCCTATTTTGTAGACACTATAACTTTTGCGCAAACCTATAAATATACACTTATTGCGTTTATTTTTTACCAAAAATATGTAGAAGAATATATATCGGCCTTTTTTTGGGGGGATATTTATTATAGCAAAAAGTACAAAATATTGTTTTTTTCAAAATTTCACAATTTTTTTGTTTATAGCGCAAAAAATAAAAAACCACAGAGGTGATCAAATACCACCAAATCTTCCGGGGCTGAAGTGGTTAAGGCTTTTAAATGGTGGCTAGACAAGGGGCTATACAGGATTGGTCAGTTCATTACGCAAAGAGGTCCTTTTATGCTCCGTCATTGTACGGAGGTCCTTGAGTTGCCTCTGTCGGAGCATTTTCGTGTTTTTTTTTACATTTCTCATTTTTTACACTCCCTCTGACCGGCTAAGCCTGATCAATATCAAGTAACTACGTATGAAAAGTGGTGCACGCAAGATGCAGATCAGCATGGTAGTATTTCTCTGGTCTATGGGCTGCTACTGGTTTCTCTTCTTAGACTCCCCTATATGGAGGACTAGGATACCGATTTGGGAGAATAAAGGGACCCGGAGCTGTGGCACAGTTTTTTCCTGAGATCTTACAGGGGTATCATGAAAGTTGCCTTGATAGAGGCAAATTTGAAGGTGCTCACCCGTTGGGACCTGGTGCCGACCCAGTTGGCCAAAATTGACCCTTCTGTTTCGCCTTTGTGTTTTCAAAGGCTGTCAGATGCCGGGGACAATGTGCCATATCTGGTGAGAATGCCCTAGAATCCGGAGTTACTGGAACAGAATCTTTGCATTGACTCATAGAGTAATGGGACAATCGGTTCCCCAGACTCCACATATGTCACTCCTTAAAGAGGTTTTAAACCTGGCAGTGACAAGCCCCCCATTTTACTAACCTAAGCCCTGGAATTTCACCCGGCGGAGATGAGCTCTTCCTTTGCCCGGGGTTCTCGGCTCTTGATTGGATAGATTGATAGCAGCGCAGCCATTGGCTCCCGCTGCTTTCAATCAAATTCAATGACGCGGGTGCCGGGGGACAGTGTCTGGCATTCATGTCTATGGATGCAAATGCTGGACTTGGGAGTGCGCCCGCAAGGTAACCCCCCAGGAGAGCGATTTTCCTAGGGGGTTCTCTGATGCGGGGAGGAGCTACGAGAGCCACAAGGGTCCCCAGAAAGGGATGTTCAGGGCCACTCTGTGCAAAACGAGCTGCACAGTGAAGGTAAGTTAGTATGTTTGTTTTAAAAAAAAAAAAACGAGCCTTTACAATCACTTTAATACCCCTGTGCCTGGGCTACCTAAATACTTACAATTGATATTCTTTATCTTGCTAGGAGCTAAAATGACTCTTGCCAAATTCTGGAAACAATCTACGGTGTCCCTGGAACAGGCTAACAAAAAGATCACCTGGATTATGCTAAATGAGAATATTGTTAGCATCTTGCAGGTCACTGTTGAACAATTCAAACGGACCTGGGAGCCGTGGGCCACATATATGCATATTTCCATGGTACAATAATTTAGCATAGCTCTTTGGATTTTTGAACTAATATATATTTCCTGACCCTGCTCGGACCACCCTTCTCTGTTCTGTGCTCTTTCTTCCTCCATTCTGTATCTTCTTTCACACTTTTTCTCTAAAGTATGTTTGGTTACTTAAGTGTTTATATTGGCACCCCACATCTTTATCACCCTGATTTTGGGGCAGTCTTCATTGGGTGTGTCCCCCTCAGCTAGTTGTATTGGGTGATAAATATCTGGCCTTTATTTAGGGGGTTGATATCTTTACTGCTTGGGAATTGGCATTGTGGGTTTCAATATCTTATGTTTCATATATGTTTTTTTTATGTGTTCTGCTGATGTTGGTTCTTTTGTTTTGTAATGTCTATTTGAAAAATTGTCAATAAATATTTTGAAAGTAAAACAAAAGTGAAAAAGTAGCCTCTTGGAAATATAACACTTTGTTTTTGCAGACATTTTGTTCTGCACTGCTATAGGCCTTAGCAAATGTGCAACTATTTGGCATTTGACATTTGTAGGAGTAGTATTTACAAATTTAGAATGCAAGGGGCCCTCTACTACCCAAGGTACAGCAATTACCCAAGAATACAACAATTTCCTTTTAGATGCTTAAAAATTGAGCTTTTAACAAAACAAATTATAATATTTTCCTATATTTGGTTTTGATAACTATTTGATGTGGCAAATGTATTTCTTGTACAATTTAAATTCTGTAGATCTTATTATAACTCCTGACTAGTAACATACATGTTGGGGGTATACCTGACTATGTGCCTTGTCTTAAAGAAGCGCTATCTACAAAACATGTTAACAGATATATCTTGGCTAATTTCCAGTGAAAACTATGTATCTTAATGTCTGAACCATAGATGTGTTACTTGAAAGAGAAGTCAATGTATATAGCCTGTATGATGATGTATGTTGTTCAATGTTTTTAATATAGATTTATTAACAATGGGCCAGTGTTTTATTATTTAATCATGAATAAAATATTATTTTTATTATGTTTGGGTGTTACACATACATTGTTTCCTGGTTTTGTGAGGCAAGTGTACAGGCATTTGGGTAAGCCTGAGAGAGACACAAATACATTTTCATAGTTAATATTGAAAACTTTAGGCACTGATGCAGTGCGGGAACCGCATGTGATATGAACTGGAATCACACCACATTCCTGTTCAAATTACATGCGATTCTCATGCAGTGCAATTTGAGACCATTAATTTTTTATGCCTCAAATCGCACCACACCCGCACGAAAAAGGCGCATGCACTTTTTGTGCCACACTGGAATTGGATCGCATTTACATTCACACCCATGTGATCTGATTCAGATAATCGCACTGCATTTTGCAAACAGTTTTTGGGGTGTCATTCGCTTAACATTGACACCCACAGTGGTTCACATGGGGTGCTATTGTGATGCAGTGCTGGAAATGCATAGGAATTGCTGCAAATCCTGTACCACATTGATGTGAACCAAACTAAAAGAGTATCAACATTTTGAGATATAACGCAGCAGTCTCACTATCACTGTTCTACACTGCAACTGATAGCTGGTAGTTAATACCATATCCTTAATTTCTCCCAATCCACAACACAAACAATGAAAGATTGTTCCTGCATGTTGAGGTTTATATAAGAGGATGCTAGTTCATCTCACCACTGCAGACAGTGAATAAGCTTATTTCTAACGCGGCGTACACACGGTCGGAATTTCCGATGAAAACAGTCCGATGGGAGCTTTTCATCTGATTTTCCGACCGTGTGTATGCCCAATGGTGTTTTTCTGTCGGAATTTCCGACGGACTTTGGATTGAGAACCTGTTCTCAATTTTTCCGACGGAAAACCTTTCTATCAGATTTTCCGTTCGTGTGTATGCAATTCCGACACGCAAAATTCCGACGCATGCTTGGAAACAATTCGACGCATGCTCGGAAGCCTTAAACTTCCCTTTTATAGTGCTGTCGAACGTGTTTTATGCCGCTGTGTTATTGACCGTCGGAATTTGGTGTGATTGTGTGTAGGCAACACAGCTTGAGCAGAATTCCATCGGAATTCCGTCGGAAAAACCGTCAGAGTTTTTTCCGATGAGAATTCCAATCGTGTGTACGCGGCATAAGAAAGAGAAGTGTACTAAGGATTATTGGGTGCCTATAATTTTCCAAATACATGTATATGTGCAGAAAAATGGTAACAAATTACTATGGTGGGATCACTAATAATTTGTGAGCATCCACCACAAAGGAAACAGGTAGCAATGTCTGACTCATGCATCAGCATATTTCCTATTTGTCAGTCCATTCTAAAACTGCTTTGCTCTGTTCTATTGTATTATACTGTATGTCCTCTGCTGCCACCAATCGTACTGTTCACTATACAACCATCACTGTCCACAATGTACTCTGTGTTTACGAATGTATCCTGATAAATGACTGCATTTTTACACTTTAGTGTCATCTCTTGTATCTTTCTACCACTTCATAGATAATTTCCATCATGCTTTCTAGTCTTCTACTGCTTTCACTGTGGTAGGCTATGGGAAAGTATTCTTAGAAAACAGAATTTGTCTGGTAATTTTACTCTCAACTTGGCCACTACATCTAGCAAAGTCTCTGTACATCAAGGTCATGTACTCTGAATTGTTGTTTGTTGAAAGTTCCATTGATAAGCTAGAAAGGTATTCCATTTCTAAGCTGTATAATAAAACTGAGAAATCAAATTTGAATGCATCATCAATATTTTAATCATTGTATTCCTTGCTAACCATAATGATTGTGTTGTTAAAATAATGCAACATGTACCAAGACTGTGATAAAAGTGAGAATCTAAATGTACATGCAGTGCTAAATTAAATTTACCCTTCTAAGCTTACGGCAATGTTTTTAACCATTGAGAAACAAATAATTCTCTTTCAGAAATGACCTCTTCGCATACATAACTAGTACTTGAGAGGTCTGATGAGCCGAATGACAATACAAGTATGGCATAAAAAGATCCATTAAATGTGATTGCCAAAAACTGAATTAAGGCAAAATCATTTTCCATTAATGTGAAGGATCTAGCAATATACAAGCACGAATTACTATGTTCCACAAAGTAATATTACATTATCATGTCTTCCTTTGTAGGAAATAATGAAAATATATGCACACACAAATGCATTTTCTTCCCAGTAGTTGTTATTATACATTGACAATTAAGTGTGTCTTGTTATTTTTCACTAAATAAAACTTAGGTAGAATTTTGTGCTCATAATATTTTATGCAATGTTTAACTCTATCTTTACAACTAAAAAAAAAGCATTAAATGTGTGACTAGTGAAAACAAAAACTTTTAAATGTAACAACTTACACAATTGAAAAATCCTTCACCAGCCTGTTGTGAGTATGAGGTTGTTATTCCTTTTTTTTTTTTTCTCAGTGGAGGTATTCATCTTCAAGACTGCCATCATCATCATTATCACCATTATCATCATCATTACCATCATAGTGACAACTGACATTTCTTTAAAGCAAGTAGTCAAGCCATATCTAATGGAGGAACCTCCGTGTCATCCATGCAATGTTGTTTGCATGCCTTATCCTGTTCTAACATTTTCTTTGTGGATAACCTTGTACAGTTCTTCAACTGGAATATTTCTTATTAGTTCAATTTGTAGGAACCTACCCGTGTTCTGCTCCCAGTGGCCACCTGCTGCACTTGCTGCTGTTCTTTATTTGTTCCCTTTCTGGGGTTCTGGTGCAAGCAGGGTCCTATTTATCTATTGAGGAGGTGTGCACATGCATGAATGTTGCTAAGTGCTCAACTACTGATTTCTCTATAATCCTATAAAAGGACTCATCCGTTGTCTAGTACCCATTGTAACATTCAGTTTGCTGGCAATAGATTGAGTGGATTTCCTCTGTATTGTATCCTTTACTTATTTCTCACTCTTGTTATGCTGTCTCTGGAGTATTCCTTGTTCCCCAGTCTTTTCCAAGCTTCTTTTCCAGTACACTTGTCCTACCCAACTAGCCTAAGTTTGCCCACAGAAAATCCCCTAATATTAAAAGTAAGGTGGCACTAAGTAAACTTAAAGAAAAAGCATTAAACCCAGGTTATTCTCTTCCCACCTTTCTAGCCATTTCTGGCATGTACCAATGCCGCAAACCCTTATGTAAGACCTGTCGTTTTGTGAAACATGGTCAGAAGGACTTTTGTGTAAAAGGTAAAACATACCCTATTAACCACTTTTGGACTATTTTGCTGGCTTAAGACCAGACCACTTTTTGTGATTCGGCACTGCAACGATTTAACTGACATGGTGTGACATGGCTCCCAAACAAAATTGACGCCCTTTTTTTCCCACAAATAAAGCTTTCTTTTGGTGGTATTTGATTGCCCCTGCGGTTTTAATTTTTTGTGCTATAAACAAAAAAAACGTAAATTTTTAAAAAAATGCATTATTTTTTTATTTTTTGCTATAATAAATATCCCCCAAAAATATATACACCTTTTTTTTCTCAGTTTAGGCCGATACGTATTCTTCTACATATTTTTGGTAAAAAAAATCGCAATAAGTGATTATTGATTGGTTTGCGCAAAAGTTATAGCGTTTACAAAATAGGGGATAGTTTTCTAGCATTTTTATTAATATTTTTTTTTTTTTTACTAGTAATGGCAGCGATCAGCAATTTTTATTGTGACTGCGACATTATGGCAGACACATCGGACATTTTTGACACATTTTTGGGACCATTGTCATTTATACAGCAATCAGTGCTATTTAAATGCACTGATTCCTGTGTAAATGACACTGGCAGTGAAGGGGTTAACCAGGGGGTGGCAGTGTAAGGGTTAAGTGTCCCTAGGGGCGTGTTACTAACTGTGGGGGGCGTGGCTGTGTTTTAGTGAACACTGATCTCTGCTCCAATCACAGGGAGCAGAGATCAGTGTCACTTGTTGCTAGGTAGAACGGGGAGATGCTGTTTACTTCCGCATCTCCCCGTTCAGCCTTCCCGTGAGATGATCGCAGGTATCCCCACGGCGATCGAGTCCGCAGGACCCGCGACCGTACTCACGGGGTCCCGCAGGCGGCGTGCATGTGATGGCACGGCGGCAATCTTAAAGGGACGTACATATACGCCCTTTTGCCTGTCTGTGCCATTCTGCCGACGTACATCGTCGTGTGCCGGTCGGGAAGTGGTTAAGGGATTTCACACATGTTCCTCTGACCATGTGATTTATTGTTTGACATGCCCTTGTGGTCTCTTCTATGTTGGGCGAACAATTAGGCCATTACGTAAGCGATTTGGCGAACATCGCCATCTCATTACTGATGGACTGGACATCCACAGTGTCCCTAGGCACTACCTCGAATACCATAACAAATGGTCTAATGGTTTGGTTTATCGAGGTGATGCCTAGAGACCTCCCTCCAGCTGAGCATTTTCGAAAACTTTGTCATAGAGAACTGTACTGGATTTTCTCCCTGAATGTTTTGGCTCCTGGAGGGTTAAATGAGGATTTTGAAATCAGGATATAACAAATGAATTCGACATTATTCGGTAATTTGTTAAAGATCTAATGAAACAAAAGATCAACTCAAAGTAAATCTTACAGCTGATTAATTTTGTGCTGGAGGTTGGATTACTGGCAAAGTGCATTCCTGAGAACTGAGTGAGAAGGGTGTTGTATTGTATTTGAGCAGAGAATAGATATTGTCATTGTGTGTGTTAAAATAATTAATAAACAAATGACTTTCCAAACTACGAATCATTCTCACAAATATACATACATACATAAATATCAAATTTCAACGAATACAAACAAAATTATAGCGCATATAATGAATGAATTCGGCATGATTCGGGATTCAGTATAACGAATATCAACACTCTACAGAAATAACTAATTATCCAAAAACGTATTAACGTATTAACGTAACATAACTTATATAACAGAGCGAAATTATGTATTTTACGAATGACGAATAAACTGAAACTAAACAAAATTTTACGTTGTGCACAAGTCTAGAAATCAGTGCTATACTTTTAGGATTTCATCTTATTCTTTATAAAAATCCCCATCCTCACATTTATGCTCATTATATAGTGTCCATGTTCCCTTAGGTATGTTCTCCACTGGATAATTATATTTTATCTCTCAGTATGTGATGTGTGTATGTATGTGTGCGTGATGTTTTATTCCACAGACATATGTGTACGCATTTTTGCATGTATCTGTGTGTATGCATGTACAGATGCAATACACATATTTATGGTTTTCTTATAGCCTTTTTATCCAAATGTGTGCACTGCGTCAATGCACTTATGTATACATGGGTGTGTTTATGTGTGTATGCGCGTATACATAGACATACCCACACCGTCTCATTATATTGATCATTTGATCGTTTTTTTTAACTATTAATATTTTATTTCCATTTCATGCATATATATACATTTTATCTAATATGAGAGAAAAGGGTCTATTTAACAGGGAGGGTGGGACTTTATATGAAGCACCGGGTAGCAAAATAGTACTAGGATGAATATAAGGAATTTTATTGGAAAGCTCAATTAAAAATATACATATACATGGTAACAATGGTGAACGGTTACATACATATAATAATTAGACCATTGGACACAGTCCATATAAGTATATAGTGATAACAATGGTATGCAATAAACAAAATACTAACAATGAAGTTAATGATAATATTTCATGGTATAAACACATTAAATTCCTTAATTCATCTCGAAGGAAATAGGTATAAAAATTTATTCAAATGGTATTGCCTGCAGGACCTATGGCCTTACTGGACCTGGGGGGATAAATTGCATAAACGCTTGAAGAGTCTTAATAGGTTTGGTAAGTACACGGCAACCAGTAGCTCTATCAGGTTCTTCATATAAAGTCCTACCCTCCCTGTTAAATACACCCTTTTCTCTCAAATGCATATAGGATGGATATTCATGATCTTACCAGATATATGATATAATTTAAAGTCCCTAGTGACTTTTCTATTTTGAATATTATCGAATATGACGCGCTATATTTTTTACTCATTTTAGTGTTTTTTATGTAATATGACTGATCCCCCCCTAATGGCATTTGCTACTGGGGAGTGATATGTGGCCTGGTCGCTGTGTTCCACTCTATATCAATGTGGTGGTTCCACTGGCAGTCTGAGTTTTGTGTTTTTCCTTTCTATCATTTTTCCTTTACATCTATTTTGTGACTTCCCATTTTTGTCCTGTTATATTTGTCTTACCCTCCCTGTGCAAAGGATGCATTTTATATTTTATGTTGCCTCTGTGCTTTATTGTGCATTTATTTATATCCATATAGCACAATTTATGTAATCCTGGGAGAACGCTGCACTATTTCCCTTTTTCACTCCCGCCCATAGCCCTACCCACAGCCCGCCCACAGATTATAAGAAGTTATGCTCCTGCTAACTTGTAGTCATTGGCTTGAAGAAGGAACCAATCAGTATTCCCAAAACGCATCCTATTTTGATGACAACTTCCTGCTTGCGGTCCACGCTGGTTGTTGTCCCCTTCTGCTGACGTCATTTCCGGATTTCTTTTCCTCGTTGACTCGGACAGCGCGATCGCTTTACCGGCGTCTCCAGAGCCTTTGGCGTCCAACTGCTGGCCACCCTGGGATCTTCCGCTGCTGTATATTGACATCACTGGAAATGCATAACATACCTCCCTGATGCCGGATCACCTGCTTTATGAACATATGATATGCTCCCCTCTACTGCAGATCTTGTAAGTGTTTTTAACCCTTTTTGGGGATATTAAAAGTTTTTAATTCTGCACTTAGAGGCGCCTTTTCCTTTTGTTTGTCTTTTATCAGAGATTGCTCCTCTCTTTGAGTGCAGCCCTAAGTAATGAAAATTACATCATCGGAATACCTTGTCCAATATAGACATTATCTGCCTGGTCCTGATATTCAGAGCACCCTTACATACATGTTTTATCTGGACTCCTGGATAGAAAACTACCCTGGATTTGGTTCAGCAGAGGTTTGTCAAACTTCAAAGAAGTTTGTATGACAAACCCAAACCCAATCTAAATCAATGGGAGCAGAACCTGTCAAACTAAAACGTAGAACTATAGATACCCAAATGTTTGACAAGTCCTTTATTAAAAAATAAAAATCCCCCAAAAAGGCCATTGATGTAAATCTATTGTCAATCATGATACCCACCACCAATATACCTGCTAACCCGCTGCTCACCACCAAACCCCCATGGCAATACCAGCTGATGGATAGCTCCCTGAACTGTCATTGGCTATATAAAGAAAGGGGAGGGGATAGTGGTGACATTATTTCCCACATATAGCCTCTGCCATGTATCAGAATATAACCAAAACTCTCATAATAATAATATTAATATATCATATAGAAACTTTATGTCCCAAATCTTAAAATATGCAAAAAAAAGGATAAAAAAAAACAAGTGAACAAAAATGGGGCCGTCTGGCCTCCTGGGGTGCAGTGGGGGAAATGACAACCAGGCAAGCGACTAAATATACATACAAACACATAGAACATGTTCATCAAATAAAAAGCTTTCCACTGATATACAGTGCCTTGCAAAATAATTCACCCCCTTGGCTTTTTACCTATTTTGTTACATTACAGCCTTTAGTGCAATGTTTTTTTTTAATCTGAATTATATGTGTTGGATCAGAACACAATAGTCTAAGTTGGGGAAGTAAAATTAGAAAAATAAATATACATAAAACTATTTTTTCAAAAATAATGTATTCACCCCCTTTGTTATGAAGCCCATAAAAAGCTCTGGTGCAACCAATTACCTTCAGAAGTCACATAATTAGTGAAATGATGTCCACCTGTATGCAATCTAAGTGTCACATGATCTCTCATTACATATACACACCTTTTTTGAAAGGCCCCAGAGGCTGCAACACCTAAGCAAGAGGCACCACTAACCAAACACTGCCATGAAGACCAAGGAACTCTCCAAACAAGTAAGGTACAATGTCATTGAGAAGTACAAGTCAGGGTTAGGTTATAAAAAAATATCCAAATCTTTTTTTTCATAAATTGTATTTTTATTGGAAAAAGTTTATACAGAATACAAAAACACACATATCTGACAGTGAAAGGGTAATGGCTGAAATACAGCATACATAACATCATGGTAAGACATCGGGAAGGCTGAGTATATGTAGAAAAAAGAGAAAATAATAAGTGGTGTACAAAAGAAAAAGACAAGGAAAACATTTAAATGCAGGAGAAAATCAAACAGAAAGTAAATTAAATGAAATTAAAAAAGAAAAAAAAGAGCAGTTGGTCAACATGTATGCCATAGGGCAGGTATAAGGGTATGATCTCATGGTTTCAGTAACTTGACTACTATCTGACATAGCAGGGCTTCTCGTACCGGCCAGTATTTTCATGCGAGTGGGCGAGCCTTAAGAGCAATCCCGACCCTGAGGAGGGCTTAAAACAAAAACTATCAAAGTAGGATACACTGGGGAGCATGAAGCACTGTAATCGCAAGGGGTAGGTAGATGACAGGATGGCGAGGGGCTTCTAGATCGAGGGCGATAGCCCATAGGTCGAAGCATCCCAGGGGGCCCAAGTCTCGTCAAACCTGTCAACCCTATCCTCTACCATAGCCATCATGTGTTCCATACTATGTATGTCCTTGATGCTTTGTATCAACTGGGTTTGGGTCGGGGTTAGGGTAGACAACCAGTGGGAGGGAATAGCTCTTTTGGCAGCGAGCAGAACAAATGAGGGTCATTTGTTTGCTGCCCTTCCCAACTCCGGGAAGGGAAGGCCTAGGAGGAAGTGGGTCGGGTCCAGTGGGAAGGAGGTGGTAAAAATCCGTTGGAGCCTTTGTGATACCATGGACCAAAAAGGAATGATTAGGTCTCATTGCCATAAGATATGAAAATGTGATCCTTTAGTTTTCCTGCATCTCCAGCACAGGGGAGAGTGAGAGGAGTCATAACGGTGAATAACCTCAGGGGTCTTGTACCAAAACATTAATACTTTATATGCTGTCTCTCTCTGTGCCACGCATCTCGAAATTTTAGAGGATGAGGACCAAATTCTGGACCACTGTGGGACTGTTAATTGCCGATGAATGAGCTGTGACCATTTGAACATGTAGGAATGTGTATGTTCTGTAAGGGTTGTCTGCTCATGAAGTATATGGTATATACTAGATATGAGCTGTGCTTGGTAGGCGGCCTGAGAGCAAAGGAGCTCAAAGAGCGTCGGTTTAGTGAGAGTGAGAGATGGAGAGAGTGTCGAAAAATAATGGGTTATCTGGAGATACGAATACCTCAAGTGTTCTGAGATTTGGCTTTTAGCCTGAAGGGCCGGGAAGGGTTTAAACCTACGTGTAACCGGGTGGACGAAGTGGCTGAGCTGGAAGAGTCCCTCCCTTGCCCATGGAAACATATGGACATGGGAGAGGCTGTCAGGGATCAAAGGGTTGAAGAGCACGTTAGATAGGGGAGGGCAGGGGGAAGATAATGTAAATTTGGAAAGGCAGGAGTGCCACAGTCTGAGTGTAAATAACATGGGACCCAGGCAGAGGTCCAGTAGTTTGGGATCTACCGTTGTCCCTGGAGACCACACCAGGGAACATGGGTGGGACGGGAAGAGAGAGCCCATCTCTATTTCTGTCCAGTGGTTAGGGGGTCTGAGGCAAGACCATGACACCACCGTTTGCAAATGAGAGGCCAAATAATATTTATAGATATCTGGAGCTCCCATGCCCCCCTGGTCCTTGGGGGAGTAAAAAACCGAACTTGCCACTCTGTGGGGCCTGCCATTCCAAATAAACTTAAGGAACCACTGCTTAAGAGTCTTAATCTGTGTCATTGGGATGGGGACCTGTAGAGTTTCCAAAAAATATAGTAATTTTGGCATAATTTACATTTTTAGCACATTAATCCTGCCTATCCATGACAGGGGGAGAGAGGTTCAATCGGGATAGCATGTCATTGATAGACCTAAACAGAGGGAGGTAGTTGGTGGAATAGAGGGTTGAGTAGGATGCCGTAAGCTGGACCCCAAGATACTTGAGGGATGACGTGCACCAGCGGTAGGAGAATGTACTTTTCAGTTTCAGGAGATCATCTGAGGACATGTGAATGGGGAGGGCTTCTGTTTTAGCCGTATTAACCTTATAACCCGATAGGGTGCTGAATTGAGAGAGAAGGGCATGTAGGGAAGGGAGGAAAATGTGGGGTTTTGTCAGGGTGAGGAGGACATCATCAGCAAATAAGGATACCTTATACTCCCTTTGCCGCATGGAGACCCCCTTGATGTCAGGAAAAATATCCAAATCTTTGACGATCCCTAGGAGCACCATCAAATCTATCATAACCAAATGGAAAGCACATGGCACAACAGAAAACCTGCCAAGAGACGGCCGCACACCAAAACTCACAGACCGGGCAAGTAGGGCAATAATCAGAGAGGCAGCACAGAGATCCAAGGTAACCCTAAAGGAGCTGCAGAGTTCCACAGCAGAGACTGGAGTATCTGTACATAGGACGACAATAAGCAGTACGCTCCATAGAGTTGGGCTTTATGGCAAAATGGCCAGAAGAAAGCCATTACTTTCAACAAAAAACAAAATGTCACACTTTGAGTTTGTGAAAAGGCATGGGGGAGACTCCCAAAATGTATGGAGAAAGGTGCTCTGGTCTGATGAGACTAAAATTAAACTTTTTGGCCATCAAAGAAAACGCTATGTCTGGCGCAAACCCAACACATCGCATCACCCAAAGAACACCATCCAAGTTTTTCAGCAGTCGGGACTGGGAAACTGGTCAGAGTTGAGGAAAAGATGGATGGTGCTAAATACAGGGATATTCTTGAACAAAACCTGTACAACTCTGTGTGTGATTTGAGGCTAGGATGGAGGTTCACCTTCCAGCAGGACAATGACCCCAAACACACTGCTAAAGCAACACTTGAGTTGTTTAAGGGGAAACATGTAAATGTGTTGGAATGGCCTAGTCAAAGCCCAGACCTCAATCCAATAGAAAATCTGGGTCAGACTTAAAGATTGCTGTTCACAAGCACAAACCATCCAACTTGAAGGAGCTGGAGCAGTTTTGCAAGGAGGAATGGGCAAAAATCCCAGTGGTAAGGTGTGGCAAGCTCATAGAGACTTATCCAAAGTGACTTTTTGCTATAATAGTCGCCAAAGGTGGCTCTACAAAGTATTGACTTTAGGGGGATGAATAGTTATGCACATTGACTCTTTCTGTTATTTTATCCTATTTGTTGTTTGCTTCACAAAAAAAAAAAAAAAAGCTTCAAAGTTGTGGGTATGTTCTGTAAATTAAATGATGCAAATCCTCAAACAATCCAACATTCCAAATAGTGCAATCCGCCACCGTGTGAAATACACGCTTACCAAACCTTACCAAACGGCAAGCTTATGTAAGCTTGAAGAGTAGATCAATATCTGATCACCAATGCACACCTCCGCAGTAAGGAACCAGAGACAATCGAGATGACAGTTATCAATGCTTACTGGCGCAAAATGAACGCCATTGTGAGCCAATTAGTTTGAGTGAGGGTGTAGTGGATGATACTTCAGCAAGAGTGTCCATTTGATGCTTTTGTCTGTAATGGTTTGACTTCTCTGCAGAGCTAAATCGTGTTGCTTTTCTCAGTTCAGGTTATATAAAAAAGGAAGGAACCATGAACCACTCCGTACAGCGGGGCCGCTCGTTGCATGGTGCACACAGGGTGGGGAGGAGTGTGGGATCTCCCGGTGACTCGGTGTGTCCGGTCTCAGGGTACAGGCCCCAATGACGCATAGATGATAGTCAAAAGATGAATAAGATCTTTTGTTCACCTTCACCGATCACTCATTGGATTTATATTTATGGACTTATTTTCATCACTGTTATCATCACAGTTATAACTTGTCACTCTTATTTGCAATCAATCTTATTTTTGGAGGTTATTTACAGTTTTTGTTATTATTTTAGCGCAGCCTTTATTTCCATACAATTGTCTTATTTGTGCATATCTCACGGGTGTTGAGCTGCAGCTAATTTTATAGTTTTTTGATTCACCTTTGGGGTTTACTTAGCAGCGCGGTATTTCTTTTGTGTTTTCTAATCCAACATTACAGGTTGTGAGGCAACAAAACACGAAAAATGCCAAGGGGGTGAATACTTTTGCAAGGCACTGTACCTTATAAGAGTGTAAAGCCCACAAAATGCACATACTTAAAACCCATACGGACAATCTTCCTACTTTGTCTTCAAATGGAGCATATACAGTATGTGTAGACCATCACTCAGTGGCCTCCAAGCTTTCTAAAGTAAGGGTCATTTAACTGTCCTTCAGGCCTTGGGGGGGGGGGGGGGGCAGACTATGGCCAGTGGGATTAGAAAATGTCTTGGCATCAGTGGAAGTAAACAGTGCCTTCTCATTGCTTTAAGTGGGAGGAATAGTGCCCCTTTGTTGGAATTAGTGGGAGAAATGGTGCTCAATTGTTGGTAGTTGGGGTCATTGGAAGAAATATTGTCCTATTATTGGTGTCAGTTGGAGGGATAGTGCCCTATCAGTGGTGTCAGTGGAAGGAATATTACCATATCGTTGGTGTCAGTGGAAGGGATAGTGCCCTATCATTGGTGTCAGTGAAAGGAATATTTACCTTATCTCTGGTGTCGGTGAATGGAATGAGGCCTCAAGGGCCGGACCACTGATTTAAGTCAAAGCATATGAACCAAATAGATAGTGCCTTAAAATTAACAAATAATATATTGTATAACTATAAAACATAGAAAATCTGCCATCTTAGCAAATAAAAAAATACAAACAAAACAAAACAAAATAACCTACTATACAAAAGCAGATATACAGTACCTCCAGTTAAGTGAAAATAGGCAGTTGTATTCCAAAATATATATTTTTTACCCTGAAGGAGTAAAGCCTGTACAACTACCCTAAGACATGAATAAAGCAAAAGTCCCAAATGGTTATACACACAAAGTGTATAAACGTAATGGCCAAAATTTAATATAGGGTATACTGCTCATAAAAATTCACCATGTCCTAATAAACCAAATGTGTCTCCAGTGAAACCAGATGTTTAACCACTTTAAGACCAGGCTTTTTATGGCACTTTTTGTTTACAAGTTTAAATCAGATTTTTTTGCTAGAAAATTACCTATAACCCCCAAAAATTATATATTTTTTTTAGTAGAGACCCTAGTGAATAAAATGGCGATTGTTGCAATTTTCATGTCACATGGTATTTTGCGCAGAATTTTTGCAAACGTAATTTTTTGGGAAAAAAATGTAATTCATTTAAATTAATTTAAAAAACAATTTTTTTTTATAAAATATGAAAGATGATGTTACACAGAGTAAATTATACCTAACATGTCACGCTTTAAAATTGTGCATGCTTGTGGAATGGCAAATAACGACAGTATTTAAAAATCTCTGTAGGTGATGCTTAGGGATGAGCTTTCTGTTCGGGTCGAACATGAATTCGAGTTGAACATTGGTTGTTCGCCCGTTCACCGAAAACTGAACATTATGGGCCATTTGCACCAAAGTCTATTTGGCGCGTAGCGGCCCATAATGCACTGCGGGAGCGCAGTGCATAGCTGTATGATAATTGGCCAAAGCATGCACCATGACCTGCATGCTTTGGCCAATCCCAGCGCCCTCAGCTAAGAGAGCCATACTTGGCCAAAGGCAGGGTGCCTTTTTCCAATCATGGCTCAGGGGGACTCAGTTAGCTGCAGTGCATTATATATATATATATATATATATATATATATATATATATATATCCACTGTAGCCAGTTTAGCTATATCTGACTGTAGGGCATTCCTGGTGTACTTTTTCTAATATACTTCAGGCAGGCAGGTTATTCAGTTAGCTGCAGTGTATTTTATATATATATATATTAGGGATGGGCCCGGTGCTCGATCGGCGAGCCCAGAACTATATTTTGTTCCCAGAAGCACCTATAGGACTTGTAGTGTGTTCCTGGCAGGAAGGCAGAGCTCCTATATTTTGTTCCCAGAAGCACCTATAGGACTTGTAGTGTGTTCGTGGCAGGCAAGCAGAGCTCCTATATTTTCTTCCCAGAAGCACCTATAGGACTTGTAGTGTGTTCCTGGCAGGCAGGCAGAGCTCCTATATTTTGTTCCCAGAAGCACCTATAGGACTTGAAGTGTGTTAGTCCCATCACACAGAGATCATATATTTTGTTCCCAGAAGCACCTATAGGACTTGAAGTGTGTTAGTCCAATCACACAGAGATCATATATTTTGTTCCCAGAAGCACCTATAGGACTTGAAGTGTGTTAGTCCAATCACACAGAGATCATATATTTTGTTCCCAGAAGCACCTATAGGACTTGAAGTGTGTTAGTCCCATCACACAGAGATCATATATTTTGTTCCCAGAAGCACCTATAGGACTTGAAGTGTGTTAGTCCAATCACACAGAGATCATATATTTTGTTCCCAGAAGCACCTATAGGACTTGAAGTGTGTTAGTCCAATCACACAGAGATCATATATTTTGTTCCCAGAAGCACCTATACGACTTGAAGTGTGTTAGTCCAATCACACAGAGATCATATATTTTGTTCCCAGAAGCACCTATAGGACTTGAAGTGTGTTAGTCCAATCACACAGAGATCATATATTTTGTTCCCAGAAGCACCTATTGGACTTGAAGTGTGTTAGTCCCATCACACAGACCTATATTTTCTTCCCAGAAGCACCTATAGGACTTGAAGTGTGTTAGTCCAATCACACAGAGATCATATATTTTGTTCCCAGAAGCACCTATAGGACTTGAAGTGTGTTAGTCCCATCACACAGAGATCATATATTTTGTTCCCAGAAGCACCTATAGGACTTGAAGTGTGTTAGTCCAATCACACAGAGATCATATATTTTGTTCCCAGAAGCACCTATAGGACTTGAAGTGTGTTAGTCCCATCACACAGACCTATATTTTCTTCCCAGAAGCACCTATAGGACTTGAAGTGTGTTAGTCCAATCACACAGAGATCATATATTTTGTTCCCAGAAGCACCTATAGGACTTGAAGTGTGTTAGTCCCATCACACAGAGATCATATATTTTGTTCCCAGAAGCACCTATAGGACTTGAAGTGTGTTAGTCCCATCACACAGAGATCATATATTTTGATCCCAGAAGCACCTATAGGACTTGAAGTGTGTTAGTCCAATCACACAGAGATCATATATTTTGTTCCCAGAAGCACCTATAGGACTTGAAGTGTGTTAGTCCCATCACACAGACCTATATTTTCTTCCCAGAAGCACCTATAGGACTTGAAGTGTGTTAGTCCAATCACACAGAGATCATATATTTTGTTCGCAGAAGCACCTATAGGACTTGAAGTGTGTTAGTCCCATCACACAGAGATCATATATTTTGTTCCCAGAAGCACCTATAGGACTTGAAGTGTGTTAGTCCAATCACACAGAGATCTTATATTTTGTTCCCAGAAGCACCTATAGGACTTGAAGTGTGTTAGTCCCATCACACAGAGATCATATATTTTGTTCCCAGAAGCACCTATAGGACTTGAAGTGTGTTAGTCCAATCACACAGAGATCTTATATTTTGTTCCCAGAAGCACCTATAGGACTTGAAGTGTGTTAGTCCCATCACACAGAGATCATATATTTTGTACCCAGAAGCACCTATAGGACTTGAAGTGTGTTAGTCCCATCACACAGAGATCATATATTTTCTTCCCAGAAGCACCTATAGGACTTGAAGTGTGTTAGTCCCATCACACAGAGATCATATATTTTCTTCCCAGAAGCACCTATAGGACTTGAAGTGTGTTAGTCCAATCACACAGAGATCATATATTTTGTTCCCAGAAGCACCTATAGGACTTGAAGTGTGTTAGTCCCATCACACAGACCTATATTTTCTTCCCAGAGGCACCTATAGGACTTGAAGTGTGTTAGTCCCATCACACAGAGATCATATATTTTGTTCCCAGAAGCACCTATAGGACTTGAAGTGTGTTAGTCCCATCACACAGAGATCATATATTTTGATCCCAGAAGCACCTATAGGACTTGAAGTGTGTTAGTCCAATCACACAGAGATCATATATTTTGTTCCCAGAAGCACCTATAGGACTTGAAGTGTGTTAGTCCCATCACACAGACCTATATTTTCTTCCCAGAAGCACCTATAGGACTTGAAGTGTGTTAGTCCAATCACACAGAGATCATATATTTTGTTCCCAGAAGCACCTATAGGACTTGAAGTGTGTTAGTCCCATCACACAGAGATCATATATTTTCTTCCCAGAAGCACCTATAGGACTTGAAGTGTGTTAGTCCCATCACACAGAGATCATATATTTTGTTCCCAGAAGCACCTATAGGACTTGAAGTGTGTTAGTCCAATCACACAGAGATCATATATTTTGTTCCCAGAAGCACCTATAGGACTTGAAGTGTGTTAGTCCAATCACACAGAGATCATATATTTTGTTCCCAGAAGCACCTATAGGACTTGAAGTGTGTTAGTCCCATCACACAGAGATCATATATTTTCTTCCCAGAAGCACCTATAGGACTTGAAGTGTGTTAGTCCCATCACACAGAGATCATATATTTTCTTCCCAGAAGCACCTATAGGACTTGAAGTGTGTTAGTCCAATCACACAGAGATCATATATTTTGTTCCCAGAAGCACCTACAGGACTTGAAGTGTGTTAGTCCCATCACACAGACCTATATTTTCTTCCCAGAGGCACCTATAGGACTTGAAGTGTGTTAGTCCCATCACACAGAGATCATATATTTTGTTCCCAGAAGCACCTATAGGACTTGAAGTGTGTTAGTCCCATCACACAGAGATCATATATTTTGATCCCAGAAGCACCTATAGGACTTGAAGTGTGTTAGTCCAATCACACAGAGATCATATATTTTGTTCCCAGAAGCACCTATAGGACTTGAAGTGTGTTAGTCCCATCACACAGACCTATATTTTCTTCCCAGAAGCACCTATAGGACTTGAAGTGTGTTAGTCCAATCACACAGAGATCATATATTTTGTTCCCAGAAGCACCCATAGGACTTGAAGTGTGTTAGTCCATCACACAGAGATCATATATTTTGTTCCCAGAAGCACCTATAGGACTTGAAGTGTGTTAGTCCAATCACACAGAGATCATATATTTTGTTCCCAGAAGCACCTATAGGACTTGAAGTGTGTTAGTCCCATCACACAGACCTATATTTTCTTCCCAGAAGCACCTATAGGACTTGAAGTGTGTTAGTCCAATCACACAGAGATCATATATTTTGTTCCCAGAAGCACCTATAGGACTTGAAGTGTGTTAGTCCCATCACACAGAGCTCCTATATTTTCTTCTCAGCAGCACCCACAGGACTTCTAGTGTGTTAGTGGCATCACACAGAGCTCCTCTATTTTCTTTGCAGAAGCACCCACAGGACTTCTAGTGTGTTAGTGGCATCACACAGAGCTCCTCTATTTTCTTTGCAGAAGCACCCACAGGACTTCTAGTGTGTTAGTGGCATCACACAGAGCTCCTCTATTTTCTTTGCAGAAGCACCCATAGGACTTCTAGTGTGTTAGTGGCATCACACAGAGCTCCTATATTTTCTTCTCAGCAGCACCCACAGGACTTCTAGTGTGTTAGTGGCATCACACAGAGCTCCTATATATTCTTCTCAGCAGCACCCACAGGACTACCGACTACAATGGCTTGAAGACCGCCAAGGGGAGGCAGAGCGTGCAGAGCCAAGAACACAGGGCAGGCAGGCTCTGTTTCTAGTGGACGTGGCCGTGGACGTGGTCGTGCATCGTCATAAGCACGTGGCCATGGGACACGCGCGTCTTTGTTTTCGGCAGCTGGACATGTGGAGCCGCATCATGCTGAAGGCTTGGTAGAATGGATGACCAAGCCCTCCTCATCCTCCTCATCCTCTCTCACCCAGGCTCAGGGTACTGGCAGAGCATCATCAGCCACCCCTTCCCTAGACCCACCATGTCCTCCTGAGGAGTCCCCCGAACTCTTTGAGCACAGTGTTGGGTACATGCTCCAGGAGGATGCCCAACGATTCGAAGGCTCGGATGATGATACCCAGCTTGAGGAATCTGGCAGTACTGTTCCACCAGCTGCAGCTTACTGCCAGGTTTGCTCTAGTGGTGAAGAGGGAGGGGATGATGAGGTCACTGACTCCACGTGGGTGCCTGAAGGGAGAGAGGATGAGGAGGAGGACGAGGAGGATGCGGCGTCACATGTCCAACGAGGCAGGGTGCCCCCTGGAGGCCAGGTAGAGGCCAGCACAGCAACTGTACAACACCGCAGAGCTCCGCCTGTGCAGGGCGCTGCCTCTGCACGTTATCAGAAAAGTTCTTTGGTGTGGGCCTTTTTTGAGACGAGTGCAGCAGATCGCACCACTGCTATTTGCAATATTTGTCTCAAGCGTATCTCGCGTGGCCAAAACATCAGCCGCTTGGGCACCACAAGCATGACCAGACATATGGCGACCTGCCATGCAGCTCGTTGGCAGGCACACATAAAAGACCCACACCAAAGAACTAAGCGGACCTCTCCTTGCTCCTCCTCAGCTGGGATCTCCATCCCCACTACACCTTCAGTCCTCTCTGAAAGCTGCTCTGAGAGGACTGAAGGTGTAGAATTAGGTGTGTCACAACCAAGTACTTGCAGTACACCGACGTCCGATTGCAGCAGGCAAATTTCCCTGCCCCAGCTGCTGGACCGTAGAAAGAAGTACACTCCCAGCCATCCACATGCCCAGCGGTTGAATGCTAGCCTGGCTAAATTGCTAGCACTTCAACTGCTGCCTTTTCAGTTGGTAGACTCGGCCCCCTTCCGTGAGTTTGTTCAATGTGCGGTTCCTCAGTGGCAGGTTCCCAAACGCCACTTTTTCTCACGGAAGGCGATTCTGTCTCTCTACCGGCATGTGGAGGGCAATGTCCATGCCTCGCTGGACAGGGCGGTCAGCGGTAAGGTGCATATTACCGCTGACTCATGGTCCAGCAGGCATGGACAGGGACGGTACCTTTCTTTCACGGCCCATTGGGTCACTCTATTGGCAGCTGGGAGGGATGCAGGACAAGGTGCAGTAGTGTTGGAGGTTGTTCCGCCACCACGCCTCCAAAACGCTACTACTGCTACTGGTTGTGACACACCTCTCTCCTCCACCCCCTCCTCTTCTTCTTCCTCCAGTGCTCTGTCCTTGGAACCAGCGGTGCTCCGTAGGCGTACAAGGGGCTACGCAAGTACGCAGGCAAAAAGATGCCATGCCGTGCTTGCGCTGGTGTGTTTGGGGGACAGGAGCCACACTGGGCCAGAGGTTCTGGCAGCTCTGCAGGGGCAGGCCGAGAGGTGGTTGACGCCACGTCAGCTTAAGCCAGGAATGGTCGTTTCTGACAATGGCACCAACCTCCTCTCCGCCCTGCGACAGGGGCAGCTCACCCATGTGCCCTGCATGGCTCACGTCCTCAACCTGGTGGTGCAGCGGTTCTTGGGCAGGTTCCCAGGCTTACAGGATGTCCTGAGGCAGGCCAGGAAAGTCTGTGTGCATTTCCGCCGATCTTATAATGCCGGTGCTCGGCTGACTGAGCTGCAAAAGGAGCTGAACCTGCCCAAGAACCGCCTAATATGTGACATGCCCACCAGGTGGAACTCAACGTTGGCCATGCTGCAGCGACTGCACACGCAGCAGAGGGCCATCAATGAGTACCTTTGTGACTACGGCACCAGGACAGGGTCAGGGGAGCTTGGTTTTTTTTCCCCACGTCAGTGGAGCATGATCAGGGATGCATGCACTGTCCTCTCACCATTTGAGGAGGCCACGAGGATGGTGAGCAGTGACAGTGCATGCATCAGTGACACTGTCCCTCTTGTCCACCTGTTGGAGCATACGCTGCGTGGGATAATGGACAGGGCACTTGAGGCAGAACAGAGGCAGGAAGAGGAGGACTTCCTTGCCTCTCAAGGCCCCCTTTATCCGGACAGTGTTCCTCCTGTCCCACCCATCACACAGGAAGAGGATGAGGAGGAGGAGGAGGAGGAGGAGGATTGTGTGAGCATGGAGGTGGAGCCTGGCACTCAGCATCAGCAGCAGCAGTCTTTTAGGGATGATGTACAGTCCCAACAAACCAGTGGACTTGTACGTGGCTGGGAGGAGGTGGCTGGCGATCATGTCATCCTCAGTGACCCAGAAGACTCCGGACCGAATGCCTCAGCTAACCTACGCTGCATGGCCTCCCTGATCCTGCAAAGCCTGCGGAAGGATCCTCGTGTTCTTCGGATCAAGGAGAGGGACCATTACTGGCTGGCCACTCTCCTTGATCCGCGGTACAAGGGTAAGGTTGCGGACCTTATCTTGCCGTCGCAGAGGGAGCAGAGGATGAGACATCTCAGGGAGGCCTTGCAGAAAGGTCTGTGCAACGCGTTCCCAGAAACTGGGAGGCTACAAACTCCTGGTCCTGGGCGACGAGTAGCTGAGGCTTCGGTCAGTAGCAGAAGGAGCGGTGGGGAAGGTGGACGTCTGACCGATGCGTTCAGACAATTTTTTAGTCCGCAGCCCCAAGGTATGATCGGTTCCAGCAACCATCGCCAGCGTCTGATATACATGGTGCAGGAATACCTTGGGGCAAGGTCAGACTTGGACACCTTTCCCACCGAAAATCCTCTGGCTTACTGGGTCCTGAGGATGGATCACTGGCCAGAGCTTGCACAGTATGCAATTGAGCTACTGGCCTGTCCTGCCTCCAGCGTTCTGTCCGAACGCACATTCAGTGCTGCTGGAGGATTTGTGACTGATCATAGGGTGCGCCTGTCCACCGCCTCGGTTGATTGACTGACCTTCATCAAAATGAATCAGTCTTGGATCACCACCAGCTACCAGGCACCTGAGGCGGATATAACCGAATAATTTTTAATGTCACATCACATCCCTTCAAGACTGCCTATGCTGATGCTGAGTGACTGTCCTCTTATGTTCACTGACTATCCTCTTCCTCCTCCTCAATGATCCATGCCACCACACCAGTGCCTAAGGCACAATTTTTCAGCCCCTGTTTAACAGGGGCGTGTACATACAATTTTTATAAAAAAAATGCTTCGCAACACTGTGCTCCAAGTACAGTATCTGTGAGGGGTTGCAGTGTTGTGGCACCAGCACCAGTGCCTAAGGCACAATTTTTCAGCCCCTGTTTAACAGGGGCGTGTACTTACAATTTTTTAAAAAAATGCTTCGCAACACGTGTGACTGCTGTGCTCCAAGTACAGTATCTGTGAGGGGGTGCAGTGTTGTGGCACCAGCACCAGTGCCTAAGGCACAATTTTTCAGCCCTGTTTAACAGGGGCGTGTACATACAATTTTTATAAAAAAAATGCTTCGCAACAATGTGCTCCAAGTACAGTATCTGTGAGGGGTTGCAGTGTTGTGGCACCAGCACCAGTGCCTAAGGCACAATTTTTCAGCCCCTGTTTAACAGGGGCGTGTACTTACAATTTTTTAAAAAAATGCTTCGCAACACGTGTGACTGCTGTGCTCCAAGTACAGTATCTGTGAGGGGTTGCAGTGTTGTGGCACCAGCACCAGTGCCTAAGGCACAATTTTTCAGCCCCTGTTTAACAGGGGCGTGTACATACAATTTTTATAAAAAATGCTTCGCAACAATGTGCTCCAAGTACAGTATCTGTGAGGGGTTGCAGTGTTGTGGCACCAGCACCAGTGCCTAAGGCACAATTTTTCAGCCCCTGTTTAACAGGGGCGTGTACTTACAATTTTTTTTAAAAAATGCTTCGCAACACGTGTGACTGCTGTGCTCCAAGTACAGTATCTGTGAGGGGTTGCAGTGTTGTGGCACCAGCACCAGTGCCTAAGGCACAATTTTTCAGCCCCTGTTTAACAGGGGCGTGTACATACAATTTTTATAAAAAAATGCTTCGCAACAATGTGCTCCAAGTACAGTATCTGTGAGGGGTTGCAGTGTTGTGGCACCAGCACCAGTGCCTAAGGCACAATTTTTCAGCCCCTGTTTAACAGGGGCGTGTACTTACAATTTTTTAAAAAAATGCTTCGCAACACGTGTGACTGCTGTGCTCCAAGTACAGTATCTGTGAGGGGTTGCAGTGTTGTGGCACCAGCACCAGTGCCTAAGGCACAATTTTTCAGCCCCTGTTTAACAGGGGCGGGTAATTACAAATCTTGATCTAATAGTTCACAGCAGGGCCCATTCCTGCGCCCACCAAGAGTAACTATGAGGGCCTACAGTCTTGTGGCAACACCGTCCACCACCACCGCCAAAGGCCCAATTTTTCTGCCCTGTTCATCAGGTGCTTGCAATTACAAATCTTGATCTAATAACTCACAGCAGGGCCCATTCCTGCGCCCACCAAGAGTAACTGTGAGAGCTTACAGTCTTGTGGCAACACCGTCCACCACCACCACCACCACCCCCAATTTTTCTGCCGTGTTCAACAGGTGCATGCAATTACAAATCTTGATCTATTAACTCACAGCAGGGCCCATTCCTGTGCCCACCAGTCTTGTGGCTACACCAACATCTAATAGGGCAAATTTCTGCAGAGTATATACGCCAGGCCCCTACTTTCATACATCCAACTTACAAACGACTCCTACTTGCAAATGGAAAGAAAACAGGAAGTGAGAGGAAATCTACCCCTAGGAAGGGAAATTCTATCCTGTTAGATTTAATTTGGGAAAAAGGTATCTCCTCTCTACTGATACTTTATCACCAATCCTTGTTTCAATTAAAACCCCACTTTTTTCCAAAAACATTTGTCATTGGGACGGAAAGTGAGGTGACATGTTCTGAACAGATGTGCAAAGACAGCAAATGTTACAGGGGTGATAACCCCTCCCTATGTTCTCCAAAAAGCTTAAAAATAGATTTTTTTGGGATGGAGCTACACTTCATAATGTACCTGTTCAGATTCTACTTAAGAACAAACCTAAAGCCGCAAGTGGTTTTAAATGGCTTCTTTTTTTCCTTTAAAAATGTCATTTTGTGCAAGGACAGTTCTAAACACGGGAAACACATGCCACTTCACAGGCATACTTTAGACACCCCCCAGGTACCATATTTAAAGGAAAATTTCACTTTTTTTTTTTCACTTTATGCATCATTAAAATGACTGCTCCCGAAAAAACGTTAGTTTTTAAAAGTTCTTTTTGCATTGATATATGTCCCCTGGGGCAGGACCCGGGTCCCCAAACCTGTTTTATGACATTAACATGCATATTGGCCGTTGTAATTAGCACTTTTGATTTCGAACGTTCGCGTCCATTATAACGTATAGGGTTCGAAAATTCGCGCAAACTTTCGGTCGGTTCGAAGGTTCTGGTGCGAACCGAACCCGGGGGTGTTCGGCTCATCCCTAATATATATATATATATTTATCCACTGCATACAGTTTAGCAATATCTGACTGCAGGCCGTTTTTGGTGTACTATTTCTAATATACTACAGGCAGGCAGGTTATTTAGCTGCAGTGTATTTTATATACATATATATATATATATATATATATATATATATATAGACATATATATATACAGACAGTCTTGTGTGTATATATATATATATATATATATATATATATATATATATATATATATATATATATATCCACTGTATGTAGTTTAGCTATATCTGACTGCAGGCCATTCATGGTGTACTTTTTCTAATATACTTTAGGTGGTAAAGTACCATGCACCCATAGTGCAGTTGCTGCTACTTTTCATACAGTACACCTATAGTTGTTATTACACTTCTATTGGTGTACACAGTACAGTGCACCCATAGTGCAGTTGCTACTACTTTTCTGGTGGTGTACACAATACAGTACACCCATAGTTGTTATTACACTTCTGTTGGTGCACGATACACAGTACCGTGCACCCTTAGTGAAGTTGCTACTACTTTTCTGGTGGTGTACACAGTACACAATACATACAGTACACCCATAGTTGTTATTACACTTCTGTTGGTGTCCACAGTACCATGCACCTGTAGTGTAGTTGCTAGTGCTACCACTTTTCTGGTGGTGTACACAGGACACAATACATACAGTGCACCCATAGTTGTTATTAAACTTCTGTTGGTGTACACAGTACCATGCACCCATAGTGCAGTTGCTACTACTTTTCTGGTGGTGTACACAATACATACAGTGCACCCATAGTTGTTATTACATTTCTGTTGGTGTACACAGTACCATGCACCCATAGTGCAGTTGCTACTACTTTTCTGGTGGTGTACACAATACATACAGTGCACCCATAGTTGTTATTAAACTTCTGTTGGTGTACACAGTACTGTGCAACCCTAGTGCACTTGCTACTACTTTTCTGGTGGTGTACACAGTACACAATACGGTGTGGCGTGGTTTTGCTAAACAGAATTTACAGCATGCCCGGAAGGCCACCAAGGAGAGGCAGATGCTCACAGGCCCCTAAAAGTGGGCAAGCAGGCTCTGTGTCTACAGTCAACAGTGCTGGTCATGGACACGGTGCATCCTCAGCCCGTGGCCGTGGGGCAAGCTTGTCCTTTTTTTCTGCAGCTGGCCGTGTTATTGAGCCACAACATGCAGATGTGTTGGTGGAATAGATAACAAAGCCCTCCTCATCCTCCTCATACTCTGTCACTTAGGCTCAGAGTAGTTTGCCTGCCAATGCAGCTGTCAAAGCGGCCTATTCCATCGGCTCCATGTCAAAAGTGACTCCTTCCCTAGCCCCACCATCATGCACGGAGGAGTCCCCCGAACTATTCAACCACAGTGTCAGGTACATCCTGCAGGAGGATGCACAGTGATTTGAAGGCTCTGATGATGGTACCCAGGTTGAGGAAGGGAGTAACGTGAGCCTAGAGAGAGGGGGTGCCCAAGAAGGTCAAGAAACTGGCAGTCCCGAGCTGCAGCATACTGCCAAGTTTGCTCCAGTGATGAGGAGGGAGGGGAGGATGAGGTCACTGACTCTACTTGGGTGTCTGATAGAAGAGAGGAGGAGGAGGCACATCTCTAATGAGGCAGGATGCCCTCCAGGGGACAGCTTAAGGGCAGCCACCCTATTGCATCACACCGCAGAGCTAAGCAGGTGCAGGGCGCTGCTGACTCCCCACATATTTTGAAAAGTTCTTTGGTGTGGGCCTTTTCGCACCGTTGCTGTTTGCAACATATGTCTGAAGCATATCAAGCGTGGCCAAAACAGCAGCTGGTTGGACACCACATGCTTGACCAGACATATGATGACCTCCCATGCAGTCCATTGGCAACAACACTTAAAAGACCCACATCAAAGAACAAGGCAGATCTCTCCTTGCTCCTCATCAGCTGGGATCTCCAACCCCACTATAGCTCCAGTCCTTTCAGAAACCTGATTTTAGCAGGCAAATTTCCCTACCCCAGTGGCTAAACCGGCAAAAGAAATTTGGTCCCAGCCATCCACATGCTCAGCATCTGAATGCTAGCTTGGTCAAATTGCTAGCACTGCAACTGCTGCCTTTTCAGCTGGTAGACTCTCCCCCCTTTCGTGAATTTGTGGAATGTGCGTAACCTCAGTGGCAGGTTCCCAAATGCAATTTATTTTCATGGAAGGCCATTTCCGTCTCTCTACCAGCATGTGGAAGGCAATGTCTTGGCCTCGTTGGACAGGGCAGTCAGCAGTAAGGTGCATATTACTGCTGAATCATGGTCCAGCAGGCATGGACAGGAACGTTACCTTTCTTTCACAGCGCACTGGGCAACTCTGCTGGCTGCTGGGAAGGATGCAGGACAGGGTTTAGTATTGTTGGAGGTTGGAAGGCAATGTCTTGGCCTCGTTGGACAGGGCAGTCAGCAGTAAGGTGCATATTACTGCTGAATCATGGTCCAGCAGGCATGGACAGGAACGTTGCCTTTCTTTCACAGCGCACTGGGCAACTCTGCTGGCAGCTGGGAAGTCAGCAGTAAGGTGCATATTACTGCTGAATCATGGTCCAACAGGCATGGACAGGAACGTTACCTTTCTTTCACAGCGCACTGGGCAACTCTGCTGGCAGCTGGGAAGGATGCAGGACATGGTTTAGTATTGTTGGAGGTTGGAAGGCAATGTCTTGGCCTCGTTGGACAGGGCAGTCAGCAGTAAGGTGCATATTACTGCTGAATCATGGTCCAACAGGCATGGACAGGAACGTTACCTTTCTTTCACAGCGCACTGGGCAACTCTGCTGGCAGCTGGGAAGGATGCAGGACAGGGTTTAGTATTGTTGCAGGTTGTTCCGCCACCACGCCTCCAAAATGCTAGTGGTAATTCTGCCACAGCTCTCTCCTCCACCTCCTCCTCTTCTTCCTCTATGACCTCTTCCTCTGCAGATTTCTCCTCTGAACCAGCGGTGCTCCGTAGGCGTCCAAGGGGCTATTCAAGCACTCAGGCAAAAAGATACCATACAGTGCTTGAGTTGGTCTGCTTAGGGGACAGGAGTCACACTGGGGCAGAGATTCTATCACCTCTGCAGGGACAGGCTCAGAGGTTGTTGACACCACACCAGCTTCAGCCAGGTTGTATGCAACAATAGCTCCAACCTCCTCTCCGCCCTCCGACAGGGACACTTGACTCATGTTCCCTGTTTGGTTTTAGATGAGAAAAGCTGAAGCCTAGTCATCACACATTTGACCAGGCGGTCTCCCAGTGTAGCGGTCACACTTCAACAAGTGTGCGCTATAAACGGAAATTTATTTTTTTCTTTCACAGCGCACTGGGCAACTCTGCTGGCAGCTGGGAAGGATGCACTTAACATCAACATATTTCGTGCATTGCTTCTACACCTCAGTTGGTCTGCTTAGGGGACAGGAGTCACACTGGGGCAGAGATTCTATCACCTCTGCAGGGGCAGGCTCAGAGGTTGTTGACACCACACCAGCTTCAGCCAGGTTGTATGCAACAATAGCTCCAACCTCCTCTCCGCCCTCCGACAGGGACACTTGACTCATGTTCCCTGTTTGGTTTTAGATGAGAAAAGCTGAAGCCTATTCATCACACATTTGACCAGGCGGTCTCCCAGTGTGGGCTTCCATGTTTAATTTTGACAGATTGCCTTATTGGGCTGGATGGGCTCTTTGGAAGCTGGCACCCAGTAGTGTTTGGCCTTTTGTTTATATGAGTCACATATTGCATTTGTAGTTGGGGTAATCTGCACTTAACATCAACATATTTCGTGCATTGCTTCTACACCTCAGTCGAGAAGTCACGGAAAAAGGAGATTTTTGGTCCATTAAATTCAATGTTACCTTTCATGCAAGCTTTAGACAGAATTACATAATTCCTATCCTTGTAATTAAGCATCTTCAAAATAAAAGGGATGTGGAGGGTACCCCTGATTTCAGTGGGTGGGTTTTAATCCTATGTGCTTTCTCAACAGCAAATATAGGTGTAGCGGTCACACTTCAACAAGTGTGCGCTATAAACGGAAATTTATTTTTTTCCCAGAACTGTAATGGAGTTCTGGGGGTTAATTGTGCAGGTTTACTGTGCGCTATAAATGGAAATTTAGTTTTTTCCCAGAACTGTAATGGAGTTCTGGGGGTTGATTGTGCAGGTTTACTGTGCGCTATAAATGTAAATTTCGTTTTTTCACAGAACTGTAATGGAGTTCTGGGGGTTAATTGTGCAGGTTTACTTCGGCATCAGTCTGGCTAGGCCGGGCAGTGAGGCACCCATGACAGGCCGAGAACCAGGCCTGGTTGGACGTTTTGGGTACCAATCTTTCCCGGAGCCCATCAGTGGGCTCGTCTGGCCCTGCTGCGTAGTCTGGGAAGGGGTACTTAAGGTGCTGAAGTCATGTGTTCGGGGTTCCGCCGTAGCTGTTTGTTCCTGGTTCTGGTCCGGGGCAGCCCCGCAAGACCCAGCATTTTTACTCAAATGGATCAAAGGCCTAGAACAACTACTGTACATAAATCCTAACATTTCCAATCACACTTACACCTGATACAACTGGAGTTAAAGACCCTACTTAACATTACTACCAAGCAACAATTTCATTTAATTTCCCCAAAAAATTACAAATGGGGTGACAACCCAGGGAGAACTTTGGCCTTTTCTCTACAGGCTAACAAGTCTGCATCTTTTATTTCCAAAACCAAATCCAGCTCCAGGAAAATACTCCATGGATGCCCACTTTCACCCCTTTTGATTGCCCTAGCTATTGAACACCTGGCAGCAGGGGCATTGCTAGGTCTACAAATCTGGGGCTAGAGTCCATAGCAGCGTAGTATAGAAAGTCATACACTTGGGTGGGAATACACATGTGTATACAGTAATATACGTGTGTGTGTGTGTGTGTATCCCCAGAGAGCCCCCCACTTACATCAGGGTCCCCAGAGAGCCCCCCACTTACATTGGGGTTCTCAGAGAGCCCCCTCCTTACATCAGGGTCCCCAGAGAGCCCCCACTTACAATAGGTTCCCCAGAGAGCCCCCACTTACATTAGGGTTCCCAGAGAGCCACCCTTACATTAGGGTCCCCAGAGAGACTCCCCCTTAAAATCAGGGTCCCCAGAGAGCCTCCCCCTTGCATCAGGGTCCCCAGAGAGCCCCCACTTACATCAGGGTCCCCAGAGAGCCTCCCCTCCCCTTGGGGACCCCTGCAGAGACTTGGGGCTATGGGCCCCAGATTCGGGGCTATAGCCCCAAAAGCCACCCACTAGAAACGCCACTGCCTGGCAGTTTATATCTGTGCCTCAGAGGAAATAGCTTGGTATGGCATGCTGCATGAGAAATAGCTGCTATATGCAAATGACATGCTGTTGTTGCTGGGGGACATGGGTGACTCTCTGAGCTCAGTTATGACAGTGATTATGGACTTTGATACCTACTCTGGCTTAACCATCAATTGGTCCAAGTCTGCACTGCTATCCTTAGAGGGTACAGTTAACTTTTTTTTGCCCACAATTTTCCCCCGTTCTGATGGTTGGGACATTTAAGTATTGATGATCTCGCCTATTTTAACTAACTATACTTTCTCTTCTTAATACATTTCAGGATAAAGTAAAGCTCTGGCAAAAACTCTTGCTTGCCATCATTTGTGAAAATGATCTTAATGTTTCAACTGTTATATTTTCTCCATTACACCTCTATAGTTCTACTCCTTAAGCTTTTTAGGACAATTAACCTGGGTGCACAGCTCACCCAGGATCCACGTAGAACAACAAAAACAAAACTTAGATGTGCTTGTAAGTGGTGTGCATACGGTATCACATACATGAAGCATATATTTAGGGCTGGTAAGCTGATACTATTTTCCTACTTGCAGTCTCTGTACCTTTTGCCAAAATCTATGCATTTTTATTATTTGCAGTTGTCCCAGGCAGTACAGGCACAAAATTTCCCCTCTAGTTTCTCTCCCCAACTCCTATTTTTGGTATGCTGCAGCACAGCGAAACACAGAAGGGCCTTATATCTAACCACTATGTATCTTTACTGAATATATATTGGGAAGCAGGACCACACATGTAACCTACCTGCTGTCTTGCCTGTGTGGGCTTCAATATGGGGTAGAACCACTATGCAATTAGGAGTAAGGTTAAGGGAACATGTGAATAGGATCAGAAAGGGATATAAACATCATAGTCTCTCTAACCATTTTAGGATCTTTCATGGGCGAGATCCCAGTGTTTTAACATTCTGTGGGATTGATAGAGTGGAGGAACACTGGAGAGGTTCCAACCTCAAAAAATCTATCTCTCAGAACGAAACACAATGGATCCATGGATTGTGCACTTTAATTCCCCAAGGTATTAATATTGATCTAGATTTAAATTGTTGTCTTTCTAATTGGTAGTAAATTTATTTATCCATCATTTCTGGAATATTATTTTATTCCATCATTTTTGTTTTTATGTTTATTTATTATTTTTTTTTTTTTTTTTTATTTATATAATTTTTTATTTTATTTTTTTTATTTTTGTATTTTTTTTATTTTCATTTTTTTTTTATTTATTTTTTTTTTTATTTTTTATCATTCATTACTTATTTATATATTTTCTATTACTTTATTTTTATTTTTTTTCATTTTTAATATTCCCGATATGATTGGTGTATTCTAGTAAAATAATTAACATTGTACAATAAATCAAGTTCCCTATTCCATTATAATGTTTTTATAAATATATTTTTTTACATATTTTATATATATTTATATATATATATATATATATTGTAATTTAAAAAAAAATTCAAGTGCAAGGGCATTTGTTTGTCCTTTTGTTTCTGTCAAATAAAGTTTTTGTAATGCGAGGCAATCCAACGTGATGATGATTCAGGATCTACGATCATGATTGGCATATTTGCTCCACCTCTTTAGGAGGAGTCTTCTATTTTGCAACTAGTATAAATATATGTTTTCTATTGGCCGGAAATTATGTCTGTGATAACGCCCTGGAGGAGGGGCGAAACGCGTCAATGTAATTTCTGGCCTATGTTGTAACCATTGATGCCATTTCCTGCCTCCATGGAACGCACATCATTGAGCGACGATCGCAGACGTTTTTTTCTGAATGTTTGCTGCCTCGTTGCATCTTGTAAGTAGCGCTTAGTGCGCAGCCCCTAATATTAAACCTCACAGTATTTCACCATATGAAGTTTCTTTTTTTCCTGTCGGTGGAACCTATTTTGGAAATCCTCCTGTGATTCTGTGTGTATCTGTCGATTCCTGGAGCTTTTGCACATCGCCAGCCTATGCTATTTGCTTAATCAGCTTTATCTGCCTGCTTGTATATACCCATCGCTTCTTGGAATCTTCACATGTTATCAGCCCATGTTGTTTGTTTGGTCAGCTTTACCCGCCTGCTTGTTAAATTCGGCCCTAAAAGGGGACACACTTTTTTGCATTTATATTTTTTTTGTTTTTACTTCTTGCTGGACACTGTATTAAGAGACACTTTTCTATGCACTTTATTTATATATATTTGACACATTTATGATGCTAATCATTTTTTGTGGCCACTGATATGAATGTATCTCTCACCTGTTTGTTTATTTTTGTATATTTGCTTTATCACTATTGCTAGCGCTGTTTATTATTGGTATAGCATCTTTTGAAGTTTTAGCACTTTTTTCACAGCAGCTGCAAATTAGCCACTTATTGTTTCTGTTCACATATTATCTCTCCAGCGCCGGTTTCTTTTGTTTTTTATATCCCTGCAAAGCCATGGATTTGTGGGAGCCTGATGTGGGGGAGAGTGGGAAATGGCGCTAAAGGCAGTGCATGCTAGCTCTCTTAATACCTCCCAGTGTTTATCACAATTATACCTTTTATTGCAAGTGCATTATACCCCATTAAAATTCTTCAAGATGGGACTCCTTTCAGACCTGTTTTGCCCTAAATGAAGCAGAGACCATGGGGATCTAATACATATGTTATATGTTGCAATACAAATGGCATAGATACTGAGCGTCCGTTCTCGCTACTGTTAGTAGAGTATTCCAAACAGACATCCCCTCTGACCCCAATCGTTGTTTACTGGGAAATTTAAATGATATTATACTGGATACCTTTACTAAGGAAGCTTTTTCCAGGGCCCTGCTCCATGCACGTAAAGTTATCCTTCTTTAATGCAAAAACACTTCCTCTCCATCCCTTAAGCAATGGAATGACCACTTGGGTATATATATCATTTTGAGAGTCTCCCAAATTGGAGCACATATAGCAATGAATAGATTAGGAGCTAGTTTGCCTGGAGGGATCTCACCCCTTCTCAAAGGTACATGCATGCACGGAACACCCAGCAGTAGCACAATGGCAGCTGGAGGTATCCAATGCCCCACTGCACCAATTCACAAACTCTACAAACAAATGGCAACCACCCCACCCTATAACTGACCTTTGCAGCAAGGAGCAAATGTAAGGGCAACACAAAGCAAATTAAAATTCCCATCTCACTTGCCAGCTAGCCTGCAAAAAAACAAATTGATCCGTCTATCAGGGTCAATAGTGACCATGATGATTTTTAAGTGCATTCTCTGTACCACTTATACATTGTACACAGGATGCCTCTTGATCTCATGTATCAGATAACTTTTTCCTTTTATTTGTACTTGTTTTTCTATCCTACACAAAAATTCTTCAATAAATACATACATTATATATTTATTTGGACATATATTTTTACTGCATTTTTATCTTATATTTGTTTATATAATATACTGTATATAATATGTGATTTTATGGTTTCACGTAAGCTGTACTATAAAGGGTTAATTTGCTGTGTGTTAGGAATCGGTTATTTAGGTAACTAGTTATTAAAGCTGAGTTCCACTCATTTTTCAATTTATTATAAGTCAGCAGTTACAAAAAGTGCAGCTGCTGAGTTTTAATAACCCTTTCATTCCTAGGCCTATTGCTGACATTTGTTGCTTACAGGTTAAAATACGTATTTTTTTCTAGAAAATTTACTTAGAACCCCCAAACATATATATATATATATATATATATATATATATATATATATATATATATATATAATATTTTTTTTTTAGCAGAGACCCTAGAGAATAAAATGGCGATCGTTGCAATTTTTTATGTTACATGGTTTTTACGTTTTCATGAACAAAAATAAAAAAAACTGTAAATTTGGCTCAATTTTCTTATATAATGTGAAAGATAATGTTACGCCGAGTAAATAGATACCTAACATGTTATGCTTTGAAATTGCACACACTCGTGGAATGGCGACAAACGACGGTACTTAAAAATCTAAACATAAGCATAGGCGATGCTTTAAAAAAATGTAACGCTTACAAGGTTAGAGTTACAGAGGAGGTCTTTTGCTCAAATTATTGCATTCACTCTGATGATTGCAGTGATACCTCATATGTGTGATTTGAACACTGTTTACATTTGCGAGCACGACTTAGGTACGGGTCTAGGCTACGGACACACGGAATGGTGGTTTGGGCCTCCCTGTGGGACGGGAGGCCAAGGTAGAGCGGCAGAAGGTGTCAGAAGGGGGGGACGTCCCTTCCCGCTCCTTTAGGATAACAGCCGAGTGGCTTTTAGCCACATCATTTGTTATCACTAATTTGGCATCACCCCGGTATAACCCATTCAAGCCATGAACGCATATTTCGGATCTATATCGGATCTCTCTCTCCCCGGCGCCGACATCACTAGTGTGAGCACCCGGTTGTGACAGCTTGTGGCTTCACAACCGGGTGTGCACTGCGCATGGGAGAGTCGCGCTGCGTGTCCTGAATGGCTAAGCAATTTTCTAGTACTTTTGACGTGTCCAAGAAGATTGCAGGGAGAGTGGCGGAGAGGAGGAATTACCTAGGTGGCGCAAACCCCCCAAAATAAAATGACATGGCAAATGTGGCATGTCAGGGAGTTAGGAGTCCTTAAAGTGGAAGTTCCACTTTTGGGTGGAACTCCGCATTAAGAAGTTCTTGTTGCATGCTCCTCCTCAGATGAAAAAGGCTCTACCTTCAAAATGTGCAGGATTGGTGGAGAAAAGAACACTGTAGTGATGTTAGAATTGGTTACCCCTGGTTACAGCTTCCAGGGGATTGACCCGGAGGGAATGCTTGTACTAATAAGCCTTTAGTACAGATTTTCTTTTGAGTAATAATGTTTTTTATACAATAAACAATATCTGTGATACTATTCAAGAAAGAGTGCTTGTGTTTGTTTGCATCATAGCACTATTATAGTTTGTGGTGAAGTAGAGGCTAATAGCGTCCATCACAGGAGTGCACAGAAAGGAGATGTGATGCCAGCCCTGTGTGCTGACATGGAGGCATGAAGCAAAGAATGGAAAGACTTTGAATTCTGTCTGTGAGTAAAGTAAAGGAGCAGTAGACCGAGCTTATCTGGGTATGTGAACTGACAGAGACAGTGCATGCTGTATTTCCAGCCAGAAGAAGAATTTATGAATGCTAGTGGAATATCTGCTGTGGATACAAAAAGGTACTTTCTAATGTAAGGTTGCTCCCTACAGAAACTTTTAGGAGTACTGAATTGATTTAGAGATTTGCCAATATATGGAAAGTACTGCATAGTTAAAGCGGCTCTTCAGTAATTTTTTCAACTGTCCATCTATTAAATCTTCTGCCCTTGTTGGTTTAACTTTGGAGAGTAAAACATATTTTATTCTGCCAGTAAATACCTTATACAGCCCACTTCCTGTTTCTTGTCTGGTCATTAGCCTAGGCGTATGACATCATGCACATCTCTCTTGCTCTTGTGAGAGTTTGCCAGGAAGGGAGGGGGGATGAGTCATAAGCTGGCCAATGAGAGCTGCAGAGCTGGAGGTGTGCCTCTGTGTAAATCCAGGAAGTGAACAGGCAGCAACTTCAGCTGCCCACAGTTAAAACGGCTGCAGCCAGACTCAGTGGAAGCAGATTTCTGCAGAATATTTGGCAAGTACAGAATCACACTATATATAAAATAATATGCAAAGTGGTTGGAGGGAAGCTTCAGAATGGCAAAGATGTTTTTATTATACATTATGTGAGTAGACTGCAGTTCCACGTTAAGTGTAACATGTGCTTCATACTGTAAATTTCTATGGTATGCAGTATGCATGTTGATGTTGTTATGGAATTATTTCTGACTGGGACTCTAAAAACAGAAGTTAAAACTGCAGCTGCAGGAACAGATTCACAGGATGCAATCACTGAGTTTAAAATGTGTGTTTAGTGCCAAAATGTATTATTACATGTTATTTTATACATAGATAAGAAAGGGGTGGTGTGAAATGTTATTAAAAACTAACAAATAGAAATATGTTATTAAAAACTAACAAATAGAAATATATTATTAAAAGCTAGCGAATAGAACAATTGCAAAAGTAAAACCTTGAGAGGGGAGTGGGGATTGGAGACAAAGAGCTTCTAGCAGAAGATGTGTCTGTGTGTTAGGTGAAGGTTACAGAACACATTTCAACAGTGAGAACAAAATGGAGTCTCTTGTGCTGAAATGAACAATACAGTGAAAGTCCCTGTCAATGTGAATAATTGTTAGGTTAATTGTATGTCAATTTGAATAATTGTTAGGTTTTTGGCCTTTGGGATTGTATGGTTTGAGATCTGAAACTTTTAACCTTTGAAGTCTCACTGAGGGAGAAAGAAAGCACTGATTGCAGTGTTATTGAGAGATGTCATCTACATAAGGTGAGGTGTGTTATTTGCAGCTCTCTTGTTAACCGCTTCCCGACTGCCTCAGGCCGATGTACGTCGGCAGAATGGCACGGCTAGGCAAAACCACGTACAGGCCCTTTAAGAGCCTAGCCGTGGGTCGCGCGCGCCGCCGGCAGCGCGCTCGCAACCCGGTGGGGAGTTCCGTGACCACAGCTGCGGGACCAGCAGACCCGATCGCCGCTGGTGTGCGATCGGGTCACAGAGCTGAAGAACGGGGAGAGGTCTGTGTAAACAAACCTCTCCCCGCGCTTCCTACTCTGCCTGTCATTGATCGGCTGTTCCCTGTCATCAGGAAAGCCGATCAATGACGTCAGACGTCAGCCCCGCCCCCTAATGTTAAAAAAAACACACACGTCGCAGCCCATAACCCCTCCCCCTAGTGGTTAACTCTTTCACTGCCAGTGTCATTTATGCAGGAATCAATGCATTTAAATAGCATTGATTGCTGTATAAATGGCAATGGTGTCAAAAATGTCTGATGTGTCCGCCATAATGTCGCAGTCACAATAAAAATCGCTAATCGCCGCCATTACTAGTAAAAAAAAAAATATTAATAAAAATGCTATAAAACTATCCCCTATTTTGTAAACGCTATAACTTTTGCGCAAACCAATCAATAATCGCTAATTGCGTTTTTTTTTTTTTTTTACCAAAAATATGTAGAAGAATACGTATCGGCCTAAACTGAGGAAAAAAAATGTTTTTTTATATATTTGTTGGGGATATTTATTATAGCAAAAAGCAAAAAATATTGCATTTTTTTAAAAATTGTCGCTCTATTTTTGTTTATAGCGCAAAAAATAAAAACCGCAGGGGCAATCAAATACCACCAAAAGAAATCTCTATTTGTGGGAAAAAAAGGACGCCAATTTTGTTTGGGAGCCACGTCGCACGACCGCGCAATTTTCAGTTAAAGCGACGCAGTGCCAAATCGCAAAAAAGGGCCTGGTCCTTTGGCTGCAAATTGGTCCGGAGCTGAAGTGGTTAAAGCGGAACTAAGGGCAAAACTACTTACCTTAGTTCCACTAGGTTGTCATCATCTTCTCCCTGGACTCTTCCAAGTGCTGGTCTTTGGACATTTTGATTGGCTGATATGGGCTGATGCACTGGCAGTGTGCCAGAATGTACACTGAGCTGCGTATGTGCTTGTGCTGCATGCCCAGATAAGGGCCTGGTATGGAATTGGGGGGGGGGGGGGGCTACAGCAGGGAAACTCATTGACAGCTGATGAATTATCTGTTAAGGACGCCGCAGCCAGCTTCCCAACCCCGCTCCTTAACAACTAGCTTACACTGCGCCTTGATTGGGCAAAACTTTGCCCAATCAGGATGCAGAATACACTGTGCAGGGTGTTCATCAGGGTGAACATCCTGCAAATTCGGGTGTTTGGCGAACGGCCAAACAGGCAAATGTTCGGCTGGAACTTATGCTCGGGCCAAACCGTTTGCCCAACCCTACCTACATATATAAATTAGATAACTAAAATATGTTTACATCTCAAAATATACTGTCACATACCTGGTAATGAGCCTGAAGTGAAGAGGAAGGCCTCTCATACAGTTCCTGCTCAAGGGCCACTGGTAGTGAGACAGCAGCTATGGGAGCATGGCAGGGTATGAGTGCTTGAGATCAGTCCTTTAGTCTGCGTGGGTAGCAATAGTTAACAGGCGGATGTAGCGGCAAAACAGGCTGTGGACAATGAGCTGGCATGAAGCTTTGGCTTGTGGCAGACTGTGGATGGCCAGCTGGAAGCGGGAGGCAGATGTGTGCTCACTGGACTGAAGAGCTGTAGCAGGTTGGATGAGCAGGATGCATGGTCAGCCAAGCCAGGTTGGTAACAGGCAGGCAGATCAGGAATAAATGGCAGGCAGCAGGCTAGTTGGGTTACAAGTCAGTGTCAGCAACGGTGAGGGAGGTCAGGCAAGAACAGGAGGCAGAAGCAGAATCCAGGGACAAGCCAAGGTCAGGGCTGGTAGAAGACAAGCATGGTGGGGAGCAAGCTGGATCAGGATTGGAGGTCAAACACAGGTATCAGGAACAAAACACACAGGAGCTGTAAGACCAAACAGCGATGAGCCAATGCTGCAGCCTTGCCTGTTTGAGGCCAGTATTGGTGATAGGAGTGCGCCTAGTTGAGCTTGTGCCCACATCTGTGCACATCTGCCCGGCTCATTGCTGGCCTGTGCATGCTCATATGTATGCACCTGGAAACTTCATTTGTGCTTTGGGCAAACCTTTCCTGACATATACAATGAGAAAAAAAAAATGTTATTCATTTTTTTTTTTCTTATTACTGTACTCTTTAGGTTGATTGGCCTGTCACGCACTACTTTTTGTGTGATTTCAGGTTTTTTTTTATAGAAAAGCGCCTGCCTAATGAAGGGCGCTAGATGGTATATTCATCAAAGAATTTCTTGGCAATTGTGTCCAAAAAATAATTAATAGATAGCCATCCATATAAGATTTTCTCTGAATTTCACATTCATGAATGACAAACATAGGTGCCAGTGAACAGCAAATCTCATATGTATAGGGGTTGGTTTACTAAACCTGGAGAGTGCAAAATCTGGTGCAGTTCTGCTTAGAAACCAATCAGCTTCCAGGTTTTTTGTCAAAGCTTAATGGAAAAACTGAAGTTAGAAGCTGATTGGCTACCACGCACAGCTGCATCTGATTTTGCTCACTCCATTTTTAGTAAATCAGTCCCCTATTACAATTTATTACATGGATATCCTGAGGATGAAATTGCTGGCAATCACTCTTCGTTGTGCTGAAACTGACACAGTTTTAGTACGATGGAAAGCAATTGCTGACATGCATGTTAATTTTCATGTTAATTTTTATTTTTTCATAATTTTATCACAAAAAACACTATGATCAACACCTCTCAAAGAGCTTCTTCTTCAAATGGCAAAATATTTGGCAAAATGTTATAATATTTGGAGCATATTATTTATTCCTATTGTGGGGCAGCTTGTGCCCTTTGGAGAAATATTCTGTCTCCAGTGAATTCTGCTAATTTGGAGATTTCATATTATTATTTTTAATTATTTGTACACTTGATTATTTGTACAACACTTTGCTGCTGATTTGAAAAAAATCATCAATAAATTGTGTTTTTCCTTATTCTTCCTATATCTCCATAGGTAAATGAAAGTTATATAGGTTCTAAAAAATAAAGTATATTTTTTTTGCTATAAACAACAAAAGCAGACAGTTATTTTGTATTATACCAGTGCATCACTGAAACATTAAACAACAAAAAAATGGTAACACTCTGGTTGCCAAGTTGTTTAAAAACCTCAGTTCTGAAATGATAAAGACATAAATAGATACTGGTCCGATAACAACTTGAACAAAACAATGCATTTTAAATTAACTCAGGAGTTGTTTCTAAAATGTTTCTTGGGTTTTCCCTCTTGGATGTCTTCTAATGTCTTGGTAGACCTTTGTTTAAAGGCATTTTACAGCAGTAGAAGCAGGATGCAATAAAATTACCTGCATCTTTCCTTACAAATCAAAATGTAATACTGGCCTTTCAATGTCTTTACTGCTGGTGAAGGAAAACAAAACTGCTGGTATGCATGCATTTTTCTATTAGCAATGTTTAGAATATCACATCATTATTCTTTTCCAGTAATGATAAAAACTAAATATTAGGCTTGTCCACTAGATGGCATGAAATCTTAAAAAAAAATATAATACTGAGCAACTTGTAACAAAAAAATATATATATAATAAAGTGTGAGCTAAGTAACAAGCAAGTTAAAAATGTTTATGTGAAATTAAATGAGAGGATATCCCTTTTCTTCTTATATGTAAATATTGTAAAATCCATAAGTATTTAAAATGCAAGAGTGTGACTAGTTTTTAGAATCTTCATACATAAAGCCTCATTTTATGTGAATGTTAAATATGGAAAATATATAAATTAAAAATAAACCGAAGGTAATGTCATAACTACGTCCCTGTTATGAACCAATTCTGAAAGAGACAGGTCTTTAAAGTTAACTAACACAGTAGATAATTAAATCAATTGTTATTATTTACTCTTCCTAAGGCAATGAATTTAAAGGCAAAAACATTAAAAGCTTTTTTTGACACATGATATGTGATATACAATTGTATATGATCTACAATTCCATATATTGATCCCTGCATCATTGCCCCTATACATATGCATTTATCCAATTAATGCCTAACTCATTCAAATGGGAAAATTCACACTGGAGAGAATATAAACAGATTAAGTATATACCATCCAGCAAAAAGAGAAAAAATCAGGGCACACAGGAGCCATATCCCTAACCTTCATATCAGACCCCTGATATTTGACAAAAGCAACAGGACTATTAAAAATGTAAAAAATAAATTAGGAAAAAAAAAATGTAAAAAATTTTAATAATTAAAAAATGTTGTTCATTTACAGTTTTGCATACCTTCGATGTTCACCTTTTCACACAATTTAACACTTTCACTTGCAGAGTAGTTTTTTGAATGTTTTTTTAGTACACATTTAGTACAATTATTTTAGGGATGAGAATTACATAAAAGTACCAAAATATTATATATTTTCTGAAGGCAGACACCCTAACAAATAGAATAGTGGCAGTTATAATTATTTGTCACTTGATATTACTGCAAAGGTCTAGAAAACACAACATTTCAGTAAAAAATACACTAAAGTTAATTTTAGGGCACACAAATGCAATCATTTTTTATTTTTTTTGTTTAAAAGACGAGGTTGCATTTGAGTAAATAGATACCAATCATGTCAAACCTTAAATTTGCATATGCATGTGAAATGGCAATAAACTTCAGTAATCTTTTTTTTACACAGGTTACACTTTAAAGTCCCCTATAGGTCATCAGTTTAGGGTTACAGAGGAGGTCTGGTGTTAGAAATATTGCTGCCACTCCAGCATGTGCAGCACTATGTAACATGTATATCGTAATCAATGTTTCCATGTGTAGGCACCCCCGATGCATGCATTTACATTTGTACATGCATATATGTGTTGTCGGTTCTCAAAAACTTTGGGGTGATTATATGTGCTTGCATGTAACTTTAATGTTTTACAATTTAAAACAAAATAAAAAATAAAGAAATTTTGTTTGGACTTATTTTTTTTTTTCATCACATGTGATGATGTGAAAGTTACTGTATGAATTAGGTATTTTGAAAGCTGCAAGTGAAAATTAAAACAAAACTGACAAATTGCAAAAATGATTTGGCCACCCAAAGGCGTAACGTGGAGCGCTGGGCCTGGCAGAGAAATGTTATGAAACAGTATGATTCTCGTGTACATTGTCAGTGGCATTCATTGTATTCTGTCATCACATTTTTGAATCCAGTAGTAACAGGCAAGAATCTACCCAGTGGTAATAGCAGCCATAACATATCTAAAAGTTATAGGAAATTGTAGTCATAAAAAAAGGATTAAATTGGAATCAAACTCTAGAATAAAAGAAATGATAACAGCTATTAATTTTATGACAGAAGTGACCCTATTGACCATCCCAGAAAAAGACAATTTATGCAAGGTAGTAAGAGGCAGAGGAGGAAGAAGGTTGCTGACAGCAAAGAGATGGGTTGGGGTTCTGGCAGGATATTTGGGGACCTTTCACCCCTTCCTGATCTAAAGGGTAAATCTTTGTCAGTATTTAAGAGGTAGAGCTTTAACCACTTGCCCACTGGGCACTTATACCCCTTTCCTAACCAGGCCAATTAGCTCTCACATTTTGACAATTACTCAGTCATGCAACACTGTACTCATATGACATTTCTGTCTTTTTTTCACACAAATAGAGCTTTCTTTTGGTGGTATTTAATCACCACTGGGTTTTTTAATTTTTTACACTATAAATGAAAAAAGACAAGCTAGGACAGTACAAATACCCCCCAAATTACCCCTTTCTCGAAAGTAGAGAGTCTAGGGTAGTTGTAATTTTTTCCTACAATTCTTTTTAAAATTAAGATTTTTTTTTACTCACAAATTGTCATATTAACAGGTTATTTCTCTCACATGTCATATGCATACTTGCAACTACACCCCAAAACACATTCTGCTACTCCTCCTCTGTATGGTGATACCACATGTGTGAGACTTTTACACTGCCTGGCCACATACAGAGGCCCAACATGTAAGTAGCACCTCCAGGTGTTCTAGGAGCATAAATCACACATATATTTTCCTGAAAACCTCTCACACTTTTGAAGGCCCTGGAGCACCAGGACAATGGAAACGCCCCAAAAATTATCCCATTTTGGACAGCAAACACCCCGACGTATAATCTGAGGCATAATGAGTCTTTTGAACATGTCATTTTTTTTCCACAAGTTTTTGGAAAATATGGAAAGAAAATGAAAAGGCATTTTTTACACTATTATTATTATTATTATTATTTCCTAACTTCCTGTCCTTCCTACACGAGGCCTGCCCACTGGATGACGTCATTACCCTCCTTGAGGTCCACGCCAGGCAACCTGGATCCCCTGCCCTTCCTCTTTTGGATTCAGCATCCTGCACAGTCACTGACATCTTCTGGATGCTGGGAAACCGGATAGCTGGCACCCCTTGAGAAGGACGTTGTGTACCACAGATATGCCTATGATTTCTACATTTGTGTAAGTGCATTACTTTTCACATTAAAACTACATTTTAATACTACACTTAGGTGCATCTCCCTCCTTTGCGTCTTTTGCATTTTTACACAAAGTTGTCCATTTAGAAGATACAGCATTTTTAAGACACAGCACCTCTAGGCATTCTAGGAGCATAATTTACACCTACAGTGCCTTGAAAAAGTATTCATAACCCTTGAAATTTTCTACATTTTGTCATGTTACAACCGTGAAATGTATTTTATTGTTGTTTTGTGATAGGCCAACACAAAATGGCACATAATTGTGAAGTGGAAGGAAATTTATAAATGGTTTTCAATTTGTTTTACAAATAAATATCTGAAAAGTGTGCCGTGTATTAGTATTCAGCCCCCCTGAAGTCAAAACTTAGTAGAACCACCTTTCGCTGCAATTACAGCTGCAAGTCTTTTTAGGGATGTCTCTACCACATTTACACATCTAGAGAGTGACATTTTTGCCCATTCTGCTTTGCAAAATATCTCAAGCTCCGTCAGATTGGATAGAGAGCGTCTATGAACAGCAATTTTTCAAGTCATGCCACAGATTCTCAATTTAGGTCTGGAGTCTAAACTTTGACTGGGCCATTGTAACACATGAATATGCGTTGATCTAAACCATTCCATTGTAGCTCTGGCTGTATGTTTAGGGTCGTTGTCCTGCTGAAGATGAACCTCTTCCCCAGTCTCAAGTCTTTTGCAGATTTCCCTGTATTTGGCTCCATCCATCTTTCCATCAACTCTGACCAGCTTCCCTGTCCCTGCTTAGGATGGTGTATTCAGGGTGATGTGCAGTGTTAGTTTTCTACCACACATAGCGTATTGCTTTTAGGCCAAAAAGTTACATTTTGGTCTCATCTGACCAGAGCACCTTCTTCCACATATTTGCTGAGCTGTGTCCCCAAAATAGCTTCTCGCAAACTGCAAATGGGACTCTCTTTCAACAATAGCTTTCTTCTTGCCACTCTTCCATAAAAGCCAGATTTGTGGAGTGCAAGACTAATAGTTGTCCTGTGGACAGATTCTCCCACCTGAGCTGTGGATCTCTGCAGCTCCTCCAGATTTATCATGGGCCTCTTGGCTGCTTCTCTGATTACTGCTTTCCTTGCCTGGCTTGTCAGTTTTGGTGGACGGCCATGTCTTGGTAGGTTTGCAGTTGTGCCATACTCTTTCTATTTTCGTATGATGGATTGAATAGTGCTCAATGAGATGTTCAAAGCTTGGGATGGTTTTTTATAACCTAACCCTGCTTTAAACGTCTCCACAACTTTACCTCTGACCTGTCTCGTGTGTTTCTTGGTCTTAGTGATGTTGTTTGTTCCCTAAGGTTCTCTAACAAAGCTCTGAGGGCTTCACAAAAAAGCTGTATTTATACTGAGATTAAATTAAACACAGGTGGACTCTATTTATTAATTAGGTGACTTCTGAAGGAAATTGGTTCCACTAGATTTTAGTTAAGGGTATCAGAGTAAAGGGGGCTGAACACAAATACACACCACACTTTTCACATATTTATTCACATATTTAATTGTAAAAAAGTTTGAAAACCATTTATCATTTTCCTTCTACTTATATACCACTTTGTGTTGGTCCATCACATAAAATCCCAATAAAACACATTTACGTTTTTGTTTGTAACATGACAAAATGTGGAAAATATCAAGGGGTATGAATACTTTTTCAAGGCACCGTATAATTTCCTGACAACCTATCACACTTTTGAAGGCCCTGGAGCACCGGGACAATGAAATTGCGCACAAAATGACCCCATTTTGGAAAGCAAACAGAAAAAAAACTGTGTGGGCCCCCCTCCAAGGCATTCCAGGCCCTTTGGGACCTGCCGATCATTTAGAAGAGAAGCAGAATGGCGGTCTGCCTATGTAAACAAGACAGATTGCCGTTCTATGAGAAGGGAAGGCATGGATCTCTGCCTTCCATAGTACAAGCACCTCCCCTATCCCCTGTACTCCTATACAGTCCCATCATCCACATCCTCTGTACTCCTTTACAGTCCCATCATCCCCATCCTCTGTACTCTTATACAGTACCATCATCCCCACCCGCTGATTTCCTGTGCAGTCCTATCATCCCCATCCTCTGTACTCCTATACAGTCCCATCATCCCTGTACTCCAAGCAGTGTGAAACCAGCCTAAGCATATGTTAATGGAAGGCTCTGTGGCCTCAAACACATAAAACAATCTGAATAGCCAATAAAATGATAAAATCAGCTGACAAAAGCCAGCATTGTACTTTACTTTAAAAATGTATTCTTTGTATTGTAATTTTACCAGGAAAGTAGAATATAATATACAGAGCACTGTCACTGACTTGTACAGTCACTGAAGTCTGCTGCTTTCCTGAACTTGTGCTTAGCTCATTCTGTCTGCAACAGGGAGGAGGGAGGAAAGAGGAGAACGAAAGACGGATGAGGGAGAGGGGGAGTAGAGCAGCTCTGTGTGTTGTGTGAAGTCTCAGGAATGAGCAGACAGCCCAGAGCCAACATCAATCACAGAGAAGAGAAGGAAAGGGGGGTGGATCCAGACTCCCATTGTCAGTATGAAGTCTGTAGGCCCTCCCATTTTTTCTTATTGAGCTGGTATGTAAGTATTGGGGTATTTACCCCTCTAATATCCTTCCTGGAATATACCCACCACATATATGAATTTTGATTTTTCATATTAATTCTAGACTCCCTTTTTTTGCTTCTACTCCTGAAGAAGGGGAGATCAATCCACAAAACATGTAGAGTTTTGGATGCTTAGATAATATCTTTTGTATTGTCTTGCTGTTAAGTTTGGTGCTTGATTTTACCTATAAAAAGTTATTTATTACTTAAATAGTCCTATGGTACTATGATGAATTAGTCAGTATGACTCCACTAAATTAAATGTTTTTACCAAATTCCATCATGTTTGTATATTGTACACTGTATTTTATTATCATGTAATAAAATGACTATCATATGTGTATATTTATTGTTTATTTATGACTGGCCTCCCCTTTAACCTTGTTCCTTCCCTCTATGTATATTTGGGATGGAGGCTTTTCATATATGGTGTCACCAATCACACTCCCCCTCCCATAGGTAGTTAACTTTATCTTAACAGAAATGGTGCACTTTTCTTTCTTTTTTTTTGAAAATTGTTTTTATTGAAATTTCAGGTAAATACAGAACAAAACAGCCTATTGGGCATACCCAGGCTCAAGCACTACTATAAACTAAACTAACATGAAAAAGAGAAAAAAATCAGGTCAATCCTAGAACCTGATTTATGAGTGGTGGAGTGAAAAGAGTAGGCTCTAGTGTTTTGATGCTTCCATCTCCAGATCTCAGTATAATTAAATGCCTGTGCCCAATGAAGCAGGTCTGGTGAATACACCCTATTTGGATTGGTTGAATCCAGGGACGAATCTAGAATAGAATTAAAGTCTCCAGCTAGGTCTAATCTGGAATATTGTAGCGGAGCTGAAAGCTCATACAGCTTGTAGAGGACCTGTTGGTTAAAGGGAGGAGGCACATATATATTCACTAAAGCGTAGACCACAGCGCCGATCTCCAGTAGTAAAATTATGAATCGGCCTTCTTGGTCAGTGTGTAGGTGCAGAACCTTATATGCAAGGGATTTGTTCAGTAAAATGGCCACTCCCCTTGCATAACTAGAATATGTTGTGTGAAATGATTGCCGTACCCAGGGTCTGCATAGTGCCAGGATCTTATTCCCCAGGAGATGAGTCTCCTGCAGGAACAAGATATGGGGCCTGTGATTATTCAGATATTTAAACATTAACGCCCTTTTTACTTTGTCATTTAGACCCTGTACATTCCACGATACCAGTTTTAGCTCCATGAAAGCAGTAACAAATTATGGCACAGCATCTTGATACCTATTTGCGGGGGGTCAGCCCCTATGGGTCCAAGGGGGAGTGTCAAAAAATAACATACTTTGTAGTGGGTACAGTGAGCAGTAGTAGAACACATAAAATATAAGCAGCAGTCAGTGGATGCAGAGCGTACAAAGAAAAAAGAAAAAAAAAAGTAACCCGTGAACTCCCTACTGACCATGAATACCCCTGAAAGAGAATAATAGAACAGAAAACAATAACTATGGTCAGTTTTATACCCAAAACCTAAACTCGGAATCTTAGATCTTCAGACTTCTTAAAAACAAAAAAAGTTCCAAAGTGCAGCTACTCTGTGCTGCTAAGGCCTCCTCAGTTGGCGGGGGAACTGAGAACTGGGGTGTGGGGTTGATACGTCCGTGAGTTACGTCTAACCAGGTAGCTCCGGAGTAGAAGAATGTAAAAGAAATGGTCATTTAGTCTAGAACTAGAAGGATTTTAAGTGATTTGTGGTTCCAGGAGAAAAACAAGAGATCACAATCCGGGGAGAGTCAGCTCTCCAGCCTCCAGGAATAGAGTGGACTCCTGCCCATAACAGTGGCTAAAACTTGCATGAGGGGCTCAGGACACAACTGGCAACAGCCGGTGATGATGCGATTCAGGGAACAATACAACAGAACTAGTGTTCGGCTAAACAGCTCCCCCCGAACATGGCTCTGGAAATAAGATGGAATTCTTGCGGTAACTCTCAGATAGCGACTTGTGGGTGGGCAAACAACTTGAGTTTACCGTAGATTGTTCAGCCATTCATTTGCATCAGCTGGGGAGTCAAAGAACCTGACCGAGCCATTATGAGGGACCCGGAGAAGGCTGGGATACAACATACTGTATTTTATATCTGTCACATACCTGGTGGTGCGAGCCCGATATTGCAGAGAGAGACCTCCCTTGCGTCTCCCACTCCTGGTTCCCTGGTAGAATGACAGGAGACCCAGGAGTGAGGAGGAGCACGGGTGCCTGGCAGGATCAACAAACCGGTGGAGTGACAAGGTCAACTCAGCGGACGAGGTGGGTAATCTGGATAGCAGAGTAGACCGGATCTGGACAGGTGAGTTGGTTCGGTCTAGCAGGTAGGATAGCAGAGCAGGTTGGATCTGGATGGACAGCTTGGCAGACTGGATAGCAGAGCAGACCGGAACTGGACAGGTAAGCTGGTTCAGCAAGCAAACAGGATAGCAGAGCAGGCTGGGTCTGAATAGACAACTTAGCAGACTGGATAGCAGAGCAGGCTGGGTCTGGATGGGCAGCTTAGCAGACTGGAAAGCAGAGCAGGCCGGAACTGGACAGGTAAGCGGGTTCAGCAAGCAAACAGGATAGCAAAGCAGGCTGGGTCTGGATAGACAACTTGGCAGACTGGATAGCAGAGCAGGCTGGGTCTGGATGGGCAGCTTAGCAGACTGGATAGCAGAGCAGGCCAGAACTGGACAGGTAAGCTGGTTCAGCAAGCAAACAGGATAGCAGAGCAGGCTGGGTCTAGATAGACAACTTGGCAGACTGGATAGCAGAGCAGGCTGGGTCTGGATGGACAGCTTAGCAGACTGGATAGCAGAGCAGGCCGGAACTGGACAGGTAAGCTGGTTCAGCAAGCAAACAGGATAGCAGAGCAGGCTGGGTCTGGATAGACAACTTGGCAGACTGGATAGCAGAGCAGGCTGGGTCTGGATGGACAGCTTAGCAGACTGGATAGCAGAGCAGGCCGGAACTGGACAGGTAACTGGTTCAGCAAGCAAACAGGATAGCAGAGCAGGCTGGGTCTGGATAGACAACTTGGCAGACTGGATAGCAGAGCAGGCTGGGTCTGGATGGACAGCTTAGCAGACTGGATAGCAGAACAGGCCGGAACTGGACAGGTAAGCTGGTAAGCAAGCAAACAGGATAGCAGAGCAGGCTGGGTCTGGATAGACAACTTGGCAGACTGGATAGCAGAGCAGGCTGGGTCTGGATGGACAGCTTAGCAGACTGGATAGCAGAGCAGGCCAGAACTGGACAGCTAAGCAAGCCAACAGGAAGCAGGACCTTGGAACAGACTGGATCAATACAGGTGATCAGGTTTGTCACAGGAAACAGAACTTCAGAACCGACTGGAGCAATACAGGTGATCTGGTTCATCACAGGAAACAGAACTTCAGACCGGACTGGAGCAATACAGGTGATCAGGTTCATCAGACTAGGCCGGGTCAGGAATCAGGCTGGCATCAGAGTACAAGGGGATGAGGCAGAAGAATGGTCACAACAAGCCGAGGTCGGGTACAGGCAGATAGCTGGATAGTCACAGGTAAGCCGGGTCAAACAGGACAGAGGTATCAGGATCAGGTTACATACACCACAACGCTGTAGAGCAGACAGCGGGGACCGTCTGCTCAGGCCAGGTTTAAATAGGTCACCTGGCGCCAACAAGAGCGCGCACCTGTCTCCCTGTGCGCGCGCCCGTGCGCGGCCGCACACGTGCAAGCGTCCCGGCGCGCATGCGCAGTGGCGCCTGTGGGCCAGGACGGCCAGGGTTCAGGTTTCTGGCAGGATCTTCATGACAATATATTTTCCCGTAGGCGCTTGCGGACATCATTAAAGGACTTTCTCTTGCACTGTAAGTGGGCCGAGAAATCCGGAAACAGAAGGATTGAGGAGTTTCCATATGGAAGCGAGGGATGTTTGCGAGCTGCGGAAAGGATCCTGTCACGATCCCTGAAGTTCAGAAAGCGGACCAAGAAAGGTCGGGAATTGGCACCAGGAATAGCGCGTCCCGTGGGCACACGGTAAGCATGCTCGACAACATAAGTCGGGGAGATATCTGTGAGGCCCAGCTGATTTTTTAAGAATTCTTCCACAAATTCCGTTGGCCGGTCACCTTCTTCCCCCTCCGGGAGGCCCAAGACACGTACGTTGTTGCGTCTTGTTCTGTTTTCCACATCATCAGATTTAGTGACAAGCAATTGCACCGTACGTTGCAAGTCAATGGTGCACTTTTCAAAGGGCAGGAAACATTGGTAGGTACTAGCAGCTCATAGGGATTAGCAAAAAATAGGAAACCCATATTTTTTTTTTAATTGTCCCTTTTTTCCTTTGTTTTATTCTGTGTATTTCTTGTGTTTTCTTTGTAATGTGCTTTGAGAAGGTACCTTTAAAGGTGCTATATAAAATAAAGTTTGTTATTATTATTATAACTAGGGATGGGCTGAACACCCCCCGATTCGGCTTGCACCAGAACAACTCGAACGGGCAAAAAGTTCTAGCGAACATGCAAACCCTATTAAAGTCTATGGGACACAAACATGAAAAATCAAGTGCAAGTTATGTGCAAGTTGCCATAAATAATTTATGGGGACCTGGGTACTGCCCTAAGGGACATGCATCAATGCAAAAAAATGTTTTAAAACAATTGTTTTTTCAGGAGCAGTGATTTTAATAATGCTTAAAGTGAAACAATACAAATTAAATATTCCTTTAACCACCTCAATACAAGGCACTTCCCCCCCCTTCCTGCCCAGGACAATTTTCAGCTTTCAGCACTGGCACACTTTGAATGACAAATGAGCGGTCATACAACACTGTACCCTAACTAAATTTTTATAATTTTCTTCCCACAAATAGAGATTTCTTTTGGTGGTATATGATCACCACTGGGTTTTTTTTTTTTTGCTAGACAAAGTAAAAAAGACTGAAAATTTTGAAAAAAAAAAGTTTTTCTTTATTTCTGTTATAAAGTTTTGTTTTCTCCTTCACTGATGGTCACTGATGAGGCTGCACTAATTGGCACTGATGAGGCGGCACTGATGGGCACGGATGAGGTGGCACTGATGGGTACTGATGAGGAGGCATTAAATGTAGAATTGATGGGCACTGATAGGCGGCACTGATATGCAACACTGATGGGCACCAATAGACTACACTGATATGCAGCACTGATGGGCACTGATAGGTGGCACTGATGGGCACTACTAGGTGGCAATGACAGGCGGCACTGATGGGCACTGATAGGCGGCACTGATGGGCACTAAGAGATGTTACTGATAGGCAGCACTGATGAGGAGGTACTGACAGGCATTACTGATGGGCATCTGTGAAGGGCACTGACAGGCGTTACTGATGCGCACTGATTGGCACTTTGTTGAGCACTAATTGGTGATTTGGGTGGGCACTAACTGGAAGCTGATGGGCACTGATTGGCATTGTGGTGGGCACCCCTGATGGGGCTGTGCTGATAATCAACGTGCTGATTATCAGTGCACACCCCCCTCTGACAGGAGAGCCGCAGATCGGCTCTCCCTGTCAGCGCGAACCGAGGCAAGCCGATTACCAACACTTCCTGGTTCACGCTGTGATCAGCTGTGATTTGTCACAGCTGATCACGTGGTAAAGAGCCTCTGTCAGAAGCTCTTTACCACGATTGGAGATGCGGTGTGTCAGAGTGACACATCACACCACCTATCGCTGCGACCCCTGCAGGCGCACAATCGCGGCTTATCCTGCTGGACATCATATGACACCCAGTCAGGATAACTGAATCACTTCCCAGGCCATCATTTTGCTATAGGCCAGGCGGGAAGTGGTTAAATATCGTGCCTGGGGGTCCTCTTATGCCGCGTACACACGAAGGGACAATCCCGCGGGATTATCCTCTGGACTCAAGTCCAGCAGACAATCCCCTCGTGTGTGGGCGTCGGCGGACTTTTTGGCGCCAAAGTCCGGCGGACCAAAGTTTTAAGTTTTGTTTTAAAACTATCCGCTGGACTTGGCAGTCCGGCGGACAATCCCGCCGTTAGTAGGCTAGTCCGCTGGACTTTTTAAATAAACGGATTTGCCGCTCGTCGGCAAGTCCGTTCATTTAGCACGTGACTTCAGGTTACGTAGCTAGCGTAGGCAGTAAATGCCGCCGCGCTAGCTCCGTGACCTGGCATGGATTTAAAGGGACTCCCCACACCCAAAAACGGCGTGGGGGTTCCCCCCAAATCCATCTCAGACCCTTATCCGAGCACGCAGCCCGGCCGGCCAGGAAAGGGGTGGGGGGACGAACGAGCGCCCCCCCCCCCCCTCCTGAGCCATACCAGGCCACGTGCCCTCAACATGGGGGGTGCCCTGGGGAAAGGGGGGCCGTGCGGCCCCCCCACCCCAAAGCACCTTGTCCCCATGTTGATGAGGACAAGGGCCTCTTCCTGACAACCCTGGCCGTTGGTTGTCGGGGTCTGCGGGCAGGGGCTTATCGGAATCTGGGAGCCCCCTTTAATAAGGCTGCCCCCAGATACCGGCCCCCCCCCCTATGTGAATGAGTATGGGGTACGATGTACCCCTACCCATTCACCTAAGGTGTAAAATGTAAAGTACAAAAACACACAAACTTTTGAAAAAATATTTTATTGCACTGCTCCTGGGGTCTTCTTCCGTCTTGGGGGTCTTCTCGCCGGCTCCTCCGCTCTCTTCTGCTCTTTTACCTAGCTCTTTCACGAGCGGAGAAGTCCGGCTACTTTCTTCGTCGTCGCCGCCGTCGTCGTCTGGGGGTCTCGATCCGCCTTCGGGGGTCTTCCGGGGTCTTCCGGGGGTCTCTTCTGTTCTTGCGGCGGTCGTCGTCTTCCGCGCCGCCGGCGCCGCCTTCTTCTTCTTGTTCTTCTTCTTGTTCTTCTTCTTCTTCCGATGTTGACCCGTCGCTGTCTATGCCCGGAATGGCAGAGGCACGCTGTGCTGGGACTTATATAGGGACAAGGGGACAGGGTCACATGCTCATGTCACATGGTGACCCCGCCCCCTTGTGATGTCACAGTCCCAGCATGTGACCCTGTCCCCATGTCCCTATATAAGTCCCAGCACAGCGCGCCTCTGCCATTCCGGCCAGAGAGAGCATCGGAAGAAGAAGAAGAACAAGAAGAAGAACAAGAAGAAGAAGGCGGCGCCGGCGGCGCGGAAGACGACGACCGCCGCAAGAACAGAAGAGACCCCCGGAAGACCCCCGAAGACCCCCGAAGGCGGATCGAGACCCCCAGACGACGACGGCGGCGACGACGAAGAAGGTAGCCGGACTTCTCCGCTCGTGAAAGAGCTAGGAAAAAGAGCAGAAGAGAGCAGAGGAGTCCGGCGAGAAGACCCCCAAGACGGAAGAAGACCCCCGGAGCAGTGCAATAAAATATTTTTTCAAAAGTGTGTGTGTTTTTGTACTTTACATTTTACACCTTAGGTGAATGGGTAGGGGTACATCGTACCCCATACTCATTCACATAGGGTGGGGGGCCGGTATCTGGGGGCCCCCTTATTAAAGGGGGCTCCCAGATTCCGATAAGCCCCCGCCCGCAGACCCCGACAACCAACGGCCAGGGTTGTCGGGAATAGGCCCTTGTCCTCATCAACATGGGGACAAGGTGCTTTGGGGTGGGGGGGCGCACGGCCCCCCTTTCCCCAGGGCACCCCCCATGTTGAGGGCACGCGGCCTGGTACGGCTCAGGAGGGGGGGGGGGCGCTCGTTCGTCCCCACCCCTTTCCTGGCCGGCCGGGCTGCGTGCTCGGATAAGGGTCTGAGATGGATTTGGGGGGAACCCCCACGCCGTTTTTTTCGGCGTGGGGATTCCCTTTAAATCCATGCCAGGTGACGGAGCTAGCGCGCCGGCATTTACTGCCTACGCTAGCTACGTACCTGAAGTTACGTTCGAAATGAACGGACTGCTCCGTGTGTGGGCAAGTCCGTTCATTTTCAAAAGTCCCGCGGACTTTGGCCAGCGGATTGTCCGCCGGAGAAGTGTGTGGGCAAGTCCACACGCTCGGAAAGTCCGGCGAAGCCAGCTGGAAAGTCCGGCGGATTGTCCGCTGGACTAAGTCCGCCGGCAAAAGTCTGCACGTGTGTACGCGGCATTAGTCTGCCTGTAAAGTGATGCATCTGTGTGATGTGTCAGTGCCGCAGCAATAATGACATTTCTAAAGGAAAAAATCTAATTTAAACTTGCTCGTGGCTGAAATGTATTGCCAGCTCCCGGCAACCTTGAGTGGAGTGTGTGAACAAGTTTTGCTTTTTGACTGCTGGTGATTGCTGGGTTTCATTTTTAGGTTCTTTTTGGGGCTTCTCCTTGTAGCTTTTTAACACCTTTTTCTTTCACTTTTTAAACACATTTTTATTTCTTTGCTTCCTTCAGCCTACTAATTAAGGGGAGTGGTTAATTGGTCACAGGTGATTGAGGCCTATATAACCTTCTGTAGAACTCATTGTGAGCCTGATCATCTTTTTTTTTTTTCAAATTCGTTTTTATTGAAAATTAAGATTTTGTAGAAACAGAGTACAAACATTGTACGGTAAATATAAAAGAAGAAATAGCGGGTTACATAGTATGATATGAAGTTTCCAAAATTACAGTGCAGTCGCTTCTTAAGTGCTTTAAGTATAGATCAGAGATGGGTAGGGAGTCTCTCCCAGAGATATACGTATTTCTATTATAACCAGAAGTAGGTGGGGTAGGAGGAGGGGGGGGGGGGGGATGGAGCGCACAAAGGTGGAACAAGAGAACATTTCATGAGAAACATTTCTGGCAGCTGTACAAAATAGGTGAACAATTATCTATTGTCTTTTATACCATGAAGACCATACATCCCAATGACTTTGTAGCAGCTGGTTTCTGCCTTCCTTTTTTGCTATCATTGACTCAAAAAGGTAGTTAGTATGTGTGATATCTAAGACCTCAGATACATTAGGGGTTACATTCGATTTCCAGTTTTTGGTTATGATTGATCTGGCAGCTAGAAAAATGTGTGTTACTACCGTACGATAGTTAGGGGGAAACTTCTCAATATTGAGGTTCAATAAGGCCATTCCAGGGTCAGGAGACAGGAGAATTCCAGTAATCCGAGATATACTTGAGAAAACACTTTTCCAGAAACTGGTCAAGTTCTTACATTTCCAGAATATATGTATTATGTTACCTACATCTCCGCAGTCCCTCCAGCACAGGGGGGAGTTGTCTTGGTAGCATTTGGACATTCTGTACGGGGTGAGAAACCATCTTTGAGCTATTTTTAACGAAAGTTCCCAGTGGTTCACACACCTAGAAGCTTTGTATAAGGATTTGAATGCCAATCTCCATTGTTCAGTTGTGTAGGATTCTCCTATCTCCTGTTCCCATTTGTGGAATGGTGGTAGTTTAGTGAACAGTGTCTTGTTTTGAAAGTGGTTGTAAAAAAGTCTTATGCCCTTTGTGGAGTTGGAGTCTCTACTGAGGAATTCCCTCACGTCACTTTGTATGGGAATATGTTTTTTTTTAGGGAATTCAGGAAATGCGACAGTTGGAGGTATTTAAAAAAAGTCGGTCTGGGGAATAGAGTGTTTTGAACTTAAATCAGTAAAGGGCCTGAGTATTTTGTTGTCGTATAGGTCAGATAGTGAAGTGATACCCTGTCTCACCCATCCAGAGAAGTTTGCGTTCGGGATTGCGCTGTTCATGACCTCTAGAGGAATCGTAAGATGTGAGTCCATGTCAGAAGGTGTGTTATTTTTATGAAGGTCCCTCCATGCCATGAGTGTTGCCCTAATAGTAAGTGGGAGTGTTTGAAGGGAAAATGGTTTCCAGGTATCTATAAGCAAGAGGTGGTAAAGGTTGTGTGTTGGGCATAGTGCCTGTTCTAGTCTGCACCAGGGGTTAGTTGGCTGTGAGGGGAACCAGTACTTAAGTTGGGTAAAAAGTGCTGCTCTGTGATAGTCTTTTAGATCTACAAGCCCCATTCCCCCCGCTAGTCTATGCTTGACAAGAAGTCGTTTGGAGCATCTCGGCGTTTTGAGTTCCAAATGTACTGTTTTAGTAGAAGGTTGAGTGTCTTGAGATGGGACGGTTTTAGTGGGGTTGGGAGAGTACGAAAGACATACAAGATTTGGGGGAGAAGTAGCATTTTGAATGATGCAAGGCGGCCGGACCATGTCAATTCTGTTTTAGACAAGCGTTGAGTATCTGACGTTAGTTTGGTTATTAGAGGAGTGTAGTTGGCTTCTGCTAGTTTGCTAGGGTCTGCTGTTAAATGGAGTCCTAGGTAGGGTATACTGGAGGAGCTCCACGTATAGGGAAAGTTGTGACGCAGTTGTTATTGGAGATGGGCGGGTAGGTTAATTCCTAGGATGAGGGATTTAGTGAAATTCACTTTGTAGTAAGATATTTGGCTAAATTTGACAAGAATGGTGTGGGCTTGGGATAGAGAGGTCTGGGGTGAGGTCAAAAGGAGGATGATGTAATCTGCGAAAAGGTTTATGTTATTGGATTCACCTAGTATATTAAATCCTGGGGTTCCTGGGAGGGATCTAATTTTCTCAGCTAGTGGTTCTATGACCAGGTTGAAAATTGAGGGTGAAAGGGGGCATCCCTGCCTAGTACCGTTGGTGATAGAGAAGGGACGGGATAACATGTTCGACGTGTACACTTGGGCGCAGAGTATAGGGCGAGGATTGCTGAGAGAATGAAGCCGGTGAAACCGAATTTCTCCAGTGTTTGCTTCATGTAGCCCCAGTGGACCCTGTCGAATGCCTTCTCCGCGTCCAAGGACAACAGCAGATAAGGCACTCGACAGGAGTCCGCATGCTGCAGGATATTCACAACCCTACGTGTGGCGTCGGCTGCCTGTCTGCCCTTAGTAAACCCGGTCTGATCTGGATCGATCAGCGTTGGTAGGATTGACAAGAGTCTGTAGGAGATAATTTTGGCATATAATTTTACGTCCGTATTTAGAAGGGAGATAGGTCTGAAGTTGGGTGGGGTGTCAGGTGATTTGCCAGGTTTTGGAATAGTGACAATATAAGCATTCAACATTTCGGATGAGAAAGAGGCCGAGGACGCCGCTTCTGAGAATACTTCTTGAAGAGGAAGAAGCAGGGTGTCTGAGAATGTTTTATAGTAACTATTCGGCAGCCCATCTGGACCTGGAGACTTGCCGTTGGGTAGTGTTTGAATAGCCTTGCGGACCTCAGACTCAGTAAAGGGAGAATTTAATGCTTCGAGTTGTGATGTTGTAAGTGTGGGGAGCGATAAGTCATTCAAAAATTTGCTAATTTCCTCCGCTGAAGGTTGAGGGGTGTTTGAGTCGTTTTTTAAATTGTAGAGGGAGGAGTAGTATTCAGCGAAGGAATCAGCAATGTTCTGTGGATTATAAATTTTGTGTCCGTCCGACGGGCTCGTGAGGTAGGAGATTCTAGTTTTGGCTCTTTGGTCCTTCAGTTTTTGAGCTAGGAGTTTTCCTGCTCTATTGCCAGCTGAGTAGTGGTTGGCTTTAAGGTACAGTAAGTGTCTGTTGTGTTGTTCTAGCAACATGAGTCTGAGTTCTGCACGGAGGCTGTCTATTTGGTTTGCTGCTGAGAGGTCAGGGGTGGTTTTATTTTGGGCTTGTCAGCTCTGCAATTCTAGTAATTTGATCTTGGATAAGAGTGAATCAGTTCTGCTATTTACCTTGAACCTGCTTGCCAAGCCGTTGCCGGTTCCTTTCAGCTCTGCTATTCCTGTGATCCTGCCAGCTCTGCTATCCAGTTTACCTGTGAGCCTGCTTTCCAGTGATCCTGCCAGCTCTGCTATCCGGTGTACCTGTGAGCCTGCTTCCTGTGATCCTGCCAGCTCTGCTATCCAGTTTACCTGTGAGCCTGCTTTCCTGTGATCCTGCCAGCCAGCTCTGCTATCCGGTTTACCTGTGAGCCTGCTTCCCAGAGATACCTGTGAGCCGCCTGCTCAGCTAACCTGTTTCCTTCCCACCGGTCTGTTGATCCTGCCAGGCACCCGTGCTCCTCCTCACTCCTGGCTCTCCTGTTCCCACACCAGGGGACCAGGAGTGGGAGACGCAAGGGAGGCCTCTCCCTGCAATCTCGGGCTCGCACCACCAGGTACGTGGCAGTAGAAGACAGCCATGTCTGAGCCCGAGCAGGGAGCCCCCGCCATGGAGGGGCTATGCCAACACCTGGCAGGTCTGACCGAAGCGGTGAAGAACCTCCAGCAGGGTTATACCCGGCTGGAGGAACGGGTACTGGCCCTGTCTGGTCCATCCAGTACCCAAGGAACCCCTCACCCAGCAATACCCCCAACGGGGCCTGCACCTACCCAGACTATAGTGATGCTACCACCTGAGCCTAAGGTACCTACTCCAGAGAAATTTACGGGTGCCCGTGGTAGCTTCAGAACTTTCCGTAACTCCTGTGAACTCCATTTTGCCCTGCAACCTAGGACCTTCTCTTTAGAGACCACCAAGGTGGGTTTTGTGGTAGCCCTACTGACTGGGGATCCCCAAATCTGGGCCCACCGTCTCGTGGAACAAAAGGATGCAGCATTGACCAGTCTCTCCACCTTTTTTGATGCCATGGCGCAGCTTTATGAGGACCCCCAACTCTCAACCACTGCGGAGGCCGCCTTACGTTCTCTCCAACAGGGTCGAAGACCAGCAGAGGACTATGTGGCTGAGTTCAGGCGTTGGGGTGCCGACACCGACTGGAACGATGCTGCCCTCCGTCACCAATTCCGCATGGGCCTCTCAGACGCACTCAAGGACGAGCTCGCCAGAGTGGGGGTACCCCAGACCCTGAATTCCCTCATAGACCTAAGCATCCAAATTGACCGGCGCCTACGGGAGCGTAGGGCCGAACGAACCTTGGGGTCCCCAAGACCTACCTGGATGCTCCCCAGGGGTCCTAGTCACTTCCGCACTGCTCCCCCTGTTAAACCTACTCATGCCTCTTCAGCATCAGTACCCATGCAACTTGGACTCCTGCGGCCTTCTCTCACCCCAGCAGAACGTCAGAGACGCCGCAGCAACAACCTGTGCCTGTATTGTGGAGAGCCCGGTCATTATGTTCGGAACTGCCCGGCTAAACTCCGTAAGTTCCCCACTATTCTCTCCAGTTATGTGGATCCTGTGACCGGGGTTTCATCTCATCTTGCCCTTTCTGTTTCCTTCCAGTTCTCAGGAAGGACCCTACAAACCACAGCTATCATTGACTCTGGTGCCTGCAGTTGCTTTATGGACTCTGCTTTTGCTGCCCGGCATCGAATTCCTCTCCGTCTGAGAAAACAAGGCCTGTCTGTCCACCTGGCGGATGGGTCCACCATCAAATCTGGCCCAGTGACTCAGGTGACTGCCCCATTGCACACAGTGATCTCAGAGTCACATCAAGAACTGTTATGTTTGGACATAATTTCTTCTCCCTTGTTTCCAGCCATTCTAGGGATCCCCTGGCTGCAAGCACACAACCCGGTCATCCACTGGTCCACAGGAGAGGTGGCCTTTTCTTCTCCCTACTGCCAAAGGTCCTGCGGCTCCTTGGCCCCCGCAGGACCCTCTGCTCTGCTCTGCCTCGAAAACGAGGCAGGTCTACGTCAGTCCATCCCTGAAGTCTACCATGCATACCTGGATGTGTTTAGTAAACAAAGGGCAGATGTGCTGCCACCACATAGGCCCTATGACTGTCCCATTGAACTCCTTCCCGGGGCCAAGATTCCCTTCGGTAGGGTTTTTCCGTTAACAGAGGTGGAGCAGGGAAAATTAAAGGACTATATTGATGATAACCTGAAAAAAGGGTTTATCCGCCCATCTACGTCTCCTGCAGGTGCAGGAATATTTTTTGTAGAAAAGAAGGACCATTCTCTCAGACCCTGTGTGGACCACCGTGCCCTAAACGAGGTCACAGTCAAAAATCGCTACCCGCTTCCCCTGGTACCTGAACTGTTTCAGAGGCTTGGCACGGCCTCCATCTTTTCTAAACTGGACCTCAGAGGGGCATACAATTTGATACGTATAAAGGATGGGGACGAATGGAAGACGGCATTTTGGTCTCGATTTGGGCACTTCGAGTACCTGGTGATGCCGTTTGGACTCTGTAACGCCCCCGCTACCTTCCAGGCCTTTATAAATGATGTACTTCGAGACTTCCTTGATGTTTTTGCTGTTGTTTATCTTGATGACATACTAATTTTCTCTTCCTCCCTAGAGCTGCATCGTGGACATGTTAAAAGTGTGTTGGGTCGTCTCCGGCAACATGGCCTCTATGCCAAGGCAGAAAAATGTCTCTTTGAGGTAGAAAGCATACCCTTCCTAGGTTTGATCATCTCCAGTAGAGGCATCCGGATGGACCCCCAGAAAATCTCAGCCATCCTGGATTGGCCAGTTCCCGCAGATAAAAAGGGGATCCAGCGATTCATTGGCTTTGCCAATTTTTATCGCAAATTCATCAAGGGATTCTCGGCCATAGTGGCACCCATTACTCAACTCACCAAACAAGGTACCCGTTTTCATTGGTCCCCTGAGGCCCAAGGGGCCTTCGAGGCCCTCAAGGGGCTCTTTACCTCAGCCCCTATCCTGAAGCATCCAGATCCTTCTCTGCCCTTTGTCCTCGAAGTGGATGCCTCAGAGATAGCTGTAGGGGCCATCCTGTCCCAGAGACAGGGCATCAAAGCCCTGCTACACCCCGTGGCATTCTTCTCACGGAAACTGTCCCCAGCCGAGAAGAACTACGATGTGGGGGATCGGGAATTACTGGCCATAAAGACCGCCCTTGAGGAATGGCGTTACCTGCTAGAGGGGGCTACTCACCCAATCCTGATCTTCACAGATCACAAGAATCTAGAGTACCTGAAGACTGCCAAGAGGTTAAAACCTAGACAGGCCCGTTGGGCCTTATTTTTCTCTCGTTTTACTTTTCACGTGACATATCGTCCGGGTTCCAAAAACGCGAAGCCGGACGCTCTGTCTCGTATGTATCACAAATCCCAGGATGGTTCCCCTCCAGACACTATCCTTGCCCCTGGAAACTTTCTCCTGCTACAGAAAGACCTACTGTCCAAGCTCAGGCGGGCTTCCAGTGGCCTCATACCCACTCCCGGTCCTGGGTTGCAGGCCAAGGATGGGCTATTGTGGCATGGGGATAAGATTTTCATTCCCGAGGGTCTGCGGGTAACCGTCCTGGAATTGTGCCATGATCACAAGCTTGCCGGACACTTTGGTGTCACCAAAACCACTGAATTGGTACAACGTACCTTCTGGTGGCCTCAGCTAAGGGAAGACTGCAGGAAATTTGTGGAAACATGCACTGTGTGTATTCGGAGCAAGAGTCACAGAACCAAAGCCTGGGGCTTACTCAAGCCATTACCAGTCCCAGATCGCCCCTGGAAAATGCTGTCCATAGATTTCATTGTGGAACTGCCCCCAGCAGAGGACCACACTACGATCTTCGTGATAGTTGATCGTCTGTCAAAGATGGCACACTTTGTTCCCATGAAGGGTACCCCTTCTGCCTCAGAAACCGCACAAGTGTTCATCCGAGAAGTCATCAGACTCCATGGGGTACCAGCCAACATAGTGTCCGACCGAGGGGTACAATTCACCTCTCGGTTTTGGAAATCACTCAGCAAGGCCCTCAATATTGAGCTATCGTTTTCTTCCGCTTATCACCCTCAAACCAATGGGCAGACCGAAAGAACCAATCAGACCCTGGAACAATATCTTCGATGCTTTTCTTCCTTCTCCCAAGACGATTGGATCTCCCTGTTACCAGTTGCCGAGTTTGCATATAACAATGCTATCCACTCGGCCACCCAACAGACACCTTTTTTCGCCAACTATGGCTTTCATCCTTCATTTCTGCCCAATTCTCTTCCTGAATGTACTGTGCCCGCAGTCCAGGAGAAGATTGACTTCTTTGCTTCCAATAACCAACTCCTGCAGGACACCATGGCCCGGACCCAGGAACATAACAAACAGTCTTTGACCGAAAGAGGCGTGGAGAATTGGTACTGGCACCGGGTGACACAGTGTGGCTCTCCACCTTGAATCTGAAATTGGCTTGTCCCTCAAAGAAACTGGGCCCTAAGTTCTTAGGTCCCTTTCCAGTCAAACGAAAGATTAATGAAGTAGCCTATGAGTTGGAACTTCCTGATTCCCTCAAAGTCCATCCAGTCTTTCATGTTTCCCTGTTAAAGCCCTCCACTTCCAACCCCTTTTCCAACAGGAGGACGGTACCCCCGGACCCAGTCTTGGTAGATGGCGAGGAAGAATATGAGGTAGAGGCCATACTAAATGTTAGAAAAAGGAGAAATCAGAACCAGTTTTTGATCAAATGGAAGGGATATGGTCCTGAAGAAAATTCCTGGGAGCCCGAGTGTAATATCCATGCTAAGAGTCTAGTTCAAGCCTTCAAAAGAGCTCACCCTGAGAGATTTGCCCAGAGGGGCACCCGGAGCCTGCTTCCTGTGATCCTGCCAGCTCTGCTATCCGGTTTACCTGTGAGCCTGCTTCCTGTGATCCTGCCAGCTCTGCTATCCAGTTTACCTGTGAGCCTGCTTTCCAGTGATCCTGCCAGCTCTGCTATCCGGTGTACCTGTGAGCCTGCTTCCTGTGATCCTGCCAGCTCTGCTATCCAGTTTACCTGTGAGCCTGCTTTCCTGTGATCCTGCCAGCTCTGCTATCCGGTTTACCTGTGAGCCTGCGTCCTCTGCCTTTTTGCCCTAGAGCACATCTGAATTAGTATACCCCTGATATACGCCTTATGGGCACACCATAAGGAAAAAGAGTTAGTAACAGAGTCCTTGTTTAATATAAAGTACTCAATTAAGTGCTTCTTCACCAACGCTATTTGTTCCGGTTGTTGCATCAAGGACATATTAGCTCGCCAGATGTAAGCTGGCGAGGGTGAGTGTTTCTCCTCCACCACCACAGAGACAGGCGCATGGTCAGACCATGTTATGTCATGTATGGTGGAGGAGGAGATTCTTTGTAACAGATTTTTGTCCGTTAGGATAAAGTCTATGCGGGAGTAGGTATTATGCCTGGAAGAATGGAAGGTATAGTCTCGTTCTGTGGAGTGTTGACACCTCCAGACGTCATACAGTTCTTCGGAGTGTAGGATGCGTTGAAGGGACGGTGGGGGTCTTTTGGCTTTGGAGGTAGTGTCGATCTTGTAATCTATTGTTGCATTGAAGTCCCCACATACAATAACCGCTCCTGTTTTGAAGGAGTTTATCTTGTACATTAATTTCCTCAGAAATCATACCTGGTGTGTGTTAGGGGCGTAGATGTTTATCAGGGTGTAAGGGCGGTTATTGAGTGTGCAGTTCATCATTATGTAGCGACCTTCAGGGTCTGCTTGCAATTCTTGCAGGGAGAATGACACAGAGTCTTTTATTGCTATGACTACGCCTTTCTGTTTCTTGGTGGAGGAAGCATGGAAGACATGAGGGAAGCTTCTATGATGAAAAGAAGGGGTGTCCGTGGAGGACCAGTGTGATTCCTGCAGACAGATAACATCTGCATGGAGTTTGCGAGCTTCTTTCCAAACTGATGCCCTTTTGGCTGGATGATTCAGGCCGTGGACATTAAAGGATGTTATTGTGATAGCCATACTGGGTGTGGTGTGAAAAGAGAAGAGTACCTTAGATGCTTCATATGCGGTGGTCTGGGGTCCAGGCGGCGGGATGCAGCGGTTGAGGTGTCTTGAGGGAGCCTTTGTTTCCACAGTGTACGATCCATCCGGAGGAAGGGTGACAGGTTAGGGGGAGAAAGGTGGGGAGGAAAAGAGATCAGAGTGTCAATATTTAAACAAAACACAAAAAGTTTTAGTAAAAAGGTAGATTCCTTGCGGGATCTGGTGGCAGTCGTACTGCACATAACTCGTTTAGGGGAGCTAAGTGGGTTTTCCGCTCCAGCTTTGTGGAAACTCGTAGGTTCGGGTTGAGAGTCACTTACGAGGTCCATTAGATTTGTGTGATTTTTTCTTGTGTGACACTAGTTGCCACTCCTCCAGAGTGCTTGTCATGGGTGACATGCGTCTTTCATCAGCTGTATTTTTGGGGAGTATGTCCCAGTCTCTCAGCAGGGCTAGGCCTTCGTTGAGCGAGGTGATCACTGAGGTTTTCCCATCATAGGTGACGGTTAGTTTTGTGGGGTATCCCCATCTGTACGTGATGTTGTGATTACGTAGAGCCTTGGTTACAGTAACGAGAGACTTACGTTTCTGCATGGTATATTGTGACAAGTCTGCATAGACTTGTATATTGGTGTATTGGTCGGTAGGTTGGGCACATTTCCTGAAGGCGGACATGAACTGGTCCTTTACATGGTAGAAGTGTACCCTCATTAGCACGTCTCTTGGGATGTTATCAGGGAGATGGGTTGGCTTAGGGAGCCTGTGGATTCTATCTATCACCAAGTCTGATGCGGTCAGCGTAGGTAGGTATGTCGAAAGAAGGTCTTGGGCATATTGCTGTAGTTGTGCAGGCTGGATGGATTCTGGGACCCCTCTGACCTTTACATTGTTCCTTCTTGACCTATCTTCAAGGTCAGCGACCTTTGCCTTCAGCCATGTGACCTCGTCTGATTGTTCATTGTGGGAATCAACTAGGGTGTTGTAAGATGTGGCATATTCCCCCATTTTGGATTCTACGTGGTCTATTCTGGTCCCCAGTTCTCCCATTTCGGATTTAAAGTTGCGCATACAGTCCATCATGTCAGCATGCATGGAGCTGCATAGTGAGACAAGCATGTCTTTTAAAGTGGTATCTGACAGTGGCTGGTTGGAGGTGGGGAAAGCGTTGATAGTGTCAGCTAACTCTCTGGTATCTTCAAGGGATGTGGCTGAGTCACTGACCTTATGGCCGCCTGGGCCTGGTGTCATCCGGGGCCTTGATTTGGCTGGGCTGCCTGATATAGGAGTTGAGGCATCTGGCGATCGCTGCTGGGAAGCTGGATCTGGGCTCAGGCCCGGTGATGATGCCTGGGAGCCGCGTGAGGAGGCCGGGGATCCGCCGCCGGCGCCATCTTGGACTAGGCCGCGGGCCTTGGGAGGAAAGAAGTCGTTCAGCCGCTTCGGCTGGTTCGGGTTCTGCCTCTTTCTAGTCATCCCTGAGGGCGAAGGGGACCTTTGGGGATCCGATTGCGGTGTTTCCCGGTGTAAAATTTGCCTCGTTGTAGCTGGGTTTCCGTCGCTGGAGCGGAGCTCACGGTCTATGCGTCCATCAGCTAGCGCGGTAGCCACGCCCCCCCGAGCCTGATCATCTTTGAGCTTGCTGGAACTTAGACCAAGTGGAACTGGACTAAGTGGTGAGTTAAAAAAAACAGAGTTAGTGGAACTGGACTAAGTGGTGAGTTAAAAAAACAAGTTGAGTTGAAAACAAGAGGTTGTAACAGGGGTCAAGTACCTGTGTAGGGTGAGTGTGTACCTGTGTATTGTAAGTACAGGAGTTCTGCGAGTGCACGTGGGCTGTATTGAGTATTAGTGTCAGGTAGTATCTGTGTATTGTGAGTACCTGAGTGTTGTCTGAGTAGTGTGTGTGGGTCATTAGTACTTGTGTATTGTGTGTGTGTGTGTGTGTGTGTTTGTGTGCACGTTGGTCTGTGAGTGCACGTTGGTCAGTGGGTGCACATTGGTCAGCGGGTGCATGTTGGTCAGCGAGTACCTGTGTATTTTCTTGTTGAGTACCTGTGTATTGTCTTGTTCAGTATTAGTGTCCAGAAGCTAGTTGTTAGGTAAATTTGGACAGGGTATAATCCCAAATCCTCATTAAATTAGTAGGTACGATGCCCGGTGGGTGTGGAGATGCAAATTGGTGTACATCTTGCGGCATGTATGCGTTCCTTGATCATCCGATTGAAGGCAAATACTGCTGTGCAAAATGTAAGCACATTGTTTCCCTGGAAGCCCAGGTTCTGAATCTGGGGAAGCAACTGTCAGGACTGAGAATTCCCTCCATTCTAAAGGAGAGCCAGGAACGTACACGGCAGGTGCAGGCAGGGGCCAGCACAGAGGCGGGTGGAGACAAAGAGGTGCAGGCACTAGGAAAGATTAGATGGGTGACAGTCAGGAAGGGTAGAGGGGGAAGTGCCAGGGAAGTGCCCTATAAATACGCTCCATTGAGTGACACTAGTGAAATCAATTAGGGACCAGCACTGCTGTAGCTGAGGGACTCTTTTAGCTGCCGGGGAAGAACTCCTCCAGTGAGAGTGGGGGGGAAGCGAAGAGAAAGGAAAGACAGATTCTGGTGGTAGGGGACTCAATTCTTAGAAGGACAGAGAGGGCAATCTGTAACAAAGACCTAAAGCGCCAAACTATATGTTGTCTACCGGGCGCTCGGATTCGGCACATCACCGATCTGGTGGACAGATTACTGGGAGGGGCTGGGGAAGACCTGGCTGTCATGGTGCATGTTGGCACCAATGACAAAGTCAGAGGTAGATGGAGTGTCCTAAAGAACTATTTTAGGGACTTGGGAGCTAAATTGAGGAAAAAGACCTCCAAGGTAGTATTCTCAGGAATACTACCAGTACATCGAGCCACACCAGAAAGGCATAAGGAGATTAGGGAAGTAAACAAGTGGCTGAAGAGCTAGTGTAGTATGGAGAATTTTGGGTTCCTGGAGGACTGGGCCGACTTCTCAGTCGATCACCAGTACTATAGAAAGGAACGGACTTCACCTAAATGAGGAGGGTGCAGATCAGCTGGGAGTAAAGATGGCCAAAAAAGTTAGAGAGGTTTTTAACTATATAAATCACACAAATAGGAAATATAAGGGGAATACAAAGACACTGAATTTCAAAAGAGACAACTTCCCTAAACTACAAACCTTGTTAAAAGGCATGAATTGGGATAAAATCTTAGGAACAGGGTTTGTTTTAAGAGCATATTAAATAAGGGCATTAGCCAATGTATCCCATTGGGTAATACATTTAAAAGATTGAACAAAAGTCCTGGATGGCTAAACTCCAATGTAAAAATGCATATAAAAGCAAAGAAGAAGGCCTTCAAAAAATACAAGATTGAGGGATCATCATCAGCATTAAGACTTTATAAAGAATGCAACAAGAAATGTAAGGGTGCAATTAGGGTGGCTAAGATAGAACACGAAAGACACATATCGGAGGAGAGCTAAAAAAAATCCCAAGAAATTCTTTAAGTATGGAAACAGTAAAAAAGGGAGGACAGACAATATTGGCGCCATAAAGAATGAGGAAGGACATCTGGTTACAAAGGATGGGGAGATGGCGAAGGTATTGAATTTATTCTCCTCCTCAGTCTTCACAACGGAATCGGGGGGGTTCAGTAACCTGCAGTGTTTATCCTTATGACACATCACAGAAATCACCTCCATGGTTAACAGAGGACTTAAAATTAGACTTGGGAAACTTAACATTAATAAATCACCGGGACCAGATGGCTCTGGCATCGCTCCGTCAATCCCCGCTGAGCAGGAAGATGACAGGTCTGTCTCTGCACATTGTGCAGGGATGGACCTGTTAGAGTGCTGCTCTCCCCTGTGGGAGTTTGGATGACAACGGACCGCAGAGTCTGTCGTTTCCCGATCGGATCCTCAGACAGATGGAAAAGTAGGTCTTTCCTCCGTCACACTTTTTCGGATCGGAGCGGGTCGGATGTCAGCAGACATGTCACCGCTGACATCCGACACTCCATAGAGGTCTATGGAGCATCTGTTCAGGTCCACCTAAAAAACTGACAGGCGGACCTGAATGGATCGTTTGTGTAAAAGAGGCCTTAGGCTTGTTCTATTTGGGTCCACGGCATAAGAGAGGGAGGTTTGAACCACAGCTTAAAGTGATTGTAAAGTCTCGTTTTTATTTCTCTAAAAATAACAATGTCACGCTTCAAAATTGCACACGCTAGTGCAATGGCGCCAAACTTCCATACTTAAAAATCCCCATAGGCGACACTTTCAATTTTTTTTACTGGTTACATGTTTTGAGTTACAGAGAAGGTCCAGGGCTAGAATTATTGCTCTCGCTCTAAAATTCACGGCGATACCTCACGTGTGTGATTTGAACACCGTTTACATATGTGGGCGCGACTTCCGCATGCGTTTGCTTCTGCGTGCCAGCACATGGGGACAAGGGCACTTTACATTTTTTTTTTTTTTTTATTGTTAATTTAACTTTTATATTTCTAGTTTGACACTTTTGTTTTACATTTTTTTTTTAATCACTTTTATTTTTATTTTATTTTTATTACAATCCGTTGGATTTTTTCCGACGGATTTTGTCCAACACTGGTGTTGCATACACACGGTCGGACAAAGTTGTCTGAAAATCCGATCATCCTGAAGGTGGTGACATTTGTTGCGTACGACGGGACTACGTAGAGGCTAGTAGCCAATAGCTTTGGTCTTGTAATGTGATCAGAGCATGCGTGGCACTTTGTCCGTCGGAATTCGCTACACACGATCGGAAAAAGTCCAATAGGACTTTGTTGTCGGAAAATGTGAGAGCAGGATCTCAAACTTTTTCCGTCGGAAATTCCGACTGAAAAAGTTCCATGGAGCCCACACACGGTCGGAATTTCCGACAACATGGTCCGATAGGACATTTTCCATCGGAAAATCCGACCGTGTGTATGGGGCATTAGAATCATCTGGTCTACTGTGTTAGATAATTGATGCAACTCCTGATGGGTGGACCCTAGTGACGAAACATGTAGAAATTCATAGATGCTACAATACATTTACTCATTTAAGGACCAATTGTGCATTTTGTTGTGATATCTTCATGATTATTATCTACTGTACGTATAGTGTTTCATTATATATGGATCTTTTTACTGCTAATGTTTATACAATTTTCCTTAGTGACCCCACAAAATCCTTAGAGGAACTCATGAATCTTGTATCTGCATTTGGACAGCTCTCTGGGTTTCGCATCAACTGGGAGAAATCGGTGTTAATGCCGCTACATAATGTAAACACTTCTTTACCAGACTGTGCTAAACAAATTCAAATAAAACACAGAATTAGGTACTTAGGGATTGAGGTAACACGGAAAGTGGGGGATTATATTGACCTTAACCTTAGACCATTATTGACTAGGCTCAAAGATAAATGTCAGACCTGGTGCAAACTTCCATTAACCGTGATTGGAAGGGCAAATCTTATAAAGATGATCTGGGCCCCACAATTATTATATATTTTTCACAACTGCCCGATGTGGATAGCTGCATTTTGGTTTAAAAGGATAGAATCGCTTTTTCGCGAACTTATCTGGAAGAAAAAATATGCACGTATTAAACTAACAACTTTAATGCTGGCCAAAGATGAGGGGGGACTCGCTATTCCACATCCAAAAAATTATTTTTTGGCCTCACAAACCCAGCATTTCTATGGCTGGACAGAAGTAGATGAGAATGATCCGATACAAGCATTATTACTCCCACTGGGTAAAGGATACTCATTGATGTCCCTACTAGAGACAAAAACTTTTCAAAAAGATAAGAAATTCATAACAGGCGGACTATTTAATAAGGTATGGCTAGCAATAAAAAAGATTACTAGTATTGCTGGCTATACCTCCTATACACCAATATGGAATAACGCAAATTATGAGGAAGTACAGAGATTGGAGGGATTTGGGTTTTGGCAAACTCAGGGGCTGAGATTTGTGGAACAACTGTTTTGGAATGATAATATAAAATCATTTGCGCAAATATCTGAGGAATTTAGGATTCCAAGACAGAGGTTCTTTCAATATCTCCAGCTTAGACATGCCTTTCATGACCAGGCCCGTACATCTGTATTTATGCTTAACGAATCCAAAATAACAACACTGTTGAAGAAAAGGGACCAAAAGAAGGGACTTATATCTAAAATTTATGAGATAATGCAGAAAAAATTTGAGGAAGAGGTAGAGGTGCCGGCTAGGAAGCAATGGGAGCGAGACCTGGGAGCACTGACTGATGCTCAGTGGTCGGAGGTCTTGTCTGCGATCCCAAAGGTATCACTGTCGGATACTCAAAAACTAACACAAATCTTTATTACGCATAGATCATACTATACACCTGAGAAATTATTTAAGTGGAAACGCAGAGAGTCCCCTTTATGCCCTCGATGTAGTGGCGCACCGGCTAATTTAATAATTTAATACACATGTTGTGGAGATGTCCCAAACTCCATCGATATTGGCAGGATATAATCCAAAATATAAATAGTGTACTAGGAATAGAAATGCTATTAGATCCAAATCTATGCTTATTAAATATAGTGGCGGAACCAAATATCTCAAAAAATATCCATACCGCACTGAAGAGAGGCCTATTTCAGGCACGAAAACTAATAGCCCAGAAATGGATATCTATATATCCTCCGACGGTTGAAGAATGGAGAACACAAATAAAAGAAACTATATTAAAGGAGGAATTTATTTATACACATAGAGGGAGTCGAGACAAATTTGATGCTATTTGGAAAAGATGGGTAGAGACCTGGGATAATGAAAATAAAAGATGAACCAACATGGGTAGAGGTTGATATTTGGAGGGGATGGGAGGATGGGGGGAGGGCTGAGGGGGCTGGAGGAGGTGAATACAGGTGGGGGCGGCAGAGGAAAAAATTCTCCTTTTTTTTTTTTTTTTTTATTATTATTATTTTATTTTAGTATTATTATTATTATTATTATTATTTTTTTTTTTTTGTCTTTTTGGGGGGGGGTGGGGGGCTGGTGTGGCAGATGAATGCTAGAAGTTTATGTATCTGGGATGAAATGTATGCTTAAATGTATAACTTGTATTGTTAAGAAATGAATTAAAATAAAAAAAGTACTGAATTAAAAAAAATGTTTATACAACTTTTTTCATAGATATATTACATATTTTTTGATGTATTTTTGTATATCATGCATTTCTAATAAATTATCAATTATATCCTAGTTGTGCCTAGTCTGTGACCCACCTTATTTAAAGTCCCATGACCACTTTTTTTGTCTTTATATGTAAAACCCGGGATGGAAGTGGGCCACGGTGTATGTTCCAGATAATTTTTTTCTTGTTTCTGCAACAATTGGGTAGAAGATACCCCCGGTCGCCCCTGATCTGTTGCATCAATTACAAGCACATTCATATTTTTTTTATATTCATTATCTACATTTTTGTATATCATGAATTTATAATAAATTATCAATTGTATCCTAGTTGTGTCTAGTCTGTGACCCACCTCATTTAAAGTCCCATGGCCACTCTTTTTTTATCTTTATAGTTATATACAGTATAGCGTGTGTTAGAGACTTTTGTGAATAATGGTGTCATTTTTTGCCACTTCCCCCTGGAGCAATTGTTTTCATTTTTTTCACACACGTTAAAATCAGTATAATTGGCCATAAAAATACATAGAACCCCTAGAACACTATATAGTTTCTAAACGTAGAGGCCCTGTAGAAAATAAAAGATAATGTTGCAAGGGAATTTGCCCCAGAGCTTTGTTATTGAGGTATATCTCTTCTGACTTCTATCATTTGGTTTCAGATCAGATGTTAGTTTGTAGTAACCTTTTGTGTAGTTTACAGAAAAAGTTCTGAACTTTTCATTCCTTATTCCATTGCAGGCAAATCAGTCATTTTTTTTTGTTTGCCTTCATCATTAACCAGTACATTTTACATCTAGATTTTTCTCTTTAAATCTGATTTCCCAGTATGATTTTTCTGGCTTTCTTTGCTCTGCTTCATCTTTTATGTGCTGTTGTATGTGATTTACTATTTTTTTCTTTTTTTCCTCATTTGTATTATTTTTACACAAACACTGTCTTTATTTTGTTTTGTTTTTTCATCCCTATAGTATTCAATTATTTAAATATATCATGCACATCTCTTGTGTAATATTTTATTTTGCCATTTTTTCCAAAATCACTTCTTATTTTTTGGTTATCTTTTTAAAATATCCTACGGTGTATGCAGATATCAGGGCAGAGATACTGTGACATTTATTCTTCATTACTGTACACAGTAGAGTAAACTCAATGATAAATGTAGGGTTATAGCTTTAGCTCATAGCCTTAAGTACTCCATTTTTAGATGATCATTAACTATCATAAAACGTGGAAGCCCCTAGCTATTACTTCAGAATGAGCTGATCATCTGGCTATTTTTTTTTTAGATGCTTGAATGTTTAAAAATATATTTTTCTTAATTTAACATGCTTACTTTACTGAATGAAATATATTTAACCATTTATGGACTCATATTTACTTATATAAAAAAAAAAACAACCAAGTAAAATTGGAAAAAAATATGTAGAACTAAAATTCAAGTAACTGCAAGAAGTCCTTTTGTCTATAATGTTCCACTAAAAAGAATGTTAGTGCAATCTGCAGAATATGGAACACAGGGTCAGTTTGGTACTTTTATCTCCCCTAGGCCAGCTACCTTGGTCCAACTACCTCCAACCCCTGCCACTACCAACACACATCATGCAGAGTAAAACCATACTGACACAACTGAAAAAACACCTGCAGACACTATCAGTGCAATGCTTTGGCTCCTTTCACATTTAATGTTTTGAGATCTCGGGCAGATTTGCTGCGATTCTGCCCGCAATCTCAACTCACATTGTAATAATGTCAAAATGCAAAATGTATGTTTGGGTGCCATTCATTGTCAATAGCATTTAAATGTGGTGTGGTTTTGGCACAATTATCATGCGTGTAATCAATGCAAACCGTAACACGAAAGCATGTGCCCAAAAAAGGAGCAGAAGCTTCTTTTTGGCAACCAGTTTCATGGGTTTTGTATGTATAACGTGATTATCTTGGCAAAACCACACCATGTTTAGGTGTCATTGAAAATGAATGGTACCTGAAGATGTGTTTTGCATTTTGCCATTATTGTAGTGTTATTTGAGATCACAGACAGAATCATAGCAATTCTGTCCAGGATCCCAAACTACCAAATGTGAATGGGACCTTACACATCCAGAATCATGCTCTCAGACACTATCGTAATGACATAATTTCAGACAAAATTAGTATTATACTGAAACATCTATAAATGTGTCTGCAGTAACACGGTCAGTATTGTACACGACCAGAAACATGATCACAGTGACACAGTTAATACTATACTGACACTACCAGAAACCCAAGGGTATTTAACTAATAAAAGTTACAGTACACACAGAAGGGGAAGCAATCATTGTGCCGCCTTTATTGCAAACATATGTAAAAAAAATATTTTAACATGTTTTTTAACAGAATTATTGCAGCAACAGCTTATCATGGATTGCCACTGTATAGATGAAACACAGATTGTCGCAGCATAAATAGCATATGGATTTTTAATGGAACAATTTTTTTTTTTAATTAATAGAACTATCTCAGACAAAGCAGTCCAGGCAGACAAAAAGCTAAGATTTAATGTGATACTGGCATGTGGCTCTTTTCAACACTCAAACTGTTTGGAACCAGCTTTCCAGCAAAGATACCCTGTCTCATGCCCCAGTGGCACTGTATGCAATTAAATTAACTCATTGCATGCTGGGGTAGACAGCAATCAATATGAGTATAATTTTCAGCTGTGTAATACTAATAATGAACATTGCATTTATACATGTGTGCAAACCTTTAGTGAGTTAAAAACATTCATTCTTTTTCAGTCAAGTCATTTTTATTGATATTTTTCACAAAACACAAATAATTGCATACATACAATATGAGATAAGATAACTAGGTAGTTCCTTGCGTTTGCAATCATTAGGTGGGTAATGAAGAAGGTGAGATAAAACTGTTCAGCTTGCAATTTGAAAACAAGGTATTACATAACTTTGACCTGCAATTGCACCCAACTAAATAGTGTGATATATATTTCAAGTCCAAATAATTATATACGAACATTGAATATGGAGGTGCCCTCTAACATCTTAATTTATGATTAGAGTTGAGCGGACACCTGGATGTTCGGGTTCGGCCGAACTTCGGAAAAAAGTCCGGGTTCGGGACCCCGAACTCCGAACCCCATTGAAGTCAATGGGGACCTGAACTTTTGAAGACTAAAATGGCTGTAAAAAAGTCATGGAAAGGGCTAGAGGGCTGCAAATGGCAACAAAATGTTATTGAGAGCATGGCAAGTGCTCTGCAAACAAATGTGGATAGGGAAATAACTTAAAATAACATAAAAAAATAAAAAATAAAAATAAAATTCTGGAGGCCCCCTTCTCAGCAGAAAAGGTACAGGAAGTCATTAAGAACCTCAGAAACTCAACAGAACGATGCCGCACATATAAAGGGAATACCCCAGAATACGCACTTTCTGAAAAAATTATTCAATTTAATGGATAAGATAGTGGGAAAATAAAATACTTGGAAATTAAAAAAATTATAATCTTGACCTAGGAGGATGAGGTCCATATGGAGTAGGAGGTTGAGGTGGCGGTGGATGTGGCGGTGTAGGTGGAAGCGGCGGTGGAGGAGGACGAGGTAGCCAACACTGGTTCAAAAATACAACAATGGCTGGGTAAGGCTAATGGTGATTGATGTGTCGAATTCTGTCCCCCGTCGCATAGTGTCCGCCCTGTACTGCGCTTGCTCAGTACGTAGGACAAGGGGATTTTGAAACTCTCCGAAGACAATGCGCGGTGACTCCAGGTTCAAGCCACATCATCCGAGGTTGAAGCCTAGCCAAGCGAGCCTGTGAGGGGCCCTGTTACTATGTGCTACCGTATGTCCACTTGGATGGTGGGGCTTGAACCTGCACTCACTGCCCAGGCGACGTTCATCTTTGGAGATTTTGTGAATCTCCTTGTCCTCCGTACTGCGCAAGCACTGCGCCTGCACAGTAAGTGGCCGGACACTAGCCGATGGCCAGTCAGTTTTTCTCAGAACACCGGTATACGTGTCTATTCTGCACAAGGTACGGACAAGTCCTGTGGGATCCATGCCTGGTTCATTTTAATGAACGTGAGCTTGTCCACATTGGCTCTGGACAGGCGGCTGCGCTTGTCTGTGATAACGCCCCCTGCCGTGCTAAATACACGTTCAGATAATACACTGGTTGCAGGGCAGGCCAGCACCTCCAAGGCGTAAAGGGCAAGCTCAGGCCATGTGTCCAATTTGGAGACCCAGAAGTTAAAGGGGGCAGACCCGTCATTCAGTATGTGTAGGCGTGTGCACACATACTGCTCCACCATGTTGGTGAAATGCTGCCTCCTGCTAAGACGTTCCATCTCAGCTGGTGGTGCTGGTTGTTGTGGCGTGCTGACAAAGCTTTTCCACATTTCGGCCATGCTAACCCTGCCTTCCGAGGTGCTGGCGGTGCCCCGGCTGCATTGGCGACCTCTTCCTCCTCCTCTGCCTTCGCCTTGTGCTTCCACCGTACCCCCGCTGTCAAGTGGGAATGCCACCAGCAGCGCGTCTACCAGCGTGCGCTTGTACTCGCGCATCTTACGATCACGCTCCAGTGAGGTTATTAAGGACGGCACGTTGTCCTTGTAACGGGGATCCAGCAGGGTGGCCACCCAATAATCAGCACCAGTTAAAATGTGGGCAACTCGGCGGTCGTTGCGGAGACACTGCAGCATGTAATCGCTCATGTGTGCCAGGCTGCCCAGAAGCAAGGAAAAGCTGTCCTCTGTGGGAGGTGTATCGTCTGTGTCCTCTGTATCCCCCCAGCCACGCACCAGTGATGGACATGAGCTGGTCTGGGTGCCACCCTGCTGTGAACATTGTTCCTCCTCCTCCATCTCCTCCTCATCCTCCACCTCGTCATCCTCCAGAACTGTGCCCTTGCTGCCAGACAATTGTGTACCTGGCGCTTGTTGGTGCAGGAACCGATCCTCGTAGCCACTTGTAAATGACTGCCCTGAAAGCCTTGGAAATGAGCCCTCTTCCTCCTCCTCCTCCTCTTCCTCCTGTGCCACATCCTCTTCCATCATCGCCTGAAGAGTTTTATCAAGGAGGCATAGAACTGGGATAGTAACGCTGAGAACGGCGTCATCGGCACTGGCCATGTTGGTGGAGTACTCGAAACAGTGCAACAAGGCACACAGGTCTCGCATGGAGGCCCAGTTATTGGCGGTGAAGTGGTGCTGTTCCGCAGAGCGACTCACGCGTGCGTGCTGCAGCTGAAACTCCACTATCGCCTGCTGCTGTTCGCACAGTCTGGCAAGCATGTGCAAGGTGGAGTTCCACCTTGTGGGCACGTCACATATGAGACGGTGAGCGGGAAGGCCGAAGTTACGCTGCAGCGCTGACAGGCGAGCAGCAGCAGGGTGAGAACGCCGAAAGTGCGCACAGACGGCCCGCACTTTCTGCAGCAGCTCTGGCATATCGGGGTAATTCTTAAGGAACCTCTGGACCACCAAGTTCAGCTCATGCGCCAGGCAAGGGATGTGCGTCAAACCGGCAAGGCCCAGAGCTACTACGAGATTTTGCCCATTATCGCACACCACCAGGCCAGGCTTGAGGCTCACTGCCACCAACCACTCATCGGTCTGTTGTTCCATGTCCCTCCACAACTCCTGCGTGGTGTGGGGTTTTTCTCGCAAACAGGAAAGTTTTAAAACTGCCTGCTGTCGTTTAGCCCTGGCTGTGCTGAAGTTGGTGGTGAAGGTGTTACGCTGACCAGATGAGGAGGCGGTAGAGGATGAGGAGGCGGAGTAGGAGGAGTTAGCAACAGGAGGCAAACTGAAGTGCCCTGCAATCCTCGGTGGTGGAAGGACATGCGCCAAACTGCTATCCGCCTCAGGCCCAGCCGCCACTACATTTACCCAGTGTGCTGTTAGGGAGATATAACGTCCCTGACCGTGCTGACTGGTCCACGCATCTGTAGTTAGGTGGACCTTGCCACAGATGGCGTTGCGCAGTGCACACCTGATTTTGTCCCCCACTTGGTTGTGCAGGGAAGGGATAGCTCGTCTGGAAAAGTAGTGGCGGCTGGGCACGACATACTGTGGGACAGCCAATGACATCAGCCTTTTAAAACTCTGCATCTCCACCAGATGGAATGACAGCATTTCAAAGGCGAGGAATTTTGAAATGCTGGCATTCAGGGCCAGGGATCGTGGGTGCCTAGGGGGGTACTTCCTCTTCCGCTCCAGTGTTTGGGAAATAGAGAGCTGAACGCTTCCATGGGACATTGTGGAGATGGTTGGTGACCCAGGTGGTAGTGTTGCTGGCAGATCCTCTGTTTGCGGGTTGGCAGGTGTCACTGTCACTACAGAGGTGGATGAAGAGGCCGAGACTGCAGCAGAAGAGGAAGCAGGAGGAGCCAGAGACCTTTCTTGGTTTTTGAGGTGTCTACTCCACTGCATCTCGTGCTTTGCACTTAGATGCCTGGTCATGCAGGTTGTGCTCAGGTTGAGAACGTTTATGCCTCGCTTCAGGCTCTGATCACACAGCGTGCAAACCACTTGTATCTCGTCATCAGCACATTTTCTGAAGAACTGCCATGCTAGGGAACTCCTTGGACCTGGCTTTGGTGTGCTCGTCCCCTTGCTGCGTTGGGCAGTAGCAGACGTACTGTCTAGGGGACGGACGCTCCGCTTTTGCACCCTGCTCCCTCTTCTGCTGTGCTGGTGGCTCTGTGTGACCACCGCCTCTTCCTCCGAACTACACTGGTCACCTGCATGACATTGATTCCATGTGGGGTCAAGGACCTCATCGTCCTCCACATCATATTCCACCCAGTCTTCACCCCTGCCCTCCTTGTCGGTCTGCACAATGGCGAAAGCAGCAGCAGTTGGCACCTGTGTTTCGTCATCATCCGAGACGTGCTGCGATGGTCCTCCCATGTACTCATCATGAAACATAAGTGGTTGGGCATTGTGCACACAATCTCTTCCACTTCTGGGGCAGGGCTAGGTGGATGGCCCTGGGAAACCCTGCTAACAGAGTCATTAAAAAGCAGAAGAGACTGCTGCATGATTTGGGGCTCAGACTGATTGGCTGATTTGCAAGGGGGTGAGGTGAAAGACTGATGGACATCGGCTGCAGGTGCCAACTCTGAACTTTCATCAGGAGACTGGGTGGGAGACAATGTGAAGGAACAGGAGGCACTGTCAGCAACCCAATCTACTATCGTCTGTACTTGTCCTGGCCTCAACATTCGTACAGCCTCATTAGGCGCGCTGAAATACCGATGCAGGCTCTGTCGCCTACTCGCACCTGAGGAAGGTGTTTCACTAGTGCGTGTAGCTGGCACAGATCGACCACGTCCTCTCCCTGCAACTGGACTGCCACCAGCAGCACCACGACCCGGGCCACGTCCCCTTTTTGATGATCTCCTCATATTTTCAAAATGTATGATCTCTCCCTAAATGGGTGTTTTTGCAATAGCAGAATACACCCACAGTATGTAAAGCGTGTATCTCAAAAACTGCTAAACTGCAGAAAATGCTATTGGCAAAAAAAAATGTCACTACAATTTTTTTTGGGACAGCACAATAGAAGAAATATCGATCGATTGTATGTCATACTCCTGCACAAAGCACTGAAATATTTTATTTTTTGTCAATAGCAGAATACACGTACAGTGTCTAAAGCGTGTATGAACATGCAGAAAATGCTATTGGGAAAAAAAATGTCACTACAATTTTTTTTTTTTGGGACAGCACAATATAGAAGAAATATCGATCGATTGTATGTCACACTCCTGCACAAAGCACTGAAATATTTTATTTTTTGTCAATAGCAGAATACACGTACAGTGTCTAAAGCGTGTATGAACATGCAGAAAATGCTATTGGGAAAAAAAAAGAAAATCGCAGCAAAATTACACTTTTTTGCAATGTTTTTCCAATAGCAGAATACACACAGAGTATGGTGTATCTCTTACTAAAATATGCAGTGCAGTGATGCTGCACTGAGCTTGCAGGTAAAATTTATATTTTGTCTGGCACTGGCCTCATAGCACTGTTAAAAGAATGTGCACTGCACCCCAGCCAGGGTACAATTGATTTAGGAATCTCTTGAATAATTCTCTCTGCCTCTTTCTTTTCCTTAATAAAGACACTCTCTAGTCTACTCTAGCTAACTCGATGTAGATCGCTCACTGATATAACTAATTTGAAGAAAATTTAAGGAATGTGGACTGACTGACTGACTGACTTTATTAGACTAACTCCTAAAATCCTCTCTTAGCAGCACAGGAATCTGTCTATAGCAGAGTGACGCTGTGTGCTGTGTGTCTGTGCTATATATAGAGGCTGGGTCACATGCTGCACTGCCCATGGCTTCTAAGTGAAACTAGCGTCGATTGGCTGCCCCGCAGCTTGTAAAAGGCGCCAATACATCGCCGAACACCGGACCCGAACCGAACATACAGCCAATAGTTCGGGTTCAGGTCCGGGACCCGGACACCCAAAAGTCCGGTACGGACCCGAACTTTACAGTTCGGGTTCGCTCAACCCTATTTATGATGTGTCTGGTGTCACTGTCCAAGTAAATCAGAGGAAATTAGTTGAAGGCTATTTCAGAAGTGGGTTTGGCTAAACTCCTGGACCCAAGACATCCACTTTGATCAAAAGAATGTTTTGAGTTGTTTTGGCCCGCTATGTATTTGTTCTGTATCTGTTCTGTATCTGTTGTATCTGTTTCCATTTATTCGTTATTGACATTCGGGATACATTCGGGATATATATATATATATATATATATATATATATATATATATATGAGACTATTGTTAAGAATTGTTTGGGAAAGCGGTCTAGTCGCATTCCAAACAGGGCCAATGTTTGGCATGGCTTAGTGCTCATTCTAGTAATGTGTGAAATTAAGGCGATCGCTGATTCCCAGAAGTTTCTTATGTCCTTGCATGACCATAGAATGTAGAGTAAATCGCCTTTTTGTCCACATTGGTGCCAGCATACTGAAGGGGTATCTGGAAATATACAATTACATTTGGCTGGTGTCATATACCAGTTGTAGGTTATTTTCATAGCATTCTCCTAATGAGGGAATATTCCGATTTTATAACTTTTTCCCACCTGGTAATTTGGGGAGGTTTAGATGTAGTATGTTGATTGTTTAGGTATTAGGGCCCCCAAATTACCCCTTTTTGGAAAGTAGACACCCCAAGAAATTTGCTGAGAGGCATGTTGAACCCAATGAATATATATATATATATTTATTAAAATTATTTTTTTTTTACACAAAGTTGTCACTTAAATTATATATTGCTCACAATTGTCATGGGGATTTGTGGAATTACACCCCAAAATACATTCTGCTGCTTCTCCTGAGTATGGGGATACCACAGGCTTGTGAGACTTTTTGGAAGCCTAGCCACATATGGGTGCCAAAAACCAATCACCACCTTCAGGGTTTCAAAGGGCGTAAATTGCTAGTTTCACTACCTCACTTCCTATCACAGTTTCAGAGGGGGGTGCCGAAAAACATGCCTCTCAGTAAATACCTTGGGGTGTCTACTTTTCAAAAAGGGGTAATTGAAGGGGTGTTTGCACCATCCTGGCATTTTATGCCCAACATTAGAAGCTTATGCCACACATCACCCACTCTTCTAACCACTTGAAGACCAAGCCTTTTCTGAAACTTTCTGTTTACATGAAAAAAACATTTTTTTTTTTTGCTAGAAAATTACTTTGAACCCCCAAAAATTATATATTTTTAAAGCAGAGGCCCTACAGAAATTAGTGGGGGCCTTTTTTGTTTTTGTTACACAGTATCTTTGAAAAAAATACACTTTTTTGAATTTTAATGCATTTTTATAATTGTTTGGTGAAATATAAAATATGATCTAACACCGAGTACATAGATACAAGCACAACATACTTTAAAATTGCGCACACCTGCGCAGTTGCGACAAACTATGTACATTTTTAAAAGCATCTAAAAGCCTTTACGGGTTATCACTTTAGATTTACACAGGATCTGACATTCACGGTGGTACCTCACATGCATGGTGCAATTGCTGTTTACATACGACACAAGACCGATGCTTGCGTTCACCTCTGCGTGAGAGCACGGAGGGAAGGGGGTGCTTTAATTTTTTTATTATTTATTTTGCTTTTTTATTTTATTTCTACACTGATCAGATGCTTTTCCAATTTAAAAAAGGCATTATTTATATCTGGTGAAACCGAAGTGATGAAATGCTTGTAGCTTAGTCTCTTAGGCCATAGAGATGATTGGAGCCATTCCGGTCTCTGATCAGCTCTATGATCAGCTGCTGAAACCACCGGCTACAGTACATTCTCGGGTTCCCCGGTGGGAGAGGAGAGCCAGAGAAAACCATTGAAGGTGGCAAAGGTCACCCCCTACCAATGCTTGTAAAAGCAGTCTAGTGGCTAATTAGCTGCTAGGATTGCATTTGCAGGAAAGCCAACCGCCATCTGAAATAAAATGATACCAAGATGATACTTAAACCTGCAGGCATCATCCCAGTACATTGCTGGTCCTCGTTGGTCATAAAATTGGGTATATAATGTAATGTTCTTTTTTTTTCCTGTAGCCTGTGGGCTGAACAAAAAAAGACAACCTAACAGATTCCTCCATTCTTTTTTTTTAACTGTAGTGGTGAAATCACCTACTACAGCGCTGCAATAACTGATTTATGTATTCTGAAAGCAAACCCTGTTGCTGTCAGAATAAACATATGAGTGCTGCAGCTGAATGGTGTTTCTGCAAAGCAAACAACGTTTAACAATAAAACACAGTAACAAATAAACATTAACTCAATAAAGCAACAAACCTTTTTTTTTTACTGAATTCTCTGCCAGAAAAAGTGTGTGGAATGCCCACCATTAGAATATACTGCCCTTCTTTCACCCTCTTCTAATGATGGGCATAGGTGCAATGAATGAAACAAAATAACAGATTCCTCTATTCACATAGATCTATGTGGATGAAGCAATCTCTGTTAAGAAAAGTGAAAAAAAAATATATTTGCTGAAGCATAGGGGCAATCCACCCACTGTTCACCCCAGCCCCCATGCTTCAGCATATATACTTTTTTTTTTTAACTGCAGTGGTAAAATCACCACCTACAATGCTGAAATTGCTGATTTATGTATTCTGAAAGCAAACCCTGTTGCTGTCAGAATAAACAAATCAGTGAAGTGGCTGAATGGCATTCCTGCTGTCAGAGTCCTGGATGTGAGGCCGGAATGCGGAGAGGGCGGCCCTTGCGGCTAAGTGCAGCGTAACCTTGGTAATGAAACAGGGAGTACGGTGCCCAAAGGTGCACGGGTTGCCGAGTGCTGAGCTGGGTAGCTGGTAGCAGAGAGCTGCTGGGGTGCACAGGTGTGGTTGATGGGGCAACCGTGTGAGGAGAGATCCCAGGTATGGAGCCGTGGAGCAACCAGGAACGGAGTCAGAGCCAAGCCAGAGGTCCTATACAGCAGGAATCAGTCCGAGATGAAGGTACAGCAGGATAATCAGGAACAGAGTCGGTAGCCAAGCCAGGGGTCAAACACGAGAGGACGGTCAAGGTACAGGTGCAGAGCAGGAGAGTAGTCAGGTCCAAGCCGGGATCAAATGCAGGCGGAAAACATGAGCAGTCAGGCAAGCCAGGTGATAACAGGAAGCAGGTAAACAACAGGAACAGGAGACATGGAAGCTGACGATAATCCAGCAACCAGCGTGTACCAGCAGCAGGCTTTAATAGACCAGGGGGCGCCAAAGATTACCGCGATGCGCGCACGTGCACATTACCGTGCCAAAGATTACCGTGCTAGCGCGCACATTAGCGCACACGTTAGCGCGCACTTTAGCGTGCATTAGCATGCACATTAGCGCACTCCCGCTGTTGCGCATCTGTGTGCGCCTGTCGTGTGCGCCCATGTGCGCACATGCTCACAGGGATGAAGAGAAAGAAAGGCCTAGTGTGCATAGCACAGCCAATACCCCTGGGGGGTGTTAAAGTTGATAGACACAGACAAAATGTATGCAATGTAAAACATTTATTCAAAAATATATATATAAAACATGGTGAAAAAAATATAATAATTGGGTTACAGTTTAGGGATGTCAAAAGCATACAATGTTGACAAAACCAATGGCTGGATGTACATAATACATATACAAGGGGGTTACAGACTTATCATGTGTGATGAATCTAGAAAAACGCCGACATGTTTTGGACTTTTGTCCTTTTTCATAGGCGAGTTTAAATCCTTATCAGTCACATCTATTGGTGTGAACAAATCGGTATTAGTACAGTAAAGACAATACAAGCAATGAAGGCACAATGTTAGAGATGCCATATGCATTGAAAGAGGAGAATAAGGAACCATTAGGGTACTTACATGCATGAGAGACCCCCTATAATGATAATGAGCACCAGAGCTATAACAGGCTGATGACTAGCGTATGCTGAAGTATGCTGTGGTATGAATCATTTTGCTCTGTGCAGTAAGCACAAGGATGGCGGCAGGCTAAAAACCCTTTGTGCTGCAAGGCCTCCAGAGAGACAGGGGTTCAGCCTGTGTCTATACAACTTCGGCCAATAGAGTGACAAATCTATAAATGTATGAGAAAAAGTGGGGAACAATCAGTCTATAGGAGCCGACAGCATGCTCAGTGCTGGTGGTTCGCGCTAGATATAGCAAATCTTATAAGCAAGAACAGCTGTGAGTAGGCGCCAAAAAGGCAGCCCTCACAGCTGATTCCATTAAGCCAAAGCGATGGACCGCTGCACCATTGGCTGCGCCATTGGCTGCAGACGGTTCATCTGAGGGGGATCTCTGACGACACAGCGCTTGGCGGGCAACGCCCATTGGGGGCGGGACCACGTCCAGTGTCGCAACGTCACCGGCGCGCATGATGGCCCCATACCATTCGTGCTCCAAGCTGGAGCGCAAACAGGAAGTGGGCGCCAAATTGAGACGGGGCCCGGGGCGGGAGCATACGCATGCGCCAGGTGGCAAAGACAGACGCGCATGTCTCACGCGTGCCGGGCAGCACAATAAAAGGGCTAACCATGTCACCATAAAAATTTATAGGAGTACAAAAGGCATCAAATGCAAGTGCAACAATAGTGCTATTAAATGCAATATATAAAAGTAATTACTCGAGGGTGAACTGTCATGCATGTATTGCCACAATAGCATCTGCAAAATATAAAATAGAGTAAAGAATTATGCACATATGCAAAGAGTACAGATGAGGGGGAGAGACAACATACATGTAAAATACATATTGGCAATCAATGTTAACATACAATTAGTAAGATTTTAAAGTAAATGGCAGACTTGACAGACTTTGAGAGAAATTCACAATAAAAAGCTGTTACAGTGAATGATATACAGTAAAGAATTTAAAAATCTAGTTCACAAATACCAGATTGAAAACCCTCGAGACAAGATTTAAAATTAAATGCCTCATTTAGGCCTGGAGGTGAGGTGGCATTAAGGTGGAAAATCCACCTTAATTCACTTTGTAAAAGTGCCTTATTGTAGTCACCTTCTCTGTTGTTGGGAGGGATGTGGTCGAGGGCTTTAAAGAGCACTCTCGGAGTATGGTCGGGGTGTAATAGCACACAATGTCGTCCAATGGGGAGGTCCGGGTCTTTTTTAGTGATACTTTGTATATGACGATAAATGCGTTGCCAGAAAGGCAATTTTGTCTTTCCCACATAAAAGCATCCACATTCGCACTCTAAGAGGTAAACAATGCCGACTTAGCGGCAATTAACATAATGCTGTGGGTAAAAGTATTGTCCATTGTGTAATGTGTTTTTGCTAGCTTTGCACAAACACCTGCAGTAGCCACAGTTACCACAAGGGAACGTACCAAGTAGTTTTGTAGTGTGCTTAGTGGGGGCCGTGTATTCGCTCCTAATTAATTTATCGTGAAGAGAGGGTGCCCTTCTATATGTAAGGAGGGGATGGGCAGGTACAAATGGAGAAAGAGAATGATCAGTAGTCAGTATGTGCCAATAATGAGAAAGTATATCTGTGACCTGACGGTGTTGTTGGCAATATGTCGTTATGATCCTTAATGAAGGACGTGATTCCTTTTTAGGTTTAGAAAATAGTAAGTTCTGTTGAGATTTTGATTTGGCTTTCTTATAGGCGTCTTTCAACACTTTATTAGTATAGCCACGAGCTCGGAGTCTGTCTCGCAACACAGAGGCCTCATGTTCAAAAGAGGCCTCTGTAGAGCAATTGCGACGGGCTCGAAGATATTGTGCAAAGGGGATGGAATTAAGTAGGGGTTGCGGATGAAAGCTGGACGCAGCTAATATTGTGTTTCCAGCTGTTGGTTTTCTGTAAAGTTGGCTTTTAGGTAACCTTCATGGTCTAAAAAGGTCTAAAAATGAAACTGTGGTAGTACTGTAAGTCATAGTAAATTTCAAGTTGAGTTTGTTGGTGGAATTCAAGTGATTAAGAAATTGATGTAATAGGTCTGGTGGACCCCTCCAAAAGAGGAGAATGTCGTCTATATAACGACACCAGGCCGCTATATGACGAGCCAGTTTCCTGACTATCTAATATCTTTCGAGACCCTGTGTGAATATGGGCCCTAGACTGTGCTGTGCTGTGGTAATGATGAAAACAGTCTTTAAGGCAGAGACCAGGTTGGCCAGGACAAGAGGAAAAAAAAATCTGGTGTCTCTTCTTATTCTGTGTCTGCTACAGACACAACATCTTTTTTTGAGTGACTTTTAGGTCAGGGTACCAGGAATAGCATCCGGAAAAGGCCTCTCATGCAGCTGCCTTACTGCATCTGGATTGGGAGTTTGGGACACAGCACTTTCTGGATACAAAAGGGCTATGATGATCTCTTCCTGAAATTTTTGTAATAATTCACTTCTTCCTGATGCTTTACATAGTAACAAAGTAACACAGTACAAAAGCGTTAAACACAGCCATTTGGAATAAATACAGTATACAGACACTTTTTTGTACCAGCGTCTGGCCTTGTGGGAAATTAAGTACAGCCCATCATCTTGTCATGGAAGTCCACTCCTCCCATGTTAAGGTTGTAGTCATGGACACAGAGGGTAAAAAACAAAGAAGAGATCAGCGCCATCTAAGTGCAGCGTGATTAAAACATTTTAATATAGGACAGATGATTTTAAACTCACAAGATTATAGAGATTACAGTGCATGTGAAATGGTATAGGAACGTCAGCCACTCCTGGGGGAAGGTGGTCGGCTTTCAGGTGGAGAGGCAGCTGATGTTCCTGGCTGCGCTGGTGGCTCCCAACGCTTCCTGGTTCTCAGATTCAACGCCCTTTCGCTATACAGACTGGTACCTGCGTGCAGACCTTGCTAATACACTGGGTAAACTTAGGATCCAGGACACCTTCAATGCCTTAACCCCTCATATCCTCTCCCCTAGGCATTCCACCTAATCTATGTGATTAAGTAGTACAGTTTTTTTGGGGCTTAGTGGGAAATTTACATCTCCATAGATCTACCAGTCCCATCTCCCCAATAATTTCTTGCCAATGGTGTAAAGCCCTAGGTCCCTGGGGGGAGAATCTCCTACGTATGTCTAGTGAGTTGTCCAAGGCGCTATTATAGTCGCCAAGGGCATATACCGAATTTGCGGATGTTTAGCTAGGAACTTGCCATGTTTTGCAGGACCGTCAGTGAGAAGGGGTGGAACATATACATTTGCTATAACACACATTTGGGATTCCCATACCCATCAAAAAAATGTATCTCCCCTCAGGATCTATTTGTACGGGGCGTGGCTACCGCGCAACTGCAATGGACGCTTAACTTCCTAGCTCCGCTCCAGCTTCGGGAACCGGAGGCTTAGAAGCAACACCGCCGCCCTAAACATACTCCAAACGGGTTCGGAGGTACCAGAGGACCCCAGGATGGCCCGCAAACGAAAAGGAGCAGCGCAGCTGAACAAACTGGAAAACTTCTTCCAGCAGAAAGCCGAGACCAGGCCCAAGATGGCGCCGGCCCTGCGATCAGCTCTCCCTCCTCCGTGGGCAGCCCGTGCTCAACATCATCGAGTCCCCCAATCACAGCAAAGCCCTCAATTGCAGCAAAGCCCTGATCACAACGCTCCGGGCGCCTCAACCCCTGTCTCCCGCAGCCCTGCAAAGTCCAAACCGCGGCTAGAACCAGGCAGCACGCTTCAGGACAGCATGGAGGAGACCAGAGAACTCGTGGACCCCTTCACGGCCTTCCCTACCTCGGGTAAGCCCTGTCTCAGATACTACCTTGAAAGATATGCTGGTCTCCCTCCGCAGCTCAATGCATACGGACATTATGCAGTGTGTCACTAGTTTTTAAAACAGAGCTAGGGGCGGTTGGGAGTAGAGTGGTCTCAGATTGAGAAGAAGATGGGGGAATTTGCTGAGTCCCATAATAATCTCATAGATGCCCATAACGACCATGATGAGGAAATGTGTGGCTAAGGTCAAAGGTCGCCGACCTCCGAAGACAGGTCAAGACGCAATAATGTTAAAATTAGGGGGGTCCCTGAGACAATCCCCCCATCACAACTACACCAATATGCGCAAGACTGATAAGAGTACATTTCTGCCATCCATATCTGACGCAGACCTACATGTGGACCGCATTCACAGATTACCAAAGCCGTCCCATCTACCTGACAACATTACCCCGCGATGTGCTGATGCGGGTACATTTTTTACCAAACAAAAGAACAGCTTATGTCAGCTTTTTTCGTAAACACCAACAACCTCCTGACAAATATGCGCACATTCAGCTATTCGCTGACTTGTCGCAATATACGATGCAAAAGCGCGTAAATCACTATTGCCAGTGACGAAGCGCTCCGCAACCCATAACAATTGCATAGATGGGGCTACCCGGTTAAAACTAACGATTACACACGAAGGTACCACCACTACCATTTCCGACGTAAACAAAAGGTTTTTCGCTCTACTTAAATCATGGGACCTTATAACCCGAAAATCCTGCTCCAGATGCACCCTCTCGCCCTTCACACTCAGAGGCCCACCTTGAGTGGCAAACGGTGACCAAGAAGAAAAATAAGAAGCATGTCTGATTGCTAAAGCCTCCAAGAAAAAAACATGATTCCAATTCTACCTAACTAAGGTTCCTGAAACTTTGGAGTTCCAGTTGAGAATTTTTTTTTTTTTCACCCTTTCGAAATATGGGCAGCAGCTCTGCCCTCAAGTTCAAATACGTTATGTGATCTCATAATACGTTGTTTGCTTTTTTACAGACTTACCCTAAACCTCCTTTCTACCCCACTCTCTCCCTTTCTCCTTTGGTCCGATCGGCACCCTGACGCAGTCATCCTTCTCCAATGGAATCCAGAAACCAACCGCAGAACCGAGCACAAGTCCTCGTCCAAGGTCATCCCGGTTACCGCCATTCAAGCAAAGGTATGGTTCTTATCTTTTACCACTGACTTTCAATGGCAGTTAAAATCGTTTCGTTCAATGTGAACTGGCCTCAACCACCCTGCCAAGAGATCCCGCGGTCCTGGAAAGAGGCCCTCAAATTGCAGGCAGACGTGTTGTGCCTTCAAGAGACACACTTTCTTCATAAAGACTCCCCAAGGTTTGGCCACAGGAAATTTCCTCATGTTTTCATCAGCCTCAGCAACTTCTAAGCAAAAGGGAGTTCTTATCGCGATCAGGGACTCTGTGTCATTTTCTTTGCAGGACTCCATATCTGATCCCGAGGGAAGGTTCTTCTGATAATCATTGGTGAGTTAAACAACAAACCCTTCACGATTGTGAAACCTATATGCCCCCAACTTTCCCATCAACTGAGGTTTCCCGGAGGCTCTTTTCCCAATATAGGACAGATGATATTTAAACTCACAAGATCCTATAGGAGATTACAGACAAATCACTCTTGCATGTGAAATGGTGGTGGGAGGACACACACCAAGTCCTGCCTATAGGAACGTCAGCACTCCTGGGGGGAAGGTGGTCGGCTTTCAGGTGGAGAGGCAGCTGATGTTCCTGGCTGCGCTGGTGGCCTACCTACTACATCCACTCCATTGCCAAGTTTTCCATTGCAGTCCCACTCCACACACTGTCCCATGTGTTCCCAACCTAAACACCGTGGACTGGTACGACAGGGGGATCACGACAGTGGGACGACCTCTCTCGAAAGTGAGGAACTACTATCCTTTGCTTCACTCAGACATAAATTCAAGCTAAAACCGACCACAGACCAGTACAAATATATTCAAATAGCGCATTTTTTTAGCTCAATCAAATCTCGCCACGTGGCCCTGCCTAGGGCTATATGGCGCTATTTCACCACGTACCGACTCCCCCCAAAGGTATCTCTCTGTTTTACAACACCTTCCAGAATAAAACGCTTTTTCACGAAATCACTCCATTATCAAAATGGGAAGCTGATCTGGGTTCTACCTTTACAGAAAAACAGTGGCAACACTCCTTGAGCTCGGTATATAAGGCCTCTAAATGCGAGTAAACCACTGGGAGCTGTCTCAAAAGATAGCTCTCAGATGGTACCTCACACCCTACAGGCTATATAAGTTTGGGGCACTGCCTTCTCAACTATGCTGGAGAGGATGTGGAGCGGTAGGCAATCTGCGCCACATGTTCTGGGCATGTAAACCATTTAACTAGCTACTGGAACTCTGTTTTTCGCACAATCTCGAGCATCACTGGCTGTCTCACCAAACCTAGTCCTAGTTTGGCTGTGTTAAACTTAGGAAATAGATAAATTTCCCATTGAATTTAGGACGGTAATCACTCACATTCTCCTGGTTGCTAGGAACTTTATAGCCAGACACTGGAAAGATAACAATGCACCGAATGTATCGGAGGTCATAGCCACACCAGTAACGCATTATGCCTACGAAGCCTTAATAGCATCCAAATCAGGAAGCTCCAAAACATTCACTAAACACTGGGATATCTGGACCACTTGGTCCAAACAAGTTTAATGGTATATGTATCACTCATCCTTTAGCTTAAAGCTTTAATTGTTAAGCGGCGGCTGGTGTCGGTCGGATCCCCCCCCCTCCCTCCCCCTTCCCCCCCCCCCTACTGTTATTATCCCCCTCTCTCTCCCTCTTCCTCTCGCTTATTCCTCCCTTTCTAACTTTTATATATCTATAAAGTTTACTATGCCACCCTTGCGGTGATATTTACAAGTATTGAGCAATGTTTACCACAGCTTTCCGAGGGATAAGTCATCATGTTACCATGCCAATTGGTTAATAACTTGACTAGTATATCTCACTCATACTGTAAAAATACCGTATTTTGTTTGTAACCTGTTTAATCTTTAATAAAAACTATTTACAAAAAAAAAAAAAGGATCTATTTGTACATCTTTTTCAATAAATGCAGTAATTCCTAGAAAACATTATACTGACACTCTAGAATACCTAGTGTGTACCGAATGATATTGCAGAGGGTACTTAGACATATGCACAATATTAGTGGTATCTTTAGTAAGATGGGATTCTTGTATGCAAATAATAGTGGGGTCCTGTTGTGAGAAAAAAGTAAATAAGGCAGTCCTCTTCCCAGGGTCATGAAGTCCCCGAACATTCCAGGAGAGAATTATGTCCCCTCTTATTGCTTGCCATATTGGTAGGTTTGAAAAGAGGCCAGCATATCCCCTAGAACACAGCTTCTTATGGGGATAATCCATTCTATCCAAATTCCCATGTTACCTGAGTACTTGGAGGTTACAGAGTAACGCCAGTCATTGTGCATTTTCAGTGCGTTGTAGATCACCTGATCAAACTTGAGAGTCGTGCTATGCGGAGGCCTGCGGAGAGACGACCAGTAAAACTGGGGCCTGAGAAGTAACAAAAATACACATAAACGTAGAAGTAAAAACAAAAATAATGTCAAAAACCAGCCTGCCTAGAGAAATTCCAGGCAAGGCCCATATAAACACTTGCGCTCCCGTCGGAGGCTTCCAAAGGTGCCCCGCAGGGCTAGTTCGGGGGTAGTAGTGAGGGCTGGGGCCCAATAACCTCGATTTCCTCTAAAAACGAGAAAAAAATTAGAGTGCAAAATATGCCAAGATGAGTGTGTTGGTTGTAAAGTATAATAGGTGAGCCTCTTCACGTCTCCTATACTGTGACGGTGAGCAGACGGATGTAGTGCAATCGCTATGCAGATGCCTTTCGTTTAGTTTGGAGAGTGGTCTCTTGCAGCTCTTCTTAGTTGACCCTCCTGTCGATCCAGCCAGTTAGTAGCCATGTTGGGGCTTTCAAAAAAAAATGAACCATGCCATCTGCCACAACTCTTAACCACTTCAATACAGGGCACTTAAACACCTTCCTGCCCAGACCAATTTTGAGCTTTTCAGCGCTCTCACACTTTGAATGACAATTGCGCGGTCCATGCAACACTGTACCCAGATGAAATTTTTATCATTTTTTCCCCACAAATAGAGCTTTCTTTTGGTGGTATTTGATCACCTCTGCGGTTTTTATTTTTTTTGCTAAACAAATAAAAAAGACCGAAAATTTTGAAAAAAAAAATGTTTTCTTTTTGTTTCAGTTTCAAAACTTTGTAAATAAGTAAGTTTTCTCCTTCACTGATGGGCACTGATAGGTCTGCACTGATGGGCACTGATAAGGCGGCACCGACGGGCACCGATGAAGTGGCACTGAGGTGGCATTGATGGGCACTGATAGGCGGCACTGATAGGCGGCACTGATGGGCGGCACGGGTGGGCACTGATGGGCGACATGGATGGGCACTGATGGGTGGCACAAATTGGCACTGATGGCTGCACAGATTGGCACGGATAGGCGGCACAGATTGGGCACGGATAGGCGGCACGGATGGGCACTGATAGGCGGCACGGATGGGCACTGATAGGCGGCACGGATGGGCACTGATAGGCGGCATGGATGGGCACTGATAGGCGGCATGAATGGACACTGATAGGCGGCACTGATAGGCGGCATTGTTTTTTACTGATGGATGCCAATCTGTGCCAAACAATAATGCATGCCAATCAGTGATGCCCATTGTGGGCACTGATTGGCATCCATTGTGGGCACTGATTGGCATCCAATGGGGGCATGAATGGACACTGATAGGTGTGAAATGTTTGATATTTCTTCATAATTTTATTAATCTTTCTACCCGTTTTCGGGGTAAATGTTCACCTGGTGCCACTCTTTTGGCCACCACTTTGGCAGAACCACCAGTTAGGTACTCTTGTTGGACCAGATACTGTGTTATTAGTTATCTTGTTAATGTTTGTAGGCTCCAAACCACGCAGTTTTATCCTGCTTACTATGTAGTATTATGTCTTTTACTTTGTTGCCTTTGCTGGCAGACTATTCCTGCTTCCACAAATCTTGTACTTTTATATGAAAATGTAATAAATATATATTTTAAAAAAAAATAGTCGATGTACAAATGGTACCCTTTACAGAACAAGGGAAGCAACAATTCCTAGAAAATCTTGCACTGCTCTCTATTTAGCCTGGGCAGTCCTGTGGTTCCATGTGACTATCTTTTCCCTTGTAAATCAGGACAGTCCATTAATAGCCTGTTGCCCTCTCACAGAGCTTATACATTTTGACCCCATATCTGGCACACTTGCTGGGGGTAAACTGTTTGAAAGCAACACTGCCAGAAAACTTAATGAGGGAGTTAATGAGGGACTCATCTACACAGACAACTTGTTGGGGCATATACAAGTGATTTATTAGGGACTGAATTTTGTGGAGCCAATCGTTTTCAGGGTCCCCCCGAGGATGACAGTGTTCATTGTTGCTGAAATGCATAAATCACATTATATTTTCATATCTACCGCTGGCCATGGCAGCAGAGAACATGGGCATATGATGAATCGGGTCTGTGGACCAATATGACCACAGCTAATTCTTTTTAGTAATGACCATGTTAAGGGTTAGGCCCAAAAAGTTTTAAATTCGGAAACCGTGATACGTTTCAATGCAAATTGTCTGGCAAGGTTTGAATTTGTGTTTGCGGCGATAAATTGGTTAGCATATAAATTGCTTTGGTCCACTATCGATCTGTACAGATCTACCATGAAAAACAGCTCCAAAGAACCAAGGGGAGTTAAATCTGCTGTTTCCACCTGAATTTGGGGTTGGACAGTGAATGGGGGGAGTACAGGTGCTGCAGAGTCTGTGGATTCCCAATTAGGACTTGCAAGCATATCAGGAAGGGCACTGTGGGCCTGTGTTTGAATTCTTGGTGGCTGCGGGACACTACTTGTGCTAGCCACTGCACCAGCTTAAACTGCACTTATGGGATTCGCCATGTCACCAAGTATTACTGCACTGCTGGTATGTCTATGACCAGGATAAACTAGGCTGCTGGTGCTAACCAGTTCACTAAAAGGTAGAGCAACTCTAGTACTGGCACTCTGTTGCATATAAGAACCATCATGCGATTGTACTATCTCAGCAACCGGGGAATGGAGTTGGGTACATCTGACCTTAGCAGGGACCTCTTCTCTGTAGTCTGAGCTACAGTGCTTTGAAAAACTATTAATACCCCTTGAAATTTTCCACATTTTGTCATCTTACAACCAAAAGCATAAATGTATTTTGTTGGGATTGTATGTGATAAACCAACACAAAGTGGCATATAATTGTGGAGTGGAAGGGAAATGATAAATGTTTTTCAACATTTTTTACAAATAAATATCTGAAAAGTATGGCATTCATTTGTATTCAGCCCCCCTCAATCAATAATTTGTAGAACCACCTTTCACTGCAATTACAGCTGCAAGTCTTTTTGGGGATGTCTCTACCAGCTTCTAGAAAGTGAAATTTTTGCCAATTCTTCTTTGCAAAATAGCTCAAGATCTGTCAGATTGTATGGAGAGCATCTGTAAACAGCAATTGTCAAGCCTTGCCACAGATTCTTAAGGATTTAGGTGTGGACTTTGACTGGGCCATTCTAACACATGAATATGCTTTGATCTAACCCATTCTATTGTAGCTCTGGCTATATTTTTAAGGTCATTGTCCTGCTGAAAGGTGAACCTCTGCCCCAGTCCCAAGTCTTTTGCAGACTCTAATGCCGCGTACACATGGCCGGAATTCTCGTCGGAAAAAGCTCTGATGGTTTTCCCGTCGGAATTCCGATGGAATTTCACTCAAACTGTCTTGCCTACACACGGTCACACCAAATTCCGACGATCAATAACACCACGGCATACAACACGTTTGACTGCGCTATAAAAGGGAAGTTTAATGCTTCTGAGCATGCGTCGAATTGTTTCCGAGCATGCGTCGGAATTTTGCGTGTCGGAATTGCATACACACGATCGAAAAATCCGATAGAAATGTTTTCCGTTCTAAAAATTAAGAACAGGTTCTCAATCCAAAGTCCATCGGAAATTCCGACAGAAAAAGACCGATGGGCATACACACGGTCGGAAAATACGATGAAAAGCTCCCATCGGGCTGTTTCCATCGGAAATTCCGACCTTGTGTATGCGACATAACAGGTTTTCTCCTAAGATTGCCATGTATTTGGCTCCATCCATCCTTCCATCAACTCTAACCAGCTTCCCTGTCCCTGCAGAAGAAAAGCATCCCACACAACATGATGCTGTCACCACCATGTTTCACAGTGAGGATGGTGTGTTCAGGGTGATCTGCAGTGTTAGTTTTCCAACACACATAGCATTTTGCTTTTAGGCCAAAAGTAAAATTTTGGTCTCATCTGACCAAAGCACCTATTCCACATGTTTTCTGTGTCCCCCACATGGCTTCTTGCAAACTGCAAATGGGACTTCTTATGGCTTTCTTTCAACAATGTCTTTCTTCTTGCAACTCTTCCATAACTAATAGTTGTCCTGTGGACAGAATCTACCACCTGATCTGTGGATCTCTGCAGCTCCTCTAGAGTTACCATGGGCATTTTGGCTGCTTCTCTGATTAATGTTCTCCTTGCCCGGATGGCAGTTTAGGTGGATGACCATGTCTTGGTAGGTTTGCAGTTGTGTCATTCTCTTTCCATTTTCATAAGATGGGTTGAACAATGCTACCTGAGGTGTTCAAAGCTTGGGATATTTTTTTATGACCTAACCCTGCTTTAAACTTCTCCACAACTTTATCCATGACCTGTCTGGTGTTTTCCTTGGCCTTCATGATGCTGTTCACTAATGTTCTCTAACAAACCTCTGAGGGCTTCACAGATCAGCTGTATTTACACTGAGATTAAATTACACACAGGTGGACTTTATTTACTAATTAGGTGACTTCTGAAGACAATTGGTTCCACTAGATTTTAGTTAGAGGTATCAGAGTAAAGGGTGCTGAATACAAATGAACACCACACTTTTCACATATTTATTTGTAAAAAATGTTGAAAATCATTTATCATTTTCCTTCCACTTCACAATTATGTGCCAATTTGTGTGGTTCTATCACATAAAATCCCAATAAAATACATTTACGTTTTTGGTTGTAACATGACAAATGTGGAAAATTTCAAGAGATATGAATACTTTTTCAAAGCACTGTATCTGTCAGGGTGCCACTGTTCTTCTAGGTTCATGCACTGAGCCTGATTCTGACAGTGAGGACTCCCCATCGCTCTCATGCTCAGTATCCTGTAGACCTCTTCACTACCTTGGAGAGTAGGGATGAGCCTGGTGTTTGATTTAAACCCATGTTCGAACCGAACATCGGCCGTTCGACAAACCAGAACTTTGTGGGACGTTCGCATCAAATTTGTGTGATACGAACGGCCCACAATGCACTGCGCCAGTCGCAGTGCATTGCTGGCTGATGATTGGCCAAGCATGCACTGTGACCCCGCATGTTTGGCCAATCACAGCGTCGGCAGCGAGGAGAGCCATAATTGGCCACAGGCAGTATGCCTGTGGCCAATTATAGCTTAGAGGGTTTAGTACACGCCCCACACTATATAAGACCGCCAGCGCGGCAGCCTTGTGTAGTGTGTTGGCGTGCAGGGAAAGAGCTAGATAGGCAGGGACAGTGTGTTATTTTCTCAGGCATCTGCAGAAGTTAGTGTGTGTTGTGTGCCTCCAGCACAGCACAGTATACACCTGGATCTACCCATATTTGCTGGTGTTCTCTAATACAGCCATCTGCAGGAGTTAGTGTGTTGTGTGCCTCCAGCACAGCACAGTATACACCTGTCTCTACCCTTATTTGCTGGTGTTCTCTAATACAGCCATCTGCAGGAGTTAAGCCCCATACACACGGTCGGACAATCCGCGGACCAGGTCGGTCGGATTTTGTCCGTCGTACTTTGTCCGATGTTGGTGTTGCGTACACACGGTCGGACTACGTTGTCGGAATATCCGGTCTGGAAGAACGTCGTGACGTAAGTCGTCGTCCACGAGATTAGAAAAAGGAAGTTCAGCACCACGTCAGGCACCCGTTGGGCTCCTTCTGCTGATCCCGTGTTTATCGAGAGTTAGTCGAAGTTTGGTGACTTAAGATTCGCGCTTCTCAGTTTTCTGACTCAGATCGTTACTGCTCTTCAGTTTGTGCTTGTCGTGCGTATCTGTTTATTAGTGCGTGTAGTCAGTTCGCATTTGTTGGTCATTGCGGCCTATATCTTGATATAGGACGCTTTGATTTGCACTGCTTATTGTCTGCTCGTTGCTGGTATTCATTTCGTTCTTTCAGGCCTTGCTGTTTATCGGTGCTTTCTGTTTGTCCGTTCTGACCAGCCGACCTTTTGTGACCTTGTGAGCGATGTTTCCCGTGCGTACTCGTCGCCGAGTTCGTGCTGTACGCGGAATTGGTGTCGGGCTTTTAGCTTTGAGCCAAGACCCGTCCATGAACAGAGTGACGAGGAGTATGTGGACCAAGAATTGGTTGCTTCAGCGTGACCAATTCTCGCACATGCCTTTGCTTCGTGAGATCCGGGAGAATAATCCTGATGATTTCAGGAACTTTCTCAGGATGACGGACCCCGATTTTCACCGTCTTTTGGCTTTGCTGACCCCCTTTATCAGCCGGCAGGATACCTGCATGAGACAAGCCATTACTCCGGAGCAGAGGCTTGTTGCCACGTTGAGGTACTTGGCGACAGGGAGAAGTCTTCAGGATTTGAAGTTCTCTTCAGGTATCTCTCCCAGGCCCTGGGAATCATTATTCCAGAGACCTGTTCTGCCATCATTCAGGTCCTGCAGGAGGACTATATTAAGGTAACATTTCTACTTGACTATTCCCTTCTATGTATGCTCTGTTTGCTAATGTCTTCTATTTTTGACCTCCTTCCCTAATTACCATGATTGCAATATGTTCTAATATGCTGTGCCCCTTTTCTCCTTCATGCATTTTTCCCTTCACTTACCTCCCCAGCATGCTCTTCTGCCCCAATAGACACCTATGGCCTAGTCACTTAATCAATGTCTTTTGTCTGCTGCATAGTATTGTTTGCCCCCAAACAGCCCCTAAAATATGCTCAAATGTTTGCTGTGTGGTTTACTTCATGTAGAGCCCCTTTTTTTTGTTTTTTTTTTTGGTGGGGGGGGGGGGGGGGGCGGCAAACTCATTAGGAACCCCCTCCCCCAACTGCTCTGTCAGATGGTACCAATCCTTTATCTGCTGCCTTTCCCAAGGTCAATACACACTATATACCTACCTCTTTATAGTGGGCATCTTTAGGGATGAATTCAGCAAAGCATGTAGTGCAAGGGGCTGCCTCCATACATTCCATTTCCTATTTTTTTGTCTTATTTCCCTCCTATTAGCTTGCTTGGTAATTTCATAATGTCACACTGTGCCTGCCTTTTTTGGGGGGGGGGGGGGGGGGGGGTTGAAATGTTATTTGATCTTTCCTGGGGGCTGCCAATAGTGTTAAGTACAGAGGGTCTGGCCAAACTAGCACACATTATTGAGCCATTTGCCAATCAATGAAGTGCAGAGGGTTACCTGTCCACCACCCCCCCCCCAAAACCCTAGTTATTGCCAATGTCCCATCAGAAGTGGGGGGATTGATGGGGGGTGAGTAATCTGTGAAGGGGAGCCTCTACTTTTCTGTGCAAATACTTTCCAGCCTCCAATTTTATACAATGCTCTTGTTCCAAGATGTTGATTGTCTAATCTGCTTGCAATGTTTAGGTGCAAAGTGACTAATTATTTTTTATTGTTTCACTCCACAGTTCCCTTCCACGCCACAGGAATGGCAGACTGTGGCCTCCCACTTTGCCAGCCGTTGGGACTTTCCTAACTGCGGAAGGGCAATTGATGGGAAACACGTCCGCATCGTCCCACCGCCCAACTCGGGGTCCTACTATTATAATTATAAAGGGTTTAATAGTGTAGTGATGTTGGCGGTGGTGTCGGCAACATACGAGTTTATGTATGTGGACGTGGGGATGAACGGCCGGATCTCGGATGGTGGTGCCATTACGCACACGGAGTTCTACTGGCGTCTCCAAAGTGGCAGTCTGTGCTTGCCACCTCCAGAGGAGAATGCCGAAGGACTCCCCTTCGTCTTTGTCGCAGATGAAGCGTTTGCGTTGACTCCCCATGTGATGAGGCCGTTCCCGATGAGGACCCTCACCCCGGACCAGAGGGTCTTCAACTACAGGCTGTCCAGAGCCAGAAGAGTGGTGGAGAACACTTTTGGCATCCTGGCCAGCCGCTTCCGCCTGTTCCTGACGGCATTTAACTTGGCGGAATACAAACTGAACCACATAGTTCTTGCCTGTTGCATATTGCACAACTTCCTCAAAAGACATAACAGGAACTATGTGGTGCCCGTTGGCCCAGATGTGGAGGGCCCTCCAAATGCGGACCTCACAGCCCTTCAAGTGGCACGTCCAGGCTTGCCCCCTCTAAATGCCTGCGTGGTCCGCGAGCAATATATGGAGTACTTTGTGGGTAGGGGGGCCATTGCTCTGCCTGACGATGTGTGAGAGGCATTTTTTAATAAATCTGATATTTTAACCAACCTATGATTTCTTGTCATTTCAGTCTTCTTTTTAGCTTATTTTACCTTGACATTTTTTCCCTTTGCCTTCGACAGTGGGAATGCACTTTCTGGGCAAAAGGAGGTAACAGTCTCTTCTTCCCAAAAAGATTATTCTCATGTTGTGTGTTTGCTACCTAATCTTTGGTCTAGAGAAGGTTTGTCCTACATAACTGACACCCAAAATACTCCTTTTCATCACCAGGTCTGACATGTGTGTATTCTCAAAAATGCTGTGCTCCGTGTTTTCGTACAAAGCACTGTGGGTGTCATTTACATAAGTCAAATCCGCTATGCTCTACAAGTGCATTGAAAAAGTTCCCTGGGAAAGAAAATTGCAGTGCAAAGTGGATTTGCCTTTAGTAAATAACACCCATTGCCCCCCATATCCTTTAAATTTTACATACATAATGCATTGTGTTTTTTAAATAAGGAAGCCACACATTTAGAAAAATAAAAAAGTTTACTAGGAAAACATTCACAAGTGCGTTTACAATCTTCACGCCAAAACTGACAACATCTTGGTTATTTACAACATTGTTTACAAACATTCCGCAATTGGTAAAACCAGGCATGGAGCAAAACAGAACCTATGAACTAGGAAAGTTCAACTTTGTAAAGTGAAGACAAGATCAGACATGACTATATGTTCAAAGTGTGTTTGATCTTGCCTTCATCACATGGGGGGGGGGTCACCCCCGGAAAGTGGAAATTTAGAACATGCACACAATTTGGGTCTGAAAATGGTCATTAGATGGTAAAACACATGCCTAGAAGCTTCAAAAGTGCCATTTTCCATCATGGGGATGAATGGACGTTTTTTGGGGGTGCAACCCCTTCACCACAACCACTTTCGTAGTTCGTAAAGTGTTTGCACCCCCAAAAAAACGTTGGCATTCATCCACCATGATGGGAGCTAGCACATGTGGACACAATGTGTGCATGTTCCAAATTTCACACAGTTTTTAAGTTGCAAATGTGTTCAGAAGCTGGCACAAATGTGTGTTAATTACTTGGTGCGTTTTCATATTTTTCCTAAAACATCAATGATGTTCTTCAATTTTTGTTGAACATCATTGATGTTTTGCTTTATGTAATCTAGATCTCTATTGCAGACCATTATCTCCCCGATGAGTACGTGGGCACTCTCTGTGGTAAAGTGCGATTTTTCTTCCTCAACATCCACGTCACCTAAAAACCACAAACAAACAAAAATGGGGTGTTGGAAATGAGGCAGCCATACATGGATTAGCTTACCAGTAGCTGTGTTCTCCCACACTCACCTGTTGTGGTGACAATTTCTCCAAGTTCGATGATCTCTCCTTCCTCCTCCTCCTCCTCCTCTGCTTCTGCTCTTTCCCCTTTTTTGGGAGGTGTTGGTTTGGGGGTTTCCGCAGACGGCCCAAGTTTTCGCTCCCCTATGAGAATGTACAAAAGGAAGATTTAGCAACACTATCTATTGAGGGCAGAAATAGGAAATGACAAACATTGCTTGAAAGTGACGGACACTATTTTAGTTTGGCCAGTTACAAATCCCAACTACATGAATGTAGTCACTTTGTAAAGGTGCTAAACTGACTAGCTTTTTGGTAGAAGTTTGTGTGATGGAGACATCCCTCTAGTATCCACTGGAGCACATGTGTGGAAAAGCCTAATAAAAAGGGGGTTTGGGTGTCCCAGCACTAGTGCTCTAGAGTCCAGATGGGTAAACAGCTACTGGGTGACCTCTCCTTTACATTGAATAAATTGGCTTTACATTCTTGATGACATTTCTAGTGAGAACAAACTTCCTTTCCACAAAAAAAACACCAAACCACGTATTATAAGTGGCCGAACGTTCGAGGTTGCGTACGATCGGTTGGACACACACACGACCATGACAGTGGCAGAAAGATCGAGGCTGAGTACGATCGAATGCACAGACGAACATGAAAGTGGCCATTTTCGAATGTACAACTTTGTAAAAATCAAACCACATGGAGCAGTATGCAAGCAAGAAATCAAACACAAAACACAACTACTTACTTTTTTGAAGAATTCGCTTGATCTTTCTGTACTGATCGGCCTCCCTCAGTTTCAGGTCTGACCAGCGTTTCCTCAGTTGCTCCTTGGATCGTTGTACCCCAAAATTATTGTACAGCCTTCTCACAACTTTAGACATGATCTTGGCCTTGCGGACATTGGGGTTGAGGTAAGGCCCATACTTCCCATCATAGTCGCTCCTCTTTAATATGTCCACCATCTCCAACATTTCTCCAAATGACATATTGGAGGCCTTGAATTTCAGGCTCCGGGATCGGGACGTTTCTGCCTCCGGACTTTCCTCGTCCTCCTCCTCGTTGGGGGGATATTTGGGGCGCACCTGCTGTGTCCCCGCCATGTGCTCTCCCCACTGCGCCGTAAAGAGAAGGGGTGGGGAATAGACGAGAAAGATCGTCAGGGGCGGGCGGAGTTTGACGCATGCGCACTGTATATAAAACGTCACACGCCTGTGTCGTAGCCACGATCTGGGAGACGAGGGGAGAGAAAGCTCACGCACGAGACGATCGCTACAAACGAAGGTACAATTTGACGTTGGTACATAACTAGCCTAGACTGATTAGAACTTGAGGCTTCTTTATGGAGAAGATTAGGAGAGTTTAGGCTGACATTATTTATATTGTTTTGTGTGGCGTTGTGTCTTGCAGAGGTGATGGAGGCCTTCTACGACGTGAGCTTTCTCCCCCTCTTCATTGATAAATACCGGCAATTCCCCCTCTTATGGCAACCTAAACATCGTGACTACAGCAACAGACCAAAGAGGTACGCAGCCATGCTGAAACTTGTGGCATTTGTAAAGCCTAACCTGCCCATGGCAACCGTGGCAAACTTAAAAGTGAAGATCAACAACATGAAGAGTACCTATTTCCGGGAGCGCAATAAGGTCCAGAAGTCCCTAGCATCTGGAGCTGCAGCAGCTGATGTCCATGTCCCCACGCTCTGGTACTATGAGAGGCTCCACTTTCTCAAAGACCAGGCTACTGTCAGGAAGTCACTCTCGACTCTTCCTTGCACGCGTCCTTCCACGCACGCCACCCCTGATGAGGCTTCCGAGGACCAACCTGGGCCTTCCAGTCTGGAATATGTGCAGGTGCCCAGCTTGTTCCAGGTATAGTAGTTTTGTAACCAGTTTGGGGAATAATGAATGATGTTCAGTTAATTCAGGATCCCCAATTGCTTAGTTCCTAACGTGTTTGACATATCAACAGACAGTGGTGTTGGAGACATTTTTGGGAAGAATCTAAACTGCAGGGCTGAGAATTGTATGTTTTTCTATTTGTAAACATTTTGCAACAGTCACTAGATGAGAATTGTGTGTGTTTGATGAACAAATAACTGAAACTATGTCCCTTTTTCATACACAGAAAGACCTCAGCCAGGAGGTGGCTGTGGAAGGTGGCAGTCAGGAGGAGGCAGGGGTTAGTGGCAGCCAAGAGGGGGGTAGGCGTAGGAGCCTGACTGTCTCCCAAGTCTCTCCCCTCCGCCTTCCCTACAGAAGGGCAAAAAACATGGGGGAGGTGGGAGACTCAGCGCTCCAGCTGATCAGAGATGCCTCAGCCTCCCTCTATGCCACACCCACCTACGAGGAGGCCTTTGCCTCCTTGGTTGGCAGTAAACTTACGGGTATGGAGGCGGGGCAACGCAGCATGTGTGAGGATGTCATCCTCAAAATCCTAAATGAGGGGATGGCTGGGGAGATGACTCCCCTCACACATGTTTGCGAGAGTGACCTTGCTCCGCCTCCTCCTCCTCCTTCTGCCACCCCACCAGCACCAGCACCACGGCGTGGAAGGAAGCGTACAAGGAAGACAAGAGAGTGATGACCTTGATTCAGTCTGGTCTGAGAGAAGATGGAGCCTCTCGTAGGACCAGAGCCTGGGGACCTAGATGGCATCTGCTGCAGTTCCGGATGTTTTGGACTTCAGGACCAGATTGCGCTCCCTTATTATTTAGATAGGTACTCTTCATGCCCCCAATTGTTTAAGCCTGTAAAATGATGGTTGCCATGGGCGTCCAAGGCTTTGCAAATTCCCCAAGTTTCACCATGGCTGCGTTCCTCTTTGGTTTGTTGCTGAGACCTAAATAAATGTTTTTTGGATTTGAAATAATCATTGACTATTGTGTTTTACTTTTCTACAATGACAGTTTTTATTTGAGTAGGCAGGTACATTTCACTAATCCTAAAGTAGAATTAACAAGGGGCACCAACAACCAACAAACTCCTAGTAAATTTAAGCAAGAAATACAAATGTTAATAATGTGGTTTTGCTAAGTTGAGACATACAAACCCCCTCCAAAAAACAAAAAAATTCTCCTTCAAATATGTATTCCCCAAAAAAAAAAAAAAATCATGGTAAAAATATAACAAAGATTCTTTTACGATTTGAGTAAAAATAAACATGTAGTGTATAAATGCTGAAAAGTAATAAAGAACTAAGTTTGTGAGAAGTGCGGGTGAATAGGAGCAGCTAAAACATGTCATTCTTGTTGCATTGTAAAGAAAAAGAGAATGCGCTGCATTAAAGACATTTTAACATTGCAGCGTGACGAATGTGCTGTGTCGATTAGGAAAGGTAGTTTTACCTGACCGAGCGCTTCCGTCACAGAATTTCTTCTGAGCATGCGTAGCACTTTGTCCGTCGGACAACCGTACACATGATCGGATTTGGTGTGATCGGACCGTGTTGACGGCAAATCTTTCCAGCAGGAGATAAGACTTTGTCCGTCGGACAAACCGACGAACACTGTCCGATGGTGCATACACACGGTCTGATTTTTCAACAACCTTGTCCGATCGGACAGAATCCATGAAAAAGTCCGACCGTGTGTATGGGGCTTTAGTGTGTGTTGTGTGCCTCCAGCACAGTATACACCTGTATCTACCCTTATTTGCTGGTGTTCTCTAAAAAGGTGTCTCCTCTCTACTGATGCTTTAACACCAATCCTTGTTTCAATAAAAAACCCACTTTTCCAAAAACATTTGTCATTGGGATGGAAAGTGAGGTGAAATGTTCTGAACAGGTGCACAGACAGCAAAACAAATGTTACAGAGTGATAACCCTTCCCTATGTTCTCCAAAAAGCTTAAAAATTGATTTTTTGGCTGCAGCTACTCTTACCTGTTCCAAATTAAAAACAGATTCTACTTAAGAACAAACCTACAGTCCCTGTCTTGTTTGCACCGCCTGTGTTAGGTTTTCTGTATTGTCCCTCTCAGCTCCTCTTTCCCTCAGCTGGACTTTGACGGTTTGTGGTTGATCAAAGAATACATTTACTTCCCGCTATACAGAGCATACACAATAATCAAAAGGTGGAGGTTGCATAGGGAGAACGCAATTGAACAACCAATCACATTCAAGCATTTTGTTATACAATCAATATTGATCTGCAAGATTCATAATATTTCTGCCTTCAGACTCAACGTCACATTTACTCTAAAAATGTCCCACGCAATATATGTCCTTGACAAGGTTCCCAGCATTTTTTGGTAAACAGAAGCACAGAACAGTAAACTTGTTATGAGAAAGTAAACTTGTTATGAGAAAGTAAACTTGTTATGAGAAAGTGTGAGTGTGAGATAAACAGAGTTAGAGTGAGTTTCTACAGAAAAACATCTTTGTACAATACTATTAAATCTTAAAGGGTAACTCTACACTTCCCACGTTTCCTTACAATGCCTCCTTTGATCATAGGAGACTTAAAAAAACAAGTCTCCATTGATCACTCACTGTACCACCTATGTCCTGAGTAGAACATGGTCATGGTTGTTTCAGGAATATCAATTTACTTATCAGGCAGAACACCGATTTGATTGTCACACAAATAGCAAAAAAAGATAAATTGTCCAGGTGCTGCATTTTGGCTCACAGGGAAATGTTATGGTAAGAATAGTTTGGGATTAAGGGAGCGGGTGAGAGGGGGCAGGGGGCAATAGTGGCTGAGTCTCTCCTTGTGCAGTTATTGGTGGAGGCTCATCCATTTCCTTTCCTGTCTCCTTTATCTGTGGGCTCTTCACATTCAATAGTACCTATGACACCTTTAACAGTTAAAGCTTCTTGAAATTTAAAAGTTTTTATTCTTGGCAAAATGCCAAAAAACACTCCCTTTTGCCAGAGGTTCCCCTGATCATAAGCAATCTTTGTACGTTAATACTTTCCTTATTCTTATAACCAAACAATTTTTATTTATATTTTAAATTTCTTGGCAAAGTGCCAACAGGTTTAAACAGTACTTTCAATTGCTGTAATACTAATGCCGCAAACAATTGCCCACTATCCATTACGGTTGGTGAGATATTAGCATTTGAACCCTTGTTGGCAAAACACCAAAATATCCAAAATTTGCACCTGACTTCCCCTGCTCAAGAGATGTCAGTGGCAAAAGGAATTATTCACATAGCATGTTTTTATCAAAAGTTAGCCTCACCAATTTATGTATTACCCCAGAAAAATGTTACAACGTCCCTGTTGTCAAAATGTATCAAAGACCCTCCTGGAACACATAACTATTATGTATATTAAACCTGGTAATAACCTCCGGGAATACTAGCAACCAAATAAGTATTTGATCCCTCATACACAAATAATAGGCTTGTTAAACACTCTGGGCAGCGTCCTGCCAAAAACACTTAAACATTATTTCAAATATGACATTAAAATGATTTAGAGGTTTCCAATGACCAGTCCTTCTGGTTAAAAACAAGGTTTTCAACCTGAAACAAAGAAAGAAAGTTGGGACTTTGTATGAGACCTTGACCATCCAGTGCATAGGTCTCCATCCCTGATATGTTGAAAAAGAAGGGAGGGGGGGGAGCATATGGGGCATGGGGACTTTATATGAAACACACTTCTCGGGTAAGGTGAGAACTAGATATATACTATATAATATGTTCAGTAGTGACCATGCTGAGTGTACTGTATTATTAAATATATCTTTAATTGGAACAATAAATATCATACAGAGTAAATAAAACATGAGTGGTAACATCATTGAAAAGTATTCGTTGGTAGCATAGTGAACAATATGACACATGATACAGTAGATATCAACAGTACACGCAAAGATGGGCACAAACGTAATGAACATGTTAATGCTGGCTCAACTCAATATACCCATGGTGTATACATGGATACTGTGACATGACATCAAATAAGAAATCTCTACGCGTTTCGTGGATTGTATCCACTCATCAGGAGCAGCTACATGGGAATGCCTGTAATAAATATTGAATGAATAATTAATTAACAGTAGTTAATTAATACAGGAGAAGAGGGAGCAACATAAGTGGTCCTGACTCTTTTACCTGTAGGTGTAGGTATTAACAAAGCCAATGGGTAGTATGGGTATTGTGATGTATAGCAACGGGGGATGAGCGACCATCCCCCCGGGAACTGAGGCGGCGAACAAGGGCAGCGGCAGGACAGACCCTCCAGAAATAGAATTGAAGATAGTTCAGTGAACCAGAATTCCCCTTCAGTATGGTGGTATAAGTGTACACCAAATAGGTGCACTAAAGTGATAAAAGAAACAAATATAATCAAATGAGCATGTGAGCATGGTGACGCAACCATGTGAAAGGAAATTGAGAAAGAAAAAGGAGAAATGGTGAAAAAGAAACAATAGTGGATGAGGAGACTGGTGCAAGGTAAGCAGCTCCTGAAGGTAGGGGAGACTGGAAGTGAATATAAAAAGTGTATAATAACAGCCCCCAAGGGGAACATGACAGCATAGGGTAGATTGAGTGTTAGCATAGGGTGAGAATAAAGAACGGGTTTGAGTGGTTACCATAGAGTGAAAAAGACCAAGATTGGTGATGGAATGGAGGTTACCTGCCACTGAACAGTGTGCCGCCAACGTCACGCTGAGTCGTGCTCTGAGGGGGGAGGCAATACATACAGGCGGGGGGCCGCCTATATGTAGGTACCTGAACCACCGCCAGAGTTGCACGCAGATAGTAAATTGTCACGCCAGCACACGTCGTCAACTTGACGTCACTCGTGCGTGCGTGGGACACGTGACGTCGACGCGCAGCGGGTACATGCCCCCCACGTCCCGCAATCATGAGAATGAGGGGGTGGGGGACCGACACGGTGCGCGTCGCAGTTCCCGGAAGTGAGTAGAGCCATAACCCCCGGCGCTAAAATAGCCATCAACAGGGAGACAAAAGTAACAAAACAGGATAACCCAATAATGCTAAAAAACCTTAGTTGGCGCTTGATGTGAAGCAGCAGTAATCCATGGAATAAAAACAATAGATGAGAGTGTGTTTCCATCCCTAATACATTTGAAACAAAGAAAGAAAGTTGGGACTTTGTATGAGACCTTGACCATCCAGTGCATAGGTCTCCATCCCTGATATGTTGAAAAAGAAGGGAGGGGGGGGGGAGCATATGGGGCATGGGGACTTTATATGAAACACACTTCTCGGGTAAGGTGAGAACTAGATATATACTATATAATATGTTCAGTAGTGACCATGCTGAGTGTACTGTATTATTAAATATATCTTTAATTGGAACAATAAATATCATACAGAGTAAATAAAACATGAGTGGTAACATCATTGAAAAGTATTCGTTGGTAGCATAGTGAACAATATGACACATGATACAGTAGATATCAACAGTACACGCAAAGATGGGCACAAACGTAATGAACATGTTAATGCTGGCTCAACTCAATATACCCATGGTGTATACATGGATACTGTGACATGACATCAAATAAGAAAGCTCTACGCGTTTCGTGGATTGTATCCACTCATCAGGAGCAGCTACATGGGAATGCCTGTAATAAATATTGAATGAATAATTAATTAACAGTAGTTAATTAATACAGGAGAAGAGGGAGCAACATAAGTGGTCCTGACTCTTTTACCTGTAGGTGTAGGTATTAACAAAGCCAATGGGTAGTATGGGTATTGTGATGTATAGCAACGGGGGATGAGCGACCATCCCCCCGGGAACTGAGGCGGCGAACAAGGGCAGCGGCAGGACAGACCCTCCAGAAACAGAATTGAAGATAGTTCAGTGAACCAGAATTCCCCTTCAGTATGGTGGTATAAGTGTATACCAAATAGGTGCACTAAAGTGATAAAAGAAACAAATATAATCAAATGAGCATGTGAGCATGGTGACGCAACCATGTGAAAGGAAATTGAGAAAGAAAAAGGAGAAATGGTGAAAAAGAAACAATAGTGGATGAGGAGACTGGTGCAAGGTAAGCAGCTCCTGAAGGTAGGGGAGACTGGAAGTGAATATAAAAAGTGTATAATAACAGCCCCCAAGGGGAACATGACAGCATAGGGTAGATTGAGTGTTAGCATAGGGTGAGAATAAAGAACGGGTTTGAGTGGTTACCATAGAGTGAAAAAGACCAAGATTGGTGATGGAATGGAGGTTACCTGCCACTGAACAGTGTGCCGCCAACGTCACGCTGAGTCGTGCTCTGAGGGGGGAGGCAATACATACAGGCGGGGGGCCGCCTATATGTAGGTACCTGAACCACCGTCAGAGTTGCACGCAGATAGTAAATTGTCACGCCAGCACACGGCGTCAACTTGACGTCACTCGTGCGTGCGTGGGACACGTGACGTCGACGCGCAGCGGGTACACGCCCCCCACGTCCCGCAATCATGAGAATGAGGGGGTGGGGGACCGACACGGTGCGCGCCGCAGTTCCCGGAAGTGAGTAGAGCCATAACCCCCGGCGCTAAAACAGCCATCAACAGGGAGACAAAAGTAACAAAACAGGATAACCCAACCTCCTATGGTATTAATACAATATATGGGAGGGATCCTGGCCAATTTAGCGAGGTATCCTTGTCCCCTATATTTTGATACCTGGGATCCCGGAATCCTCGACAGGTATATCCCGTTCTTTTATATTAATACCCGGGACCCTGGTAAACCTCATCAGGCATCCCTATTTATGAGCTGTGTTATAATTCTCCTGGGATCCTAGACCGGCATCCCTGCTTAATGTCCCTATCGCTCAGGCAAGCTAATTAGCTAATTAAATTAATCAATTATGCCTTGAGTTCTATAATGCGACGGGTTATAACATTGACAGAGTAAGCTGTTCAAAAATACTTTGAAAAAGTAATTTTAAAGAAAGCTTACCTGTTCAAATGTACCCCACTTCTGGTACCATCTGTTAGGTTTTCTGTATTGTCCCTCTCAGCTCCTCTTTCCCTCAGCTGGACTTTGACGGTCAATGGAAAAAACTCTCTCCTTTTCCCCCCTTCCCCCTGTCTGTCCGGACAGGCAAAAAGACATCATACACCGTATGTGGTTGATCAAAGAATACATTTACTTCCCGCTATACAGAGCATATACAATAATCAAAAGGGGGAGGTTGCATAGGGAGAACACAATTGAACAACCAATCACATTCAAGCTTTTTGTTATACAATCAATATTGATCTGCAAGATTCATAATATTTCTGCCTTCAGACTCAACGTCACATTTACTCTAAAAATGTCCCACGCAATATATGTCCTTGACAAGGTTCTCAGCATTTTTTGATAAACAGAAGCACAGAACAGTAAACTTGTTATGAGAAAGTAAACTTGTTATGAGAAAGTGTAAGTGTGAGATAAACAGAGTTAGAGTGAGTTTCTACAGAAAAACATCTTTGTACAATACTATTAAATCTTAAAGGGTAACTCTACACTTCCCACGTTTCCTTACAGCCTGTATACTGCTGTTCAGAGTATATAGGGTTTTAGGTATAGGGTTTTAATTTGGGAGCAGGGTTCCCCTTAATATCCATACAAGACCCAAAGGGGCTGGTAATGGGCTGTGATGGTGGGGGGGGGGGGGGTTTGGGGGTAGCCATGCCATTTTTCTCAAAGATTTTCATCCATATTGCCAGGACAATACATGACATTAAAGCTGCAAGCAGTTTTAAATGGCTTATTTTTTTCCTTTACAAATGTCATTTTGTGCAGGGACAGTTCTAAACACGGGAAACACATGCCACTTCACAGGCATACTTTAGATACCCCCCAGGTACGATATTTAAAGGAATATTTCACGTTTTTTTTTTCACTTTATGCATTATTAAAATGACTGCTCCAGAAAAACGGCCATTTTTAAAACTTCTTTTTGCATTGATACATGTCCCCTGGGGCAGAACCCGGGTCCCCAAACCATTTTTAGGGCAATTACATGCGTATTAGCCGTTAATAATTAATTATCACAGATTTCAAACATTCGTGTCCATTGAATTTAATAGGGTTCTAACGTTCGTGCAAACTTTTCGGTCCATTCGCAGGTTCTGGTGCAAACCGAACCAGGGAGTGTTCGGCTTAGTGATAATGCCATATTCAGAAGGAGTAGCAGAATGTGCTTTGGGGTATAATTCCAAGTATGTCTATGCTGTGTGTAGGAAATATCTTATTAATTGGCAACTTTGTGTAGAAAAAAAGTACATTTTTACTTTCTTTTCTGCATTTTACATTTCACTCACTATGCCTTTCAGAAAAATACATTGGGGTATTTGCTTTCCAAAATGTGATCATTTTGTGGGTGTTTCTCCTGTTCTGCCACTTTAAAGACTCAAGAAATATGACAGATCATCAGGAAACTAGATGCTTCATTTATGCTCATTGAAAGCCCAAATTGTTCTTGGATTTTGGGCCCCTCTATGCATCCAGGCTCTAAAAACTTTTATTCCATTTCTTAATTTTCCTAAAACTGTGACAAAAAATTAGAACTTCAAAAAACTCACAAAGCCTCTCACTAAATACATTGGACTGCCTAATTTCCAAAAAGGGATAATGTAGGTGGTATTTGTACTGTGCTGGCATTTCAGGGCTTCAAGAAATGAAATATATGAAAGGAAAACCCTTTAAAGGTGGGAGTATGCGGGCACTAAACAGACTTCAAATTGATACAAAATAACATTTCTTGGTACAAAAGAATAAAATCTTGTAGGACATACAAAGCATCATACAAATGTATATTATGGGTGCAAAATAATCATAAAAGAGGTTATGACCACTAACGTGTTTTCGATGATTCTTCTTCAGAGGTGTCAGAAACACGATGATACAGATAATTCTTTTGAAAAGTAAGTGTAGACATAAATATACATGGCCACAGTTATGTATAATACAATGAATATACAAAAATAGTACTGTACTAGCCCAGTCACAAGGATTGGATCACATATGTATGCCACTATGTTTTAAAACCAAGATGATTGCGCTGGATGCCCACCGCTACGCCACACGTGAGCTTCTGAGTGAAAGAGCAAGTAAATTGTGTCCAGAAAACTAGATTAGTGTATTTTTTTTGAAGACTGAAGACCGACAAATGTTACAGATATACACCACAGCTATTAAGCCCTTTTGACCAGGCCATAATATCTGAGGGATTGAGCAGGCACATTGTGGGCATATTGTATCTGTAAAAATAAAATATTAGTTTCCTTTTTGTTTTTGAAACTGGAAGCATTTCATACCTTTTCAGCACATTAGCAGCTGAAGAAGAACACATTTTACAGATTTACAGCAAAAATATTCCCTATTAGACAGACTTCTAGTTATGAAGAAGAGGACAAACACATTGTATCTGGAAATAATAATACAAAACTCCTTTTATTTTAAATTTAAAACAGAAAAATTTTACTGATTTGTGTCATATCATATTTCTGAGGGAAAGAACAGGCATCTTATTCCAGAAACATTTTATTAGATAGAATATCAAAAATTGTATGGATTTGCTACACACATTCTCATACATTTCTGTAGGAGACAATTTCAGAGAAAAAGCCATATACATATTTAAGCCATATACAGTACTCAACAAATTAGTTGGGACAAACAGGATATTATAATGAGAAAATTTCAGGTTTACAAAACAAATTAACTTACTATCTCTCAGTAATTGATATGGCCTCCCTAAGCTTTAATTGCCTCCCTTACCCTCTTAGACATTGGTGCTACAAATTTTTCACACAAATCCTTCACTTCAGGGTCTTTAAACCACACTTGGAGAACACTTTCTATCATATAAATTTGTGTTGTACAACCCATCTTTCTTATGCAAGCCCTCACAATGGCCCACATGTATTCTATTTGATTTAAAGCGGTATTCCCCCCTAAAGTGGAACTTCCGCTTTTCGGAACCCTCCCCCCCTCCGGTGTCACATTTGGCACCTTTCAGGGGGAGGGGGGTGCAGATACTGTCTAAGACAGGTATCTGCACCCACTTCCGGGCATAAACTACCACAGGAGTTTACGCCACTTCCTGTCCCAGCACGCTGTCTGCCGAGACACACACGTGTCCCAGCAGACAGCGCTGACGATTCTCATTGCGCTGCGTGATTCGCGCATGCGCAGTAGGAAACCGGGAAGTGAAGCCTCAAAGGCGACACTTCCTGATTCCCTCACCGAGAATGGCGCCGGCAGCAGCAGAGAGCTGATCGATTGATCGACCTCTGCTGCCGACATCGCTGGAAACTGTGACAGGTAAGTGTCCATTTATTAAAAGTCAGCATTATTTGTAGCTGCTGGCTTTTAAAAAAAAAAATTCAGGTACAGTCCCGCTTTAAGTCTTGTGAATTCCCTGGCCATTTCCATATGTATAATTTTTGTTGGGAAAATGGCCCTTAGTTAACTTGGAATTGTGGCAGGGAGCTAGGTCTTGCTGGAACACTCTATCTCCATCAGGAAACCACCTCCTTTGTATTAGGGTCAGTTTTGCCATCAGAACACCTACATACTTATTACTGTCCATCATGCCTTCAATGTGGTGAATTGTTTTGGGTCCATAAGCAGTAAAGCATTTCTTTGGTGAATGTTTAAGGGCTTGGATGGTGTGGTCAGTTTGAAGAGTTTCTCCAGGCAAGCGCCAAACGAAGTTTGACCTGTATCCATGAACATAAACTGGGTTTTGTTTGAGAATATTACTTTCTTCTACTGTTTCAAATTCCAATTTCTATGCTTCTTTGCCCATAACAACTGCTTCTTCTTCATAGTGGGTGTCAAGAGCTCCTTCTTAACTTGGTGTCTGTTTTTACAACCACCCAAGAGGAGTCAGCGCCACACAGTGAAAGCGTCCTCATTAATTCCATTAGATGCACGCTCCCTTTGATGTCCCCACTGATCTTCTTTATTTTTATAATGCTAATTATTCTGATTACACCATCATCCCTCAGCGTAGTCGTTCTTTTTCTTCCACCTCATCCTTTTCGAGAAGCTCTGCCCCCCTACCCCAAAGCAACTTTTCCCCATGTTGATGGGGACAAGGGCCTCTTCCCCACTACCCTGAGCTGTGGTTGCGGGGGTCTGCGGGTGGGGGGCTTATCAGAATCTGGAAGCTCGCTTTAACCACTTCAGTCCAGAAGGTTTACCCCCCTTCATGACCGGGCCATTTTGTGCAATATGACACTAGTTTATTTTAACTGACAATTGCGCGGTCGCGTAACGATGTACCCAAATAAAATTGATGTCTTTTTTTCCCCCACAAATAGAGATTTGTTTTGGTGGCATTTGGTCACCTCTGCGGTTTAAATTTTTGGAGCTATAAAAAAAAAAAGAATGTCAATTTTGAAAAAAAAACAACAATATTTTTTAGTTTATGCTAAAAAAAAAACTAGTAAAAAAATGTAAAAGATAAAATTCATCAATTGATGCCAATATGTATTATTTTTTTGGTAAAAAAAATCCCAAAAAGCTTATATTGATTGGTTTGCGCAAAAGTTCAAGCATCTACAAACTATGGGATATATTTATATTTAATTTTTTTATTATTGTTTTTACTTGTAATAACAGCGATCAGCAATTTTTAGTGGGACTGCAACATAGTGGCAGACGAATCTGACACTAATGCCGCGTACACACGAAGGGACTTTTCCCGGCAGACCTAGTCCAGCGGACAATCCGCCGGACTTTCCAGCTGGCTTCGCCGGACTTTCCGAGCACGTGGACTTGCCCACACACGCCCGGACTTCTCCGGCGGACAGTCCGCGGACAAAGTCCGCGGGACTTTTGAAAATGAACGGACTTGCCCACACACGGAGCAGTCCGTTCATTTTGAACGTAACTTCAGGTACGTAGCTAGCGTAGGCAGTAAATGCCGGCGCGCTAGCTCCGTCACCTGGCATGGATTTAAAGGGAATCCCCACGCCGAAAAACGCCGTGGGGGGTCCCCCCAAATCCATCTCAGACCCTTATCCGAGCACGCAGCCCGGCAGGCCAGGAAAGGGGTGGGGACAAGCGAGCGCCCCCCCTCCTGAGCCGTACCAGGTCGCGTGCCCTCAACATGGGGGGTGCCCTGGGGAAAGGGGGGCTGTGCAGCCCCCCCACCCCAAAGCACCTTGTCCCCATGTTGATGAGGACAAGGGTCTCTTCCCGACAACCCTGGCCGTTGGTTGTCGGGGTCTGCGGGCGGGGGCTTATTGGAATCTGGGAGCCCCCTTTTATAAGGGGGCCCCCAGATCCCGGCCCCCCACCCTATGTGAATGAGTATGGGGTACGATGTACCCCTCCCCATTCACCTAACGTGTAAAATGTAAAGTAAAAAAAACACACTTTTGAAAAAATAATTTATTGCACTGCTCCGGGGTCTTCTTCCGTCTTGGGGGTCTTCTCGCCGGACTCCTCCGCCATTTACCTAGCTCTTTTACCGAGCGGAGAAGTCCGGCTACCTTCTTCGTTGTCGCCGCCGTCGTCTGGGGGTCTCGATCCGCCTTCGGGGGTCTTCCGGGGTCTCTTCTGTTCTTACCTCTGTCGTCGCTTTCTGCGCCGCCTACTTCTTCTTCTTCCGCCTTCTTCTTGTTCTTGTTCTTCTTCCGATGTTGACACGTCGCTCTCTCTGGCCGGAATTGTCCGCTGGACTGCCAAGTCCAGCGGATAATTTTAAAACAAAACTTAAAACTTTAGTCCGCCTGACTTTTTGAAAAAAAGTCAGTCGGAGGCCCACACACGAGGGGATTATCCCCTGGACTTGAGTCCAGGGGATAATCCCGCGGGATAGTCCCTTCGTGTGTACGGGGCATAAGTGACACTTTTTGGGGACCAGTGAAACCAATACAGTGATCAGTGCTAAAAAATGCACTGTCACTGTACTAATGACACTGGCAGGGAAGGGGTTAACATCAGGAGCAATCAAATGGTTGAATGTGCTCCTAGGGAGTGCTTTCTAACTGTGTGGGGTGCTTTGTCTGGGGTAAGACAGACATCCGTGTCCTAGAAAATGATGCCCTGCCTGAGAACTAACATCCATGTCCACCTTTGCCTGTGGATACATTTGTTGCTTGCCCTCTTATAGTGCCAAGGGAATGTCTGCCTCTCCTTGTTGTCCTCCCAGACATTATTGGTAGGGAGGGGGTGGTGATTATAAGCAAATGTAAAAAAGAAGTGGAAATCTGTATGTAGATGCACTTTAATGAATGTAAAGTGGTGTTTGGTGCACTTTGATTTGAGTACTCACACTACACAGACACACTCCACGTATACACTATAATATACTGCAATATAATGCACCAAACGTACAGTGACGCACAGAACTATATGGCATTAACTTGCAGTAATGCACACAGAAGTAAATGGCGTTAAACTTGTAAAAAAAATTAAAAGATAAAATTTATCAATTTATGCCAATATGTATTATTTTTTTGGTAAAAAAAATCCCAATAAGCTTATATTGATTGGTTTGCGCAAAAGTTTAAGCATCTACAAACTATGGGATATATTTATGGAATTTTTTTTATTACTGTTTTTACTTGTAATGGCAGCGATCAGTAATTTTTTGTGGGACTGCGACATTGTGGCAGACGAATCTGACACTAAGTGACACTTTTTGGGGACCAGTGAAACCAATACAGTGATCAGTGCTAAAAATGCACTGTCACTGTACTAATGACACTGGCAGGAAAGGAGTTAACATCAGGGGCAATCAAATGGTTGAATGTGCTCCTAGGGAGTGCTTTCTAACTGTGTGGGGTGCTTTGTCTGGGGTAAGACAGACATCCGTGTCCTAAAAAATTATGCCCTGCCTGAGGACTAACCACCACGTCCACCTTTGCCTGTGGACACATTTGTTGCTTGCCCTCTTATAGTGCCAAGGGAATGTCTGCCTCTCCTTGTTGTCCTCCCAGACATTATTGGTAGGGAGGGGGTGGTGCTTATAAGCAAATGTAAAAAAGAAGTGGAAATCTGTATGTAGATGTACTTTAATCAATTGTATACTGTTGGTAAAAAAATATATATAAATATATGAAAGACCGCCCTCTATATCTTCTACCCACACTGCGCCCCAGGAATAATAAATAATTAAATAAACCAGTGAAGAACTAAATAATTAAATAGTTAAGTGAAAAATAGCAGCTACTTGTGTATATATAAAATATAAAACCTGCAATTCAACCTAAAAATAAACTATAGATAGGATAAATTAGTAGCGCTAGTGTACAGTGATAAAAATATCAAAGTATATAGTATACAAATTCCAAAGTGCTATATAAATAAGTAAAAACGTGATTCAAATAGCATCAGTGTATATAATTCACCCAGTGACAAGTGAAACAAAGTTCATAAATACAAAAGTCTAGACTGTAAATAAATAAAGGTGGATGATTTTCAATGTGTCTTCAAAATAACTTCAAACTTGAATCTTCAAAGAAAACTTGAATCTGCCACCATACTACGTGTTAGTGATACCACTCCCTCTGAAGAGCACACTCACCAGCTCACAGTGCCTCACACTCTCGTGTTTGGCAACAACGTGTTCTACCCACTCCAGGGGTTAATAATGATTATCGGCTTGCTTTGCTCATTTATCTCTCAGTGTGGTTCCATATGTAAAATAATAAATAAGTGCTCCACATAGTGTAAAAAAGTATAACCAATTTATTCACTCACACAAAAAAACTTCCAATGGTAAAACTCACATTTCAAAAGATAAAAGCAGGCCTTTCAATAAAAACACAGCAAACCAAACTGAACTGGTATATAGGTGTATTGCGGCCACGGCAGACCAGAAGTATGCGCACCAGCGAAAACTCTCACCGACTTCCTAGTGTCTACTTCTGGTGGTGGTGTAGCTTCTAAATGGAGTAGAGTCTCATATAGATACAGTCTTATTTGCTCTTATTCATGGGTATCACTTGCACTTTAATCAATGTAAAGTGGTGTTTGGTGCACTTTGATTTGAGTACTCACACTACACAGACACACTCCACGGATACACTATAATATACTGCAATATAATGCACCAAACGTACAGTGACGCGCAGAACTATATGGCATTAAACTTGCAGCAACGCACACAGAAGTAAATGGCGTTAAACTTGCAGTAACGCACACAGAACTATATGGCGTTAAACTAGCAGTAACGCACAAGAAACTATATGGCGTTAAACTAGCAGCAAACGCACACAGAACTATATGGTGTTAAACTGGCAGTAACGCACACAGAACTATATGGCGTTAAACTGGCAGTAACGCACACAACTATATGGTGTTAAACTGACAGTAATGCACACAGAACTATATGGCGTTAAACTGGCAGTAACGCACACAGAACTATATGGCGTTAAACTGGCAGTAACACACACAGAACTATATGGCGTAAAACTGGCAGTAATGCACAAAACTATATAGCGTTACACCAGCAGTAATGCACACAGAACTATATGGCGTTAAACTGGCAGTAACACACACAGAAGTAAATGGCGTTAAACTGGCAGTGTCGCACACAGAAGTAAATGGCGTTAAACTGGCAATAACGCAATCAAATAGACAGTGTTCAACTGTCACTACACTGATGCTATCTGAACTTTCCCTACTCTAGCTATACACTAATGTCAAGATTACTGACACGGTCTCACTACACTACACTGAAATTATATGAGCAGTCCCTACGCTACACTAATGTATGTATGAATGGCACAGTCTCACTACACTACAGTGAAACTATCTGAGCTGTCCCTACTCTAGCTGCACACTATGCAAAGCTGAATCATGGCCCTCCACACTATGCTCACACTATCCGTAGACTGACACTAAACTAATATTCTACACTGACAATTGAAGCACACAGAACTATATGGCGTTAAACTGGCAGTAACGCACACAGAACTATATGGCGTTAAACTGGCAGTAACACACACAGAACTATATGGCGTTAAACTGGCAGTAATGCACAAAACTATATAGCGTTAAACCAGCAGTAACGCACACAGAACTATATGGTGTTAAACTGGCAGTAACGCACACAGAACTATATGGCGCTAAACTGGCAGTAACACACAGAAGTAAATGGCGTTAAACTGGCAGTGTTGCACACAGAAGTAAATGGCGTTAAACTGGCAATAACGCAATCAAAGAGACGGTGTTCAACTGTCACGTTCAACTGTCACTACACTGACGCTATCTGAACTGTCCCTACTCTAGCTATACACTAATGTCAAGATTACTGACACTGTCTCACTACACTACACTGAAACTATATGAGCAGTCCCTACTCTACACTAATGTATGTATGAATGACACGGTCTCACTACACTACACTGAAACTATCTGAGCTGTCCCTACTCTAGCTGCACACTATGCAAAGCTGAATCATGGTCCTCCTCACTACGCTCACACTATCCGTAGACTGACACTAAACTAATATTCTACACTGACAATTGAAGCAAAATAGCACAGTATAGCACACTAACTAATAGCACTTAACAGAGCCCTGTTCTATCTCTCTCCACGCCAAAATCGCACTGAAATTGCTGCCCTTGAAAGAATACTTTTATACTGTGGAGCGGAATGAGCCATGATTGGATGAAGTCATGATGACAGTGTCCAATCATGATTCTGACAGTGCTCTGTGACCTGATTGGCTGAAGCTTTCACTGCTTCAGCCAATCAGGGCTTGCAATGCACTGTTCAGTGCCGCAATGCATTGTGGTCGGGTTCAGGGGGCCGAACAAACAGTTGAACAAGCCGTTTGTTTGGATGTTCGCCGAATATCTAAACAACAAAAGTTCGGTCCGAACTTATGCTCAGGCCGAACCATTCACCCATCCCTAATGGCAGCTAACATTGGTATTCCACTTCAAACAGCCAATGTACAACGATGGCGGGCAGTCCGCAAGTAGTTAAAGCTGTTCTAAAATGATAATGTACATATTCTTTGTGCAAGCAGAATTTTTTTGTAGACTTCAGACTTGGGTAGAATTGATAATCATTTTTCAATTATCATTTTTATAAATAAGAGTGTAATAGGTTCTTCTTTAGTCTTAAGAACTATGATTATTGCATTTTTCTTAAAAAGCAGGTTATTATTGAAGGATAATTATCTTCTACTGTACCTTTTATTCAGTAGATGTGTGAAATAAATGGACAAGCTTATATTTAATGTACTTAGTAATTTTCGTTGAGGTTAGTAACCCTTTTCACTATTAATATCAAGCTTAAAAGTTTAGATATTTGTTATAAGAAATAATATAATGCATAAAAGTTTAGATAATTATTGTAAAAAATGTTTTACAATATAAACAAAAATATGATATTATAGCCCAATAAGACCTATCCTCATCAATTAGAAATGTTTGCTTGTTTTCATTAAACACTACAATATGAAATGAGTTATAGTTGTGAAATCAACATCACATTCCAAATAACATTCAAAAAACTTTTTGGAAGGAAAGACAGAGAGGTGTTGAGACCTTCATTCAGAATAATTCACCAAGACATCTGTATATTAAAACATAGCTTTTAATTATAAATTAATTAAAATTATTAAATTGGGGTAATCATCATACAGTATCTCACAAAAGTGAGTACACCCCTGACATTTTTGAAAATATTTTATTATATCGTTTCATGTGACAACACTGCAGAAATTACACTTTGTTACAATGTAAAGTAGTGAGTGTACAGCTTGTATAACAGTGTAAATTTGCTGTCCCCTCAAAATAACTCAACTCACATCCATTAATGTCTAAACCGCTGGCAACAAAAGTAAGTACACCCTAAGTGAAAATGTCCAAATTGGGCCCAATTTTCCCTCCCCGGTGTCATGCGATTCATTAGTGTTACAAGGTACACCCAGACTGGCCAAGTTTTTTAACCACAAGCTTTAACTACAAGTTTTTAAACAACTGTTTTAACTACAATTTTTAATCAAGTTTTTAACAAAGTTTTTAACAAAGCTTTTAATTACAGCATACACCTGTTACTTTAGCATTACGTCAAAGCTTCCTCTTCCCCCTTAGGCCATCTTGGTACACCCAGACCAGCCGAGTTTTTAACCACAAGTTTTTAACAGAATTCACCAGTAACATTAGCATTGCTATAAAGCCGCCTCTTCTTCCCCAGGAGATCAACATCTGGATCCACCCTATCTCCATCCCTGGACCATCCCCCGTAAGGTAAATATTCTGGTAAGTAACGCAGGGACCACCAATTAGCAGTTGATCCAGGGACTAACATCCGACCGCCTCGTCTGATGTAGCAATTGGCCGCTCAAGTAGGGGTTTTTCGCCTTCCTCTGGATCAACGGGAGGGCGGGTGTAGGTCAACAGGTTTTTTCCTACAGTTCCGTCATCTGAACTCATCAGACAATCAGCAGGACCATCAGCATCATCAGCCGCCTCTTGCAGGACCGTCATCACCTCAGCAACCGCATCGACAAGACATCAGTTTTTTTCCACGTATCATTCCGTCAACATCAAATTTTTTTTTAAGCACCTCGACATGTGCAACTTCAAATAGTCAACAGAGTCCCTCCGCAGACTAAGAAATTCGACCGCAATTCTACCAACCTACATTCAAAAAATATTACAAAAAGAACGACTACTAAGGATCAATCCACAATCAACCATCAAACATAACAAGACTACAATTCAACCGCTACAGTTAGCATGTGCCTTGATTAACACCAGATCGGCAGTCAAGCACAGACATGAAATCCATGACTTCATCACACAAAACAACATAGATTGCCTCTTCATCACGGAAAGCTGGCTAACACCGGACTGCAACACCATCCTAACAGAATTAGTGCCGGAAAACTACAGGATCCTAACCGAGCATAGGAAAGAAAAAAAAAGGAGGAGGCCTAGCAGTGATCTTCAAAGCTCACCTGGCGCTCGCCAAACCTACGGTACAGAACACAGCAACCTTTATGGAGACACTTACTCTACAGATGCAAACAACACCACAAGAAACCATCCACATGCTGCTACAGACCACCAGGACCAAAGACAAATCTACCGATACCCCTCACTGAATTCATTTCGTCACACACCCTGACAAACAACAAGGTTCTGGTACTCTGAGATTTCAACCTCTGGGCAAACTCCACCGAAGACCCCATTGCCACCACCTGCATCAACCAACTGGAAGACCTAGGGCTACAACAACTAATAAATGCTCCCACACATGGGTCGGGTCACATTCTGCACCTCATCTTCAAGCAAAATATGGACATCAACATACTAGACAACATATCGCTACCATGGACAGACCACCACGCTATCAAATTTGAAATCACCACTAACATCACCCTTCAAAAACCAAATCTGGCAGCAACAACACATTGGACCAGATCACATAGGAAACTACACTTGGAAATCTTCAAAACCACTCTAACAAACAAAATGGCAACACTAAATCAAAACCACTCAACAGAACGATCACTCAGCTCCTTAAACAAGGCACTACTACAAACAGCAGACTCAGTCGCCCTGAAACATCGAACACCCATCCGCAAGAAAAATTTGGGATGGTTTAATGGCGCTCTTACTCTACTGAAACGGGAACACAGAAGAGCGAAAAGAGCCTGGAGAAGAAATACTACAAAGGAAAATCACACAAACTACAAAATACTCACCAAGAAATATCATAAAGCAATTTTCACAGCAAAAAAAGAACATGTCTCAAACACCCCCTCAAAAGCCTTAAACCAGCCACGTGAACTTTTAAAACTAGTCGCCCAGACTATGAACCCAACCTGCCTTGAGCCCCTAGAAAACAAAACTCAAGAATACTGCAACGAGTTATCGGATTTTTTCATCAACAAAATCGACAACATTCAGAAAATAATTCAACAAAAAAAACAACAACCAATCTTACTCAACCAAACCCAGGTAAGGAATTTTACTTGCACAACACACAATCAGCACATTTCTCGCTTACCCCGATTACCACGGATGAAACCAAAAATATCATCAAGAGCCTCCAAGACAGCACATCGGCAAATGACATCATTCGTACAAAACTCTTGAAAGAATGTTCCAACATTCTGGCCCCCTCTATTACACACCTAGTAAATCAGTCGTTCAAAGAAGGATTGGTTCCTATTTCCCTCAAGAAAGGCATCATCAAACCACTCCTAAAGAAACCCAACCTCGACCCCAAAGATCCTAACAATCGCAGACCGGTAACAAGCCTGAACACCATCTCCAAGATTATGGAGAAAGCAGTAGTACAACAGCTTCAACTCCACCTGGACACACACAAACTCTTGGACCCACTACAATCAGACCTCTGCCCAGGCCATGGCACAGAAACTGCACTGAAAATATGGGACGACGCCCTAGAAGCAGCTGATGACGGAGAATCGTGTCTTCTGGTACTGCTGGACCTTAGCGCGACGTTCGACACAGTGGACCACAATACTCTTCTCAGCCACCTCAAGGAAGTGGCAGGAGTTACAGATGGAGATCTGCAATGGTTCGCTTCCTTCTTAGGAAACCGGTCACAGACAGTGAAACTAGGAGCCTTCACTTCGGAAACCCGGGCAATTTCTTACGGAGTCCCTCAAGGATCACCTTTGCCACCAGTACTCTTCAACATTTACATCCAGCCACACAAATTATTAGCAAATTGAATCTATGCTTCCACTCATACGTGGACGACACCTAACTGTACTTCCATATCACCGGACAAAAAGACCAATACCAGGAACTAGCAAAATGCCTCACACTGATAGATGACTGGATGACCACTAGCTCCCTCAAACTCAATGGATCGAAAACAGAACTGCTGCTCCTCAACGCAAACCGAAGTAAAAAAACGAAGACCCCATGGACACCACCAACCATCCTTGGACAGACCATCCTTCCAAGCACCAAAGCCAAAAGCCTCGGAGACATCTTTGATTCAGAGATGACCATGGAGGCACAAATAGGATCAGTAATCAGCGGATCCCATCATCTCCTCCGCATGCTTCGCAGACTTATCCCATTCATCCCGGAAAAAGAGAAAGTGGTAGTAGTGGGAACTATCATCAATGCGCGACTCGACTACGCAAACTCCCTCTACATAGGATTACCGGATTACCAGATTGCATGCCTACAAGTCGTCCAAAACACAGCAGCAAGACTAGTTACCGGAAAGAAACCCTGGTAATCCATCTCCCCATCCCTAAGGACCCTCTATTGGCTCACGGTAAAAGATAGGATCACATTCATGACCCTCTGCCTCACCCACAAATGTACACAAGGAAACGCTCCTCAATACCTATGCGAGAAGTTAAAAAAAATACATACCAATTCGCAGCATTTGATCAACAAACCAAAACTACCTTCTCATACCCAAAGCCCGCTACAAATCTAAGGGAGAATGAAGATTCACAGTACAGGGACCTCGGCTATGGAATGCTCTACCAAACAACATCTGCTTGGAAGAAAACCATCGGGCCTTCAGGAAAAAACCCAAGACCCACCTCTTCTAATATAGCAGGACAACAAGGAAAGACCAATCACCTTGAGGCGATTCAGTTCACATTTGCAGCGCTATACAAATCATTAATTCAGTCATTCATTCAGCGTCATATCCAGAGGTTGTCTTTGGGAAATAGACGTATGAGTGCTGCCAGCATTGCGGCAGAGGTTGAAGGGGTGGGGGTCAGCCTGTCAGTGCTCAGACCATACACCGCACACTGCATCAAATTGGTCTGCATGGCTGTCGTCCCAGAAGGAAGCCTCTTCCAAAAATGATGCACAAGGAAGCCTGCAAACAGTTTGCTGAAGACAAGCAGACTAAGGACATGGATTACTGGAACCATGTCCTGTGGTCTGATGAGACCAAGATAAACTTATTTGATTCAGATGTTGTCAAGCGTGTGGAGACAACTAGGTGAGGAGCACAAAGACAAGTCTTTTTAGCCTACAGTCAAGCATGGTGGTGGGAGTGTCATGGTCTGGAGCTGCATGAGTGCTGCCGGCACTGGGGAGCTACAGTTTATTCAAGGGGACCAAGAATGCCAACATGTACTGTGACATACTGAAGCAGAGCATGGTCCCCTCCCTTCGGAGACTGAGCCGCAGGGCAGTATTCCAACATGATAACGACCCCAAACACACCTCCAAGACGACCACTGCCTTGCTAAAGAAGTTGAGGGTAAAAAGGTGATGGACTGGCCAAACATGTCTCCAGACCTAAACCCTATTGAGAATCTGTGGGACATCCTCAAACAGAAGATGGAGGAGCGCAAGGTCTCTAACATCCACCAGCTCTGTGATGTCATCATGGAGGAGTAGAAGAGTACTCCAGTGGCAATCTGTGAAGCTCTGGTGAACTCCATGCCCAAGAGGGTTAAGGCAGTGCTGGAAAATAATGGTGGCCACACAAACTATTGACACTTTGGGCCCAATTTGGATATTTTCACTTAGGGGTGTACTCACTTTTGTTGCCAGCGGTTTAGACATTAATGGCTGTGTGTTGAATTATTTTGAGGGGACAGTAAATTTACACTGTTACACAAGCTGTACACGCACTACTTTACATTGTAGCAAAGTGTAATTTCTTCAGTGTTGTCACATGAAAACATAGAATAAAATATTTACAAAAATATGAGGGGTGTACTCACTTTTGTGAGTTATTGTATAAAGAGTTGAGCACATCCTATTAACTAATGCAACCCTAGAGCAGAGGTCCTCCCCTAAACAATAGCATATACTAAATATGAGTCAAATACACCATCACAGATATCATAAAAAAGAGGGGGAGGGATGTCTCCTTTGACACATTTTGATTTTATGGCTTCCTCAGGGATTCAAGGGGTGCAGATGGATAGTTACATAGTTACATAGAAGGTGAGGCTGAAAAAGACACAAGTCCATCAAGTCCAACCTATGTGTGTGATTATATATCCAAATTCTAATAAGCCCCAGACCCGCAGACCCGCAGACCCCCACAACCACTGGGCAAGGGTTGTGTTGATGAGGCCCTTGTCCCCATCAACATGGGGACAAGGGCCTGATATGGGTCTGGTATGGATTTTGGGGGGGGGGGGGCACACCATTTTTTTTTATTTGGCGCATGGTTCCCCTTAATTTCCATATCAAACCGAAAGGGCCTGGTATGGATTTTAGGGGGACCCCCATGCAATTTTTTTTTAAATTTTGGTTTGGTGTTCCCCTTAATATTCATACCAGACCCAAAGGGCCTGGTAATGGACTGGGGGGGATCCCATGCTTTTTTTTTAAATGAGTTTTATCTATATTGCCGAGATCCGACAATTCATTACACCTGCGATCAGTTTTATATGACAGGAAGAAGCAGAAGCAGAGGAAGATAGAGGAAGAAGTGTGGGAAGAACAAGATGGAAGAAGAAGAAGAAAACGGAAGGAAGACCAGAAGAAGCGGGGAAAGAAGAAAACATTAATAAAGGAACTGTCAAAAACTGGCTATTGTCTTTTTTAAAATTTTTGACACTTTTTTTTGTGAAATGTTAGGGGTACTTGTACCCCATTACAAATTCACACAGGGGGGGCCGGGATCTGGGTTGTTAAAGGGGGCTTCCCCCCTTGTTAAAGGGGGCTTCCATATTCCGATAAGCCCCCCGTCCGCAGACCCCACAACCACCGGGCAATTGTTGTAGGGATGAGGCCCTTGTCCCCATCAACATGGGGACATCCTCCCCACGTTGAAGGCATGTGGCCTGGTACAGTTCAGGAGGGGGGTGCTCTCTCGCCCCCCCTCTTTTCCTGCGGCCTGCCAGGTTGCGTGCTCGGATAAGGGTCTGGTGTTAGGTACCTGGTAGTGCTGAGCTTGACTTGATGGTTGGAGACCTCTCTTACAACTCTGGTTCAGGGCCTGCTGGATTGGGGACAGCGTAGCCGTGAACTCAGCGGGTAGGAGTGTCCGTGTGGATGCAGCAGGCTGATGCAGGGCCTGCTGGATTGGGGACAGCGTAGCCGTGAACTCAGCGGGTAGGAGTGTCCGTGTGGATGCAGCAGGCTGATGCAGGGTAGATGCAGGGCTTGCTCAGAGGGTAGGTCTGCAGATGAAGGTTCGGCAGGAAACCAGGAGGCAGGAGGTAGACCGACAACAGGAGCAGCAGCAGACGGCTGAAGTAGCTGACAGCAACGGCAGGAGATCAGCAGATGACGGCAGCAGCGAAGACCTGTGCAGGGACACTGGAGCAGGGATGGTCAGGCAAGCCGGGTCACAACAGGTAAGGCAGACAGGTATGGACGGCAGGCAGGAGGATGGTCAGGAGGCAAGCCGGGGGTTCAGCAACAGTAACACAGTCCAGAGCAGGGTCAAACAAGCCGGGGTCAAGGAACGGAGAAAGTAGCGGAGTCAAACAAGCCGGGTCACAGGTAGGGAGCTTCAGACAGGTTCAGGTTGGGGTCACAGGTGGGAGCTGAGACGGACAGCGCCGCATGCAGGCAGCTGTCCCCTTTAAATAAGGCCACTGGCGCCAAAGCGGCGCCGATCGCGCACGTGCACGCGCACGGGGGCGCGCGCGCCCGCTATTTGCGCACGGGAGCGCGCGCACGAGTCCCGCGGGCGCGTGCACGCGCCCGCGGCGCGCGCCGACGCGCGCGCCGGCGTTCAGAGGGACCAGGGCTGCCCAGGTGCCCGCGCACCCTCCGGCTAGGGTGCCCAGGGCGGCTAGAGCCCTGACATTGCCCCCTCACAAGGGGCAACCTCCGGGTGCCCATTAGGCGTTGTCTTTCTGGATGGGAAGAAAGAAAGGTGCGGATTAGTCTCTTGGCATGAAGGTTGCATTCTGGCTCCCATGAATTACTCTCGGCCCCATACCCCTTCCACTTGATCAGGAACTGCCTCTCCCCCCTACGTCTCCTGCAATCAAGGATGGCCTCTACCTCGTACTCCTCATTACCTTGGACCAGGACAGGTCCGGGTGGGTTTGTACCCCTATCAGGGAAGGGATCGGGCACAGCGGGTTTCAGGAGAGAAACGTGGAAGACTGGGTGGACTCTCATAGAGTCGGGCAGGGACAGCTCATAGGAAACTTCATTGATCCTCCTCTTCACAGGGAAAGGTCCTAAGAACTTGGGAGCAAGCTTCTTAGAGGGACAAGCAAGTCTAAGGTTAGTTGTAGCTAGCCATACCTGGTCGCCCACCTGCAAGTTCAGCTCACCCCTCCTCTTCCGATCGAAGAATCTTTTGCTGTCCTCCTGTGCCTTGGTGATTGCCTCCTGAAGAATCCTGTTGTTGCGGCTGAGGAACGAAGCTGTATCCTGGACTGCCGGGACTGAAGATTCTGGGAGAAAGTCAGGGAGAAAAGACAAGTGAAAACCGTAGTTGGCAAAAAATGGGGATTGACCTGTGGCTGAATGACTGGCATTATTATAAGAGAATTCAGCTAGGGGTAATAGGGACACCCAATCGTCCTGCACAAAGGACGTGAAGCACCTTATGTATTGCTCTAAAGTCTGGTTGGTGCGTTCCGTCTGCCCATTAGTTTGGGGGTGGTATGCAGAAGAAAGGGCCAGCTCAATCTTAAGGATCTCACAAAGGGCCCTCCAAAAACGGGACGTGAACTGGACCCCCCTATCTGATACTATATTGGCCGGAACCCCATGTAACCTGACTATCTCCTTAATAAAAAGATGGGCAGTCTCTGTGGCAGATGGTGTTCCCCTTAAAGGCAAAAAGTGGGCCATTTTGGACAGCCGGTCCACTACTACAAAAATAGCAGAGCACCCCTCTGAGCACGGAAGCTCGACTATAAAGTCCATGGACAACATTCGCCAAGGTCGATCAGGTGCAGGAAGAGGCTTCAAAAGTCCCCAAGCTCGGTTCCTAGACGTCTTGCTGCGGTTACAAACAGGGCAGGAGTCAACATAAGACTTGCAGAATTCCTTTAGTTTGGGCCACCAAAAGGTGCGTTGCACCAACTCCACAGTTTTACGGCTCCCGAAGTGTCCTGCCAGTGGATGGTCGTGTAGAAGGGTCAGGACCTTCACCCTTACAGATTCGGGGACGAAGACTTGACTTCCCCTCCAGAGGAGTCCATCGCTGGAAGTTAGGGTGACCCCATGGGGTCCCTGGGAACTGGCGGATGCCTCCCGGATTTGAGATAGCAGATCTGGCTGTAAAAGTAGAAAGTTTCCGGAAGATAGGATGGTGTCTGGGGTGGTGGAGTCCTTGGGACTGTCAAACATCCGGGAAAGGGCGTCAGGCTTCACATTCTTGGAACCGGGACGATACGTAATATGAAAGCAGAACCTTGAGAAAAACAGAGCCCAGCGGGCTTGTCGGGGTTTGAGTCGCTTGGCAGTTCGTAAGTACTCAAGGTTCTTGTGGTCAGTGTAGATGAGTACTGGATGATTAGCTCCCTCCAAGAGGTACCTCCATTCTTCTAGTGCCGATTTGATAGCCAAGAGCTCCCGGTCCCCGACATCATAATTCCTCTCGGCTGGAGAAAGTTTCCGAGAGAAAAATCCCACTGGGTGCATGGCGTCTTTATTGCCCTGTCGTTGTGACACGACCGCCCCAACTGCCACTTCAGATGCATCGACCTCCAAGATGTAAGGGAGGGCAGGGTCGGGGTGACTGAGGATAGGGGCGGAGGTAAACAGTCTTTTAAGCTGATCAAAGGCCCCTTGAGCTTCCGGGCCCCAGTGGAAGCGTGTGCCCTGCTTGGTCAGCTGGGTGATGGGGGTGATGATAGCAGAGAACCCCTTAATAAACTTCCTGTAGAAGTTTGCAAATCCTACGAACCGTTGGATTCCTTTTTTATCTACAGGTGCTGGCCAGTCAAGAACGGCGGACACCTTCTGAGGGTCCATTCTAATGCCTGCCGGGGAGATTTCAAGTCCCAAAAACTGGATTTCCTGCTGCTCAAATTCGCACTTCTCGGCCTTTGCATACAGGCCGTGCCGTCGGAGTCGAAGGAGTACCTTGCCCACATGCCCACGATGTTGTTCAAGGGTTTGGGAGAAAATCAAGATGTCGTCCAGATAGACGATCACGAAAATGTCCAAATAGTCTCTGAGTACATCATTGATGAAATGCTGGAACGTGGCCGGGGCATTACAGAGCCCGAAGGGCATGACCAAGTACTCATAGTGGCCGAAACGAGTCCGGAAAGCCGTCTTCCACTCGTCCTCGGCCCGAATGCGGACCAAATTGTATGCACCCCTGAGGTCCAATTTGGTGAAAACCGTTGCCGATCTTAGCTTCTGAAAGAGCTCAGGGATTAAGGGCAGGGGGTACCGATTCTTGACCGTTATTTTATTGAGCTCCCGGTAGTCCACACAGGGCCTCAAGGACTGATCCTTCTTGGTGACGAAGAAGATGCCTGCGCCAGCAGGAGAGGTGGAATGGCGGATGAACCCCTTCTTTAAGTTTTCGGCAATGTAGGTCTTCAGGGCCTCTTGTTCTTTCTCGGAGAGAGGAAAAATGCGACCGAAGGGAATTTCAGCCCCAGGGAGGAGCTCGATGGGGCAATCATAGGGACGGTGGGGCGGAAGGGAGTCTGCCCCCCGCTTGCTGAAAACGTCCAGAAAGTCATGATAAGGTTGGGGTACAGATTGGCGTAGGTCTTGATCCGCGTCTAGGCAAAGCAAGGTAGAGGATGGTCCGAGGGTTGCAGGTAGGCAGTGTTCCTGGCAGTACCGAGATTGAAATTCTACCTCCCCGGTGGACCAATGGATCAGCGGGTTATGGGCCTGGAGCCATGGCATACCCAGGATGACCGGGAACAGGGGAGAGGAGATCACGTCCATGGTCAGGAGCTCCTGATGTTGAGGGAAAATTGTAGCGGTTAAGGGCAAAGTCTCTTGAGTCACCTGGCCAGACTTAATGCGGGACCCATCCGCCAGAAACACAGTAAGTCCTTGGGTCTTCTTCTGGAGCGGCAGGGCGTGAGTGTTGGCGAAGGTGGCATCCACGAAACAGCTACACGCCCCGGAGTCAATGATGGCGCTGGTGAGGATTGTCCTTCCCTGGCACTGCAACGACAGAGGAAGGGTAAGGTGAATAGTACTGGCTGGGCAGGGTGCAGAGAGAGGAGATACGGATGATAAGCACTTACGCGTCTTGACAGGGCAACCATTCACGAAATGTCCAGAGCCCCCACAGTACAGACACAGATTCAACTGGCGACGTCGGGCCCGTTCCTCGGGCGTCAAGGGGGCACGTAGAAGACCAATCTGCATCGGTTCGGAACCATCTGAAGCAGGTCCCACGGGAGGTGTAGAGGGAGCAGGTAGGTAGCGAGTGGCAGGAACAGGAGCCCTAGCGACCATCCAAGCTGGGCGACTGGGCAAAGCAGAGCGTTCAGCTCGGCGCTCCCGTAGGCGACGGTCCAATTGGATTGTCAGAGTGACAAGGTCCTCAAGATCCTCAGGAACTCCTACACGGGCCAGTTCGTCTTTCAACCCCTCTGAGAGGCCCATGCGGAACTGGTGTCTGAGGGCTGCATTGTTCCATTGAGTATCCGCGCTCCAGCGCCTAAAGTCCGTGATATAGTCCTCAGCCGTCCTGCGGCCTTGCTGGAGCGCGGATAGTGCAGATTCAGCTGTAGCCGTGCGTTGAGGGTCGTCATACAACTGTGCCATTGCCTGGAAGAAGGCGGCTAAGGACTGGGTCATGACACTGTTGGCTCCCAGAAGACGGTGGGCCCAGGACTGGGGTTCTCCTTGTAGAAGGGACACCACGAATCCCACCTTGGTGACTTCCAGGGAAAAGGTCCGGGGTTGCAGGGCAAAGTAAAGCTGGCAGGCATCTCGGAAAGCTTGAAACTTGGACCGGTCGCCCGAGAACCTTTCTGGGATAGGTACTCTAGGTTCAGGGGGAAGCATCACCACTGTTGGTTGGGAGGCAGGTTGCACTGGTGGTGGAGGTGCAGCAGCCATGGGGCTGGCAAGTTGTTGAACTTGGCCTTCCAGCTTGGTGTATCCCTCCTGCAGGGATTTCACGGCTTGTGTGAGGGCTGCCAGGTGGGAGCACATTTCCCGCATGGTTGAGGCTCCATCCGCAGGCTCAGTCATATTGGCTGTCCGTACTGTTAGGTACCTGGTAGTGCTGAGCTTGACTTGATGGTTGGAGACCTCTCTTACAACTCTGGTTCAGGGCCTGCTGGATTGGGGACAGCGTAGCCGTGAACTCAGCGGGTAGGAGTGTCCGTGTGGATGCAGCAGGCTGATGCAGGGTAGATGCAGGGCTTGCTCAGAGGGTAGGTCTGCAGATGAAGGTTCGGCAGGAAACCAGGAGGCAGGAGGTAGACCGACAACAGGAGCAGCAGCAGACGGCTGAAGTAGCTGACAGCAACGGCAGGAGATCAGCAGATGACGGCAGCAGCGAAGACCTGTGCAGGGACACTGGAGCAGGGATGGTCAGGCAAGCCGGGTCACAACAGGTAAGGCAGACAGGTATGGACGGCAGGCAGGAGGATGGTCAGGAGGCAAGCCGGGGGTTCAGCAACAGTAACACAGTCCAGAGCAGGGTCAAACAAGCCGGGGTCAAGGAACGGAGAAAGTAGCGGAGTCAAACAAGCCGGGTCACAGGTAGGGAGCTTCAGACAGGTTCAGGTTGGGGTCACAGGTGGGAGCTGAGACGGACAGCGCCGCATGCAGGCAGCTGTCCCCTTTAAATAAGGCCACTGGCGCCAAAGCGGCGCCGATCGCGCACGTGCACGCGCACGGGGGCGCGCGCGCCCGCTATTTGCGCACGGGAGCGCGCGCACGAGTCCCGCGGGCGCGTGCACGCGCCCGCGGCGCGCGCCGACGCGCGCGCCGGCGTTCAGAGGGACCAGGGCTGCCCAGGTGCCCGCGCACCCTCCGGCTAGGGTGCCCAGGGCGGCTAGAGCCCTGACATCTGGTATGGATTTTGGGGGGGACTCCACGCCATTTTTTTTACATTTTGGCACGGGGTTCCCCTTAAAATCCATACCAGAGCTGAAGGGTTTGGTATGGAATTTGAGGGGGACACCCACACCATTTTTTTTTCATTTTGGTGTGGGGTTCCCCTAATATCCATACCAGACCCGAAGGGCATTTTTTTTTATTTTGGTTCAGGGTTCCCCTTAATATTCATACCAGACCCAAAGGGCCTGGTAATGGACTGTGAGGGAATCCCATGCTGTTTTTATCAATGAACTTTTATGTGTATTGCTGGGACCGACAATTCATTATAGCCGTGAGTACTTTTAAATTACTTTTTTTCCTCTAGAAATGTCACTTTGCTCTCGGACTGTTCTAAACATGAGAAACATGCGCCACTTTACAGGCATACTATAGACACCCCATAAACTAAATTTAAAGGAATATTTCACTTTTATTGTTTTACTGCTCCCGAAAAAACGACTGTTTTAAAACTTTTTTTGCATTGATACATGTCCCCTCGGGCAGGACCCAGGTCACCAAACACTTTTTATGACAATACCATGCACATGAGCCTTTAAAATTATCACTTTTGATTTCTCCCATAGACCTTTAAAGGGTGTTCCGCGGCTTTCAAATTTGCCACAAACACCCAAAATTGTTTGCTTTTCAGCGAACGGTGAACAGCCAATGTTTGAGTTGAACTCATGTTTGACCCGAACATAAAGCTCATCCCTAACCTGCACTAATGCACGTCAATATACTGCAGAATGTGTGCACTAATGCACCTCAATGTACTGCAGTAAACCTGCCCCGAAACACTAAACTGACACTAAAGAAAAAAAAAACGGTCGCACTACACTCACACTGCGCTATCACTATATTCACACTAAACTGACACTAAAGAAAAAATTAATGGTCGCACTACACTCAGGGCCAGATTAAGAACATCACGGGCCTGGTGCTGAGGATTTTGGTGGGGCTTTTTATTAAAAAAATGCAATGCAAACAATTTTTTGTTTTAACAAAATAAATTAACCAGAGAGAGGGAGGATGAGAGAGAGAGAGAGAGAGAGAGAGAGAAAGGGGATGAGAGAGAGAGGTGAGGGGTGAGGGGGGAGGAGAGAGATAGAGATATGTGCATGAGCATGTGTGGGAGTGACAACCACCCAGTCCAGCCAAGGCAAGTGACCGAAGGCACAGAACACAGAAGGAAGACCGGGTGAAGATGGAAGACCCACCTGATTGATCACAGCGCAGCGCTGGAGGGCTCAGTCTGATAGGTAAATGTACCCTAATGTGCTAATATGCTGTGCATACTTGTACATTATGGCATAACCTACCTCAGGGCCTCTAAAAAGTAGTAATGTTCGCAAAGTTTACTACCGCTTTAATATCAAAGGATCCCAGGAGCCTCTCATGGGGCCCCCTACTGACCTGGTGGCCCTTGGGCAGGGCCCAAGTGCATAGTTGCCAACATTACAAAAATATTTTCAGGGACACTTTTTTTTAACCAGTGGTATATTTAGAGTAGCTGAGATCCCCTATGTTCCTCTACACATCACAGTAGTAATCACAAAATTAAATGAGTACTAATAATGGGCAGAACAAATATGAGGACTGAGAAGGAGAAGATTTCCTTTAGTTGAATTAACAAAAGTGTGCCCCTTCTAGAGCTGGTAACCTTTAGGATATTCAATATAATTTTAAAGAAAATTTTTTGTGGGTAAGAGGTATAGGGGAGGAGTATGGATGGTATAAAAGTGGGAAGTATGTGCAGGTGAGGGAGAGGAATGTGAAGGGTATAACAGTGGACAGTATGTACAGGAGAGGAGTGTGGAGGGTGTGGCAGTGGGCACTATGTACAGTAGAGGAGTGTGGGGGTATGACAATGGACAGTATATGCAGGAGAGGAGTGTGGAGGGTAAGACAGTGATCAGTATGTACAGGAGACGTGTGTGGAGGGTAAGACAGTGGGCAGTATGTACAGGAGAAGAGTGTGGAGGATATGACAGTGGGCAGTATGTACAGGAGAAGAGTGTGGAGGGTATGGCACTGGGCCGTATGTACAGGAGAGGAGTGTGGAGGGTATGGCAATGGGCAGTATGTACAGGAGAGGAGTGTGGAGTGTATGACAGTGGGAAGTATGCACAGGAGAGGAATGTGGAGGTTACGACAGTGAGCAGTATGTTCAGCAGACGAGTGTGGAGGGTAAGACAGTGGGCAATATGTACAGGAGAGGAGTGTGGGGGTATGATGGAGGGCAGTATGTACAGGAGAGGAGTGTGGAGGGTATGACAGTGGGCAGTATGTACAGGAGATGTGTGTGGAGGGAATGCCAGTGAGCAGTATGTACAGGAGACGAGTGTGGTGGGTAAGACAGTGGACAGTATGTACAGGAGAGGAGTGTGGGGGTATGAAAGAGGGTAGTATGTACAGGAGAGGAGTGTGGAGGGTATAACAGTGGGCAGTAAGTATAAGAGAGGGGTGTGGAGAGTATGACAATGGGCAGTATGTACAGGAGAGGAGTGTGGGGCGTATGACAGTGGGCAGTATGTACAGGAGAGGAATGTGGAGGGTATGACAGCAGGCACTATGTACAAGAGAGAAGTTTGGAGGGTATGACAGTGGGTACTATGTATAGGGAGGAGTGTGGAGGGTATGACAGAGGGCAGTATGTACAGGAGATTAATGTGGAGGGCATGACAGGGGGCACTATGTATAGGAGAGAAGTGTGGAGGGTACAACAGTGGGCAATATGTACAGGAGAGGAGTGTGGAGGGTATAACAGTGAGCAGTATGTACAGGAGATTAATGTGGAGGGTATGACAGTGAGCAGTATGTACAGGAGAGGAGTGTGGAGGGTATGACAGTGGGCACTATGTACAGGTGAGGAGGATGAAGGAATCTGGGAAGGACAAATGTAAAGGTTTGTGGAAGGATGTTTAGGGACTGCGGAGTGGTTAAGCGGGCCATACATGGATTGAAATTAAGCCAATTAAGCAGAGACCAGGCATAGTCAATTTATGTATGGGCTAGCTGGTTGTACACTAGTCAATCTATTAATCAACTTGAATACAACCAGCCTGCCAGGGTTTTCCCAAAACAATCAATGCTGCCAGCTATAGTTAGCAACAATGATCATTATAATGTGTGGGTAGGGAAGGCTCCCCAATGTCAGAACACAATAACACTGCAGGATTGATTCCCCCATCCACAGGTCAGCAGGTGAGAGGATGTTTGGGGGCAGGCTGGGGAGAGAGGTCTGTCAGCGGGGGGGGGGGGGTCAGGGGGGGGGGGGGGGTGAGGTGGTCATGGAGGGATATCAATCAGTGGGTGGGGGGAAGGAACTGGGAGTGATATCTTTTGGAGTAGGGTCTGTCATCTGCAGGTCGGGAAATGGTCACCTGTGACATAAGTTGAAGGGAGGTGTCTAACATGGGAAGTGACCTGGTTGGTGGTGAGTGTGAAATGGATGATGTGTTTCAAGTACCGTTCACATTTGCGGTAATGCTTACTGCCCTCTGAAAAGTGATCTGTGGTGAATTGCTTTTTAACGAGTATAGCAGCAGCTGACAGGCATTCATGAGGTGCTACTGCCGCTTCCTTGTTTTTTTTTTTTTTTACATTGCTGAATGGTAGTTTTACATTGTTGGACTCTGCTGCTACTGTGAGCGAGTTTGGCTTGCAGTTGCAGAGTGGCCCCATTGAAATCAATAGGCAAGTTTAATAGGCTGACAAGAAGTGAGAGGCACTGTAAGCTCATCCTCTTAGTCTGCTGCAAACAGAATGTGTCAGCTTGTTTTTAAAAGAGAAGTATGTTTTTTTTTTTGTTTTTTTAGATTCACACTTACCTAGGTGGATCATCAGACCAATGCTGCATCTGTCCCCCGCCGTCTCTGCACTGAGAACCGAGCCACCGAACACCGCTGATGGATCGGTTCTCACAGATCCCTGAGAGGAGAGCTACTGACTGTCAGCATTTCTGCTCTCTGCTCCTCCACACTCATTGGAGCACTGAGATGTGGAGGGGCAGGGAGCGGCCATCTCAGCTTCTTAGCGGCCCACTGAGACTGCCATCAGTCCAAACATCTGGTGGATCCAGACTTTGGAAGTCAGGAAGTCAGGATGCCGTGCTGCCTTGACTGATAGCAGTGACGTCAGCGGAGAGCGGTCTTCACACTCTCCACTGAAAATAGGTCACAGGAGTGCAAAACAAATTGCACTCCCCTGACCCATAAGAGTAGCCCAGCCAAACGAGCTCAGGCTGGACTTCTTCTTTAAATTGGCTGCTCTGTATGTAGCTTCTCTTTCAATAATTTTTAGACATGTGCAATTCGTTTCATAACGAATCGAAATTCGGGCCAAATTTTGCATCTTTCAGACATTTGGATGCATCTGAATGTCCAAAAAAAATAAAATGAATTTCAACTAATACGAAAGAAATTATAGCAGATATAACGAATGAATTCGGCATGATTCGGTAATTCGTTAAAGATCTAATGAAACAAAAGGTCAACTCAAAGTAAAACTTACAGTCCAATCAGCTGATTAATTTTGTGCTGGAGGTTGGATTACTGGCAAAGTGCATTGCTGAGAACTGAGTGAGAAGGGTGTTGTATTGTATTTGAGCAGAGAAGAGATATTGTCATTGTGTGTGTTAATAGATTCAATAAACAAACGACTTTCCAAACTACGAATCATTATCACAAATATATATGCATACATAAATATCGAAATTTCAACTAATACAAAAGAAATTATAGCTGATATAATTAATTAATTCAAATTATCCGTAACATAATGAATATAACAGAAGGAAATTATGTATTTTACGAATGACAACAAAACGAAACTAAACAACATTTTCTGTTGTGCACAAGTCTAATTATTTTTTTATTAACCACTTCCCGACCGCCCCCTGTATATTTACGTCGGCAGAATGGCACGTACAGGCAGAATCACGTACCTGTACGTGACATTCTTCCGGCGGTTGGGGGGTCCGATCGGACCCCCCTCCGCCGGCGGGGACGGTCGGGATCGCTTCAGGAGCGATCCGGGACGAGGGGACGGCCAGTGGTTTCTGGCCACCCCCTCGCGATCGCTCCTGGCCAATGAAAAACTTCCCCTTCCTGTCTATTGTATAGACAGGAAGGCGGAAGTGATGTCACGCTCGGTGCGCCGGTCTATGTGACCGGAGACGCCGAGCGGCGAACATGTACAGGTTAGTGCACAACACTACACTGACACCAGTACAGTTAGGCACATATTCCACCCCCCTGTCACCCCCTGATCACCCCCAGATCACCCCCTCCCCCCCCAGTCACAGTGTCACTAATTGCAGTGATCATTTATTTACTGATCACTGCATTTAGTGTCAGTGTGACTGTAATAACTGTCAGGGCAGTTAGTTTTAGGTCCAAGGTAGCCCCCTACCCCCCCCTAATAAAGGTTTAACCCCTTGATTGCCCCCCAGGTAACCCTTTCACCCCCTTTTGCCAGTGTCACTAAGCGATCGTTTTTCTGATCGCTGTATTAGTGTCACTGCTGTCGCTAGGTAACCATTTTTTTTTTTAGGTAACCGCCATGTTTATATAGGTTCATAAATAGGTTTATAGGTCAGGTACCCCCATATTACAACCTAAATAAAGGTTTTAACCCCCTGATTGCCCTAGAGTTAACCCTTTCACCAGTGATCACTGTATAACTGTCACTGGTGACGCTGGTTAGCCAGTTAGTTATTTCGTTATTTAGGTTCCCCGTCAGGTTTTTATATAGCGTCAGGTACCCCCATATATTACCTAATAAAGGTTTTAACCCCCTGATTGCCCCTAGTTAACCCTTTCACCCCCTTTTGCCAGTGTCACTAAGCGATCGTTTTTCTGATCGCTGCATTAGTGTCGCTAGGTAACCATTTTTTTTTTTTAGGTAACCGCCATGTTTATATAGGTTCATAAATAGGTTTATAGGTCAGGTAACCCCATATTACAACCTAAATAAAGGTTTTAACCCCTGATTGCCCCTAGAGTTAACCCTTTCACCAGTGATCACTGTATAACTGTCACTGGTGACGCTGGTTAGCCAGTTAGTTATTTCGTTATTTAGGTTCCCCGTCAGGTTTTTATATAGCGTCAGGTACCCCCATATATTACCTAATAAAGGTTTAACCCCCTGATTGCCCCTAGTTAACCCTTTCACCCCCTTTTGCCAGTGTCACTAAGCGATCGTTTTTCTGATCGCTGCATTAGTGTCGCTAGGTAACCAGTTTTTTTTTGTATTACTGTTACGGGTGACGCTGGTTAGTTAGCTTGTTTTTTATACTGTCAGGGCACCCGCCATTTATTACCCAATAACGGTTTAACCCCCTGATCGCCCGGCGGGTGATATCAATTAGGTTTTAGGGTCAAATAAGGTCTGCGTCGCCCCAGGTTAGTGCCAGTACCGCAAACACCCACGCGCAAAGCATACACCTCCCTTAGTGGCACAGTATCTGAACAGATCGATATCTGATCTGATCAGATCTATACTAGCGTCCCAGCAGTTTAGGGTTCCAAAAAAAACCGCATTGTTAGCGGGATCAGCCCAGATACCTGCTAGCACCTGCGTTTTCCCCCTCCGCCCAGCCCAGCCCACCCAAGTGCAGTATCGATCGATCACTGTCACTTACAAAACACTAAGCACACATAACTGCAGCGTTCGCAGAGTCAGGCCTGATCCTTGCGATCGCTAACAGTTTTTTTTGTGGTAGCGTTTTGATTCAGTCGCTTCAGTCAGGAGCTTTTTTACCTGTGAATCTCAAAAAAATAAAAAAAAATAAAATAGTTGTCGTTTTATTGTTCTCTCTCTCACTCTATTCTCTCTCTATTGTTGCTCTTTTTTTTACTCCATTCTATTCTGCAATGTTTTATTATGTTTTATCATGTTTTATCATGCTTGCTTTTCAGGTATGTAATTTTGTTTACTGTGTTTTAGTGTTGAGCATTTTTTTGTTTTCAGGTGCGCCATTCAGTTGCAACGCGGATTTATTTATCTTGACAGCAACAGCGTTTGCTCCCACGATACATAAAGCCGCGACTCCAACGCTGTAGGAGGTGATTTCACCACCACAGTTAAAAAAAAGAGCATATATGCCGAAGCATGGGGGCAGCAGGGGGGGAGGAGCGATTGGCTCCTAATGCCACGTACATACGGTCGAAATTCCGACCGTGTGTACACGGCATAACTTTTGCGGGAGGATGCCCCCATGCATCGGCATATATAAATGGTGCATGTATGCCCATCATTAGAAGTGGGTGGATGAAGGGAGGTATTCTAATGGTGGGCATACCCACCAATCAATCTCTTTTTTTCGTTCAGCCAAGAGGCTGCATGAAAAAAAAAAGATTACAATATATGTCCAGTATGTTGCTGGACTTTGAATGGTTATACCAGAATGATGCCTGCAGGTTTAGGTATCATCTTGGTATCATTCTTTTCAGCCAGTGATCGGCTTTCATGTAAAAGCAATTCTAGTGGGTAATTAGCCTCTAGACTGCTTTTACAAGCAGTGGGAGGGAATGTCCCCCCTCCCGGATATAAACCGCGCCATTGGGAAATTGGGAAAGCATTTTATCACACCAATCTTGGTGTGGTCAGATGCTTTGAGGGCAGAGGAAAGATCTAGGGTCTAATAGACCCCAATTTTTTCAAAAAAAGAGTACCTGTCACTGCCTATTGCTATCATAGGGGATATTTACATTCCCTGAGATAACAATAAAAATCATAACAAAGAAAAAAAATGGAAGGAACAGTTTAAAAATAAAATAAAAAAGCTAAATAAATAAAAAAAAAAAACAAAAAAAAAAAAAAAAGCACCCCTGCCCCCCCTTCTCTTGCGCAAAGGCGTACACAAGCGTTGGTCTGGCGTCATATGTAAACAGCAATTGCACCATGCATGTGAGGTATCACCGCGAAGGTCAGATCGAGGGCAGTAATTTTAGCAGTAGACCTCCTCCGTGAATCTAATGTGGTATCATGTAAAGGCTTTTAAAGGCTTTTAAAAATGTATGTAGTTTGTCGCCACTGCGTGTTTGTGCGCAATTTTAAAGCATGTCGTGTTTGGTATCCATGTACTCGGCCTAAGATCATATTTTTTATTTCATCAAAAATTTGAGCAATATAGTGTGTTTTAGTGCATTAAAATAAAAAAAAGTGTATTTTTTCCACAAAAAATGCGTTTGAAAAATCGCTGCGCAAATACTGTGTGGAAAAAAAAAATGCAACACCCACCATTTTAATCTGTAGGGCCTTTGCTTTAACATTATATATAGTGTTTGGGGGTTCAACGTAATTTTCTTGCAAAAAAAAAATATGTTTTCATGTAAACAAAAAGTGTCAGAAAGGGCTTTGTCTACAAGTGGTTAGAAGAGTGGGTGACGTGTGACATAGGCTTCTAAATGTTGTGCATAAAATGCCAGGACAGTTCAAACCCCCCCAAATGACCCCATTTTGGAAAGTAGACACCCCAAGCTATTTGATGAGAGCAATGTTGAGCCCATTAAATATTTTTTTTTTTTGTCCCAAGAGATTGAATAATGAAAAAAAAAAATATATATATATTTTTTTTACAAAAAGTTGTCACTAAATGATATATTGCTCAAACATGTCATGGGCATATGTGGAAATACACCCCAAAATACATTCTGTTGCTTCTCCTGAGTACGGGGATACCACATGTGTGGGACTTTTTGGGAGCCTAGCTGCGTACGGAACCCCAAAAACCAATCACCGCCTTCAGGCTTTCTAAGGGTGTAATTTTTTTATTTCACTTCTCACTGTCAATCACAGTTTCGGAGGCCATGGAATGCCCAGATGGCATAAAACCCCCCAAAATGACCCCATTTTGGAAAGTAGACACCCCAAGCTATTTGCTGAGAGGTATTGTGAGTATTTTGCAGATGTCGCTTTTTGTCACAAAGTTTTTAAAATTGTAAAAAAAAAAAAAAATTTTTTTTTTTCTTTACTTTATACATTTTCAAAAACAAATGACAGCTGTAAAATACTCACCATGCCTCTCAACAAATAGCTTGGGGTGTCTACTTTCCAAAATGGGGTCATTTGGGGGGGTTTTGTGCTATTTTGGCATTTTATGGCCTTCGAAACGGTGATAGGTAGTGAGGAGTGAAATCAAAAATTTGCACCCTTAGAAATCCTGAAGGCGGTGCTTGGGTTTCGGGGCCCCGTACGCGGCTAGGCTCCCAAAAAGTCCCACACATGTGGTATCCCCATACTCAGGAGAAGCAGCAAAATGTATTTTGGGGTGCAATTCCACATATAACTATGGCATGTGTGAGCAATATATCATTTAGTGACAACTTTTTGAAAAAAAAAAAAAAAATCTTTTTTATTTTTGTCTTTATTCAATCACTTGGGACTAAAAAAAAAAATATTCAATGGGCTCAACATGCCTCTCAGCAAATAGCTTGGGGTGTCTACTTTCCAAAATGGGGTCATTTGGGGGGGTTTTGTACTTCTCTGCCATTTTAGCACCTCAAGAAATGAAATAGGCAGTCATAAATTAAAAGCGGTGTAAATTCCAGAAAATGTACTCTAGTTTGTAGACGCTATAACTTTTGCGCAAACCAATAAATATACGCTTATTGGCATTTTTTTTACTAAAGACATGTGGCTGAATACATTTTGGCCCAAATGTTTGACTAAAATTGAGTTTATTAGATTTTTTTTATAACAAAAAGTAGAAAATCTCTTTTTTTTTCAAAATTTTCGCTCTTTTTCCGTTTATATCTCAAAAAATAAAAATCACAGAGGCAATCAAATACCATCAAAAGAAAGCTCTATTTGTGGGAAGAAAAGGACGCAAATTTCGTTTGGTTACAAAATTGCATGACCGCGCAATTACCAGTTAAAGTAGTGCAGTGCGAAATTGAAAAAAGACCTCTGGTCCTTTGGCTGCCAAATGGTCCGGGGCTGAAGTGGTTAAAGAGTAGAGTTTAGCAAGTTACAGTAGGACATTTAATATTGTCCAAGTACACATAACAGTAGGACAATTACCAATCATAGCTCAAGATTTCACCAGCTGTATGATTCACTTTGTTTACATATTGTTAATTTACTATGGATTGGAACAAGTCGTATGATTTTTATCATAATATAAAAGTAACAGTAGGGTAGGGATATATATGACTGGGAAATATCATAGTAAGAAGAAAAATCATAAGAAGTTAAAACAATAAGAATACAGAATAACAAAAACCGGAAAATTAAAATGAAAATTTAAATTTACCACCATTAGTATGATATGAAACATCATTAAGTTTTAAACTGGTTTAAAATGACAGTTTTTCATAGAGGAGTCTCTAGAAATCTTTCAACCCATAAGAGCCATTTTTCTGAAAATTGGGAGGTTGAGTTAGAGGTATAAGCAAAGAATTTTTCGTAGAGTTGCTGGGTTTTTACTTTTTATTTATCACGTCTGTTACGTTGGGTGCTTTAGCTGTCATACAGATTGAGGTAATGGTGCTGCTATGAGGACGTAAGTGATTATACATCGGTGTTGTGTGGTATATTATCGATACCAAGGTTAAGTAGGGCTAGAAAATGAAAAAGAAAGAATTTGGGACTTTAGATGTGGCCTCTGAAGTAGGGATCAGAGGTACCTACATCCGCAGCAAAAAAAGAGACAAAGGGGTTTGGGACTTTGAGTGAAGCATGCAGCTGGAGAGCAAGGAGGCACTGAGGGTTATCAAAATTGATTTTATTCCATGAATGCAACATGCAATACATCATTGGCACAGAAATACATTGTGACCTGCAAGCCATCTAAAGTTGAGTTGCATAATTCAGAATATGCAGTACAAATACGTAAACATAAGATACAATTGTATATGACATCCCATACATTAGTGATAAAATAGTCACTGACTGTAAACATAAGGTAGCAGCATTGTTAGCTCAAACAACTGGATGTATAACCATGATTGTAGCATCTATAGCTCAACGCATTTCGTGACTAACTGTCACTCATCAGGAGCAGACACTGTAGGGATGTCTAAAAAATTGAAAGGTGAACAGTGAGTAAACTGAACACACCAAAATACCAGGGAGAGGGAATAATGACACATTCACCAATACTTACAGGTCAACAATGAACGTGGAGTGCAGTGGTGGATGCCAAGGCAAAGTTGGGGACAATTGTCTCCCACGGGAGCAGAGGTGGCAAAAACCATGGCAAAGCAACGGGAAATCCTGAAGGGTAAGGTGTAGCTGGGGGAGTGGACCCCACCAAAATCCATTTGTGAATGGAAACATCTGTGAATGAATATAAAAGTGTGTATGATTATATAAACAGTATGTGGAGATTAGGGATAAGCCGAACACCCCCTTGTTCGGTTCGCACCAGAACCTGCGAACAGACCTAAAGTTCGTGTGAACTTTAGAACCCTATTAAAGTCTATGGGACTCGAATGTTCAAAATCAAAAGTGCTAATTTTAAAGGCTTATATGCAAGTTATTGTCATAAAAAGTGTTTGGGGACCTGGGTCCTGCCCCACACATATTTTTATCAATGACTTTCAATGACTGTTCTCTGTATTACGGGAGCCGACAATTCATTATAGTGATTTTAAATGACTTTTTTCCTGCAGAAATTACACTTTGTGCAGGGACAGTTCTAAGCATGGGAAACATGCGCCCCTTTACAGGCATACTATACACACCCCCAGGTATGAAATTTAAAGGAATATTACACTTTTATTGTTTCTCTTTAAGCATTATTAAAATCACTGCTCCCGAAAAAACTGCCAATTTTAAAACTTTTTTGCATTGATACATGTCCCCTGGGGCAGGACCCAGGTCCCCAAACACTTTTTATGACAATAACTTGCATATAAGCCTTTAAAATTAGCGCTTTAGATTTCTCCCATAGACTTTTACAGGGTGTTCCTCAGCTTTTCGAATTTGCCGCAAACACCCCAAATTGTTCGCTGCGAACAAGAGAACAGGCAATGTTCGAATCGAACATGAGTTTGACTCGAACGCAAAGCTCATCACTAGTGGAGATATTATCATATTGCTGGTAAGGCAGTAATCCAAATCTATTGTAAGAAAGTGGTAGGAAATGTGGGAAGTGAACCTGAATATGGGATAGGATGTGAAAAAAATACATAAAGGAAAGACCAATATTGTTGATGTGCCTGGACTAAAAAGGGATCAATGAAAGGATGAATGGAGATGAAAGACTACACAGACAAAAAAAATGAAAAAGCAGGGATGAAAGATGAAAATTACCTCTTGGGTGGATGTGCAGGTGTATGAAATGGCCGTGCATGCTGACCCAGAAAGCACCAGTCCAAACAGAGAGTTCCCGTTCAAAACAGTGGGAGTATGAATACTCCACTGCAGCTGTTGTTTGCCACCAACGTCAAGCCGGCAGATATGGGACAGAGGGAAGGCGTCAAACCCGAGCGATAACTGCCCAGCGAACGGCGCCAAACACACTCACTCATCCATAGTAAAGCCCAGGAAGGCGGCGCACTGATGTCAAATCTACGTCTTGTGCCCAGAACTGGGGGCGTGGCGTTGACGCACAGCGGAACACCCACCCGACCCCTCCACTAATGGAGTGGGAAGGGGGACCCACGGTGCGCAGCTCCCAGGGCATGACCAACCACAGCAGCACCAAGCAATCCTCTTATTCCACATGCCAAGGAACACTGTGCCATGAATGTATGAGTATATGCTGCATATATGTATACAACATGTTATTGACTGCCTATCCTATTTATCTTAACCCATGAGTATGCAAGGGAAAAGAGTAGAGGTGTCCAAAATTGCTATCCATGCATACATGCTTCCATCCCTGGTAATTAATGAAAAAGAAAGAATTTGGGACTTTAGATGAGGCCTCTGAAGTAGGGATCAGAGGTACCTCCATCCCATCATCCAGATTGAGGTAATGGTTAGACGTGCTTCTATGAGGATGTGAGTGATTATACATCAGTGTTGTGTGGGTATATTATCGATACCAAGGTTAAGTAGGGCTAGAGAGGGTTTGGGAGGGAGGATATTTCCTATAATTGTTGCTAACAAGGAGAATACTAAGTTTCATAAGCGCCTCACAGATTTACATTCCCACATTAAGTGAAATAAAGTTCCTTTGGAACCACAGTCCCTCCAACAAAGGCCGGAAGCATCCTTAAAAATGTGTGATAATCTAAGTCCCAATGGTTCGTACAATGGGAGTGTTAATAATTAGACTGTATTGCCTTATTCCATTCAGACAGAGCATACCTTACATTAATATCCTTTTCCCAATTTGTCATACTTGAGTTTTTGGTATGGCTATAATTATTTTGTTGTTCTTGGTAAAACCATGAAAGCCCTTTAAGTTTGTGATATTACGTGGTCAAGTATTCTCATATGTCTGGTTGTAGAGTGCAGCAGGAACCTGGGTTTTTAATATGGTAATGGTGATGTCTGCATAAGATGCAATAGTGGGACTTTTTGATAATAGCTGTATATATGTGGTCTCTTTTGTTGAGGATCCTCTAGTCACTTTTAAGGAGGTGACAACGTATTTGTAAACTCCCAGTGTGAGGTCTTTCCTGTGTAAAGGCTTACTTTGGTTGGTTTGTTCATGTAGAGTTCCCCAAGCAGATAACGTGGCATCGATGGAAGTGAACTTGGGGTCGAATAATGGTCTTCGAGTTAATGTTGCTAGTAAAAGTGAGGGCAGATCTCTTTGTGAGACTATTGCTCTTTCTATTTGTACCCATAATGTATCAGTCTCCTGGCAAAACCATGACTTTACCTGATCCAGCAGTGCTGCATGATAATATTTGTGCAAGCTAGGAAAGCTCTTTGTCTTTGTTTAAGTAGTATAGGGTATGAAAGCTTAGATTTTTTCCACATTTTTTCGACTGTGGTAAAAAAGGATTCGGGCAAACGTATGGGGGTAGTGCGGAAATAGTAGATTATTTTTTGGCAACAATGTCATTTTTAAGGCAGCTAATTTCCCTAGCCAGGTTAGTTTGTGGGAAGAGATATGTTCTGGGTCATTTTTAATTGTGTTTAATAGGGCAGGGTAGTTATTTTCATATGTGATGTTAAAGGGAAAGGAAATGGTAATCCCTAGATATTGAAGATTTTTGGTAGCCCACTGAAATGGAAATTTCAGTTTTAATTTGTTCAGAGATGGGGTGGGCAAATGTATAGAAAGAATAGAGGATTTGGTAACATTAAGCTTACAGTACAACACAGACCCAAAGTGATCCAATATTCGTTGTATCCTATCTAGGGAGTAAACTAGTGATGTTAGGGTCCATACCACATTATCCACAAATAACCTGATTTTGTGGTCTATGTCAACTACTCGGATGCCCTTGATGAGAGTATCCAGCCTAATCGTTTCCGCCAGGGGCTCCATCACCAGTGAGAAAATCAAAGGGGATAGAGGGTACCATTAGTAATGTAGAATTTATCTGACATAGCATTGGAAGGGTATACACACATGGTAGGCACAGTATACACTGCTGAAATTGCTGAGTAGATCCTGTAAAACCGAATTTGTTGAGTGTCGCTTTCAGGTACCCCCAGTGAACCCGATCAAAACACTTTTTCAGCGTCTAGCGCCAGGAACACTGTGGGCATCTTAGGAGTCTCTGCAATTTTGATAAGATTGTACATTCTACTGGTGCCATCTGGGGCCTGTCGTCCCTTCACAATTCCTACTTCATCCGCTTTTATTAAATGAGGGGGGGTAATTTCCGCTAATCTGTTGGCCAGAATTTTTGCATAGATTTTTAAATCAGTATTGAGGAGGGATATAGGCCGGAAGTTTTGGGGGGTTGTCGTTTTTTTTCCCCTGGTTTTGGTAGGGCCACTATAACTGCCTGGAGCATCTCTTCAGGAAAGGAGGTGGAGGAGATTGTGTTATTGAAGATTTTGCACATATATGGCACTAATATGTTTTAAATTCCTGGCGATTTATTGGGAGGCAGTGAGTGAATGGTGTGGAGAATTTCTTTGTCTGAGATGTCAGAGATTAAAGACTACAACATATTAGCATCTATAGATGGGAGTTTAACAGATTAAAGGAAGTTAGTGATATCTACATCGGTAGGTTGGGGTGTTGAGGGATCTGACTTTAAGTTATATAGTTGTTTATAGTATTTGCAGAATGTGTTCGTAATGTCTGTAGTGGGATGTATGGGCTTGGCCGTGTTTGGGTCAATTATATGGGAAATTTTAGTTTTGTGCTGTTTCCTGCGGATATAAGCAGCTAAAAATTATTCCCCTGTGTGTAGTGGGTTGCTTTGAGTCTCTGCAGCAATGTCTGGTTATCAGAAATGAAATGCATATGAACATCCTGTCTGATTTAGAATAGTGTAGATTGTACAAGAGGTGTAGGGTTAGATTTGTGCTGCACTTCAAGGGATTTGAGTTTATTTAGTAGTGTAGTCAATGTCTGTAGTTTCCACTTCTTTTCACTTGATGCTGCCTGGAGTAACAAACCCCTGCTATATGCTTTGTGGACGCACCACAAATGGAAGATATTCATTTCTGGTACATCATTGCATAGGTAAAAATCATTGATCTGATCATGCAGTCGGCCCCAGTATTTTGGGTTTTTCAATATAGCCATGTTGTTGCGCCACAGATCCACTGGTGCCGCATTATCACGTTCTTTGATAGTCAGCGAGACCTGTGCATGATCAGACCATGTGATTGAATGAATGTTAACTGATATAACATTTCGTAAAAGCGGTAATTAAGAAACAAATAGATCTATTCTTGAATAAGTTTTGTGAGGAACTGAATAATAAGTGAAATATTTTTCCCCAGACTTGACACATTGCCACATATCATATAGGTCAGAAGAATGTAGAAAGGGCTGACGTTCACTCCGTGCAGAATGATTTGTTTATTGGGTATGCAGCTGAAGTCTCCACAGTACACCAGAAAGCCTTTCTTAATCTTATCTACTTTTTTTTTTTAGGGAATGTAGAAAGTGTAACTGTCCATAATTGGGAGCATAAAGGTTAACCAAAGTGTACTTGACATTGTTCAGTTCGCACATAAGTATAATAAATCTCCCCACTTTGTCCTTGATAATGTCATGGAGGCGGAAAGCAACAGCATGACTAATGGCGATTAACACTCCACGTTTTTTCTTAGGGTCAGAGGCTGTGAATATCTGAGGGAATAGTTTGTTTGTGCACAGGTGCTGTTTGTGCTGTGCAAAACGAGTCTCCTGTATGCACAGAACATCTCCTTTTAGGGATTTTGCCTCTTGCCACAGGCCCTTTGTTTGAATGGGCTGTTAAGACCATGAGCATTTATGGATGCAAATCTAAGAACCATTTTCCAGTGAAAGGGAGATGCTGTGTGGAAGTAGCCTAAAGAGTAATGGTGGGTGCTCTAAATATGGGTACCTGTAGATGGTGATATAAAGTTCTTAGGGTAGATGCAAGGACGTTTATGCAGTAGGGTACAGCGGTGAGTAGATTCCAGAGGGATATCATCAAGTCTTCCATCATAGGCTGTAGGTTGTGAAAACTAAAAAAGAAAAACAGTAACTTCACTAACAAAACAACAGAAGTAATGTAAATAAGTGATTAAATAAACCTCAGTGTGCGAAGAGTTTTGCATAGGAGAAATTGGGGGTATAGCTCCAAACATCGAGCTTTAACCCTTGCCAGTGTTAAACAGTGTGGACCTTTATGGGTCATAAATGTTAAAGATCTAAGAGTGGGCTCAGGTTGCATCTACTTGTCTCCATTCTGGTGAGATACGCCAGGGATTGTTGGTTGTCTGGTCAGCCTCCTCGTCTCATGGGAGTAGGCCCCATTTTTTGGTGATTTGGAGTCCCTCTTCCAGAGATTTAATTGCATAGGTGTGACTGTCTTTAATAACGAGTAGTTTGGTCAGGAAACCCCATGAATAAGCGAGATGGTTGTTTTGCAGTAATTTAGTAAGTGGCACTTTTTTTTTGCACGCCAACGTAGTGTATTGGGAAAGGTCAGCATATATGCCGATTCCTGAGTCCTGAGTATTCCTCCATTGCCTTAGCCAATCAGGGCTTCCAATGCACTGTGTGGCGCACAGTGCAATGTGGGGCACTCGGCAACCCAAACAAATGGTTGAATGGCCAGAATTCATGCTCGGGCCGAACTGTTCGCCCAACACTAGTGGTAAACAGTTAACTGAACAATCAAATCAAACAGTTTTATTAAACGTTTTTTTTAAGACCCTGTCTGATATCCCATGTATCCCAGACCACATTGAAATGTTGCTTGTCTAGTTGAAGGGCCAAACAGTATTCTTATTCTCACTGTTAGATTTATTTACAGTATCTCACAAAAGTGAGTACACCCCTCATATTTTTGTAAATATTTTATTATATCTTTTCATGTGACAACACCGAAGAAATTACACTTTGCTACAATGTTAAGTAGTGAGTGTACAGCTTGCATAACAGTGTAAATCTCACTCTCTCATACTGGTCACCAGAAGTTCAACATGGCACCTCATGGCAAATAACTCTCTGAGGATATGAAAAAAAAATTGTTGCTCTACATAAAGATGGCCCAGGCTAAAAGAAGATTGCCAAGACCCTGAAACTGAGCTGCAGCACAGTGACCAAGACCATACAGTAGTTTAACAGGAAAGGTTACACTCAGAACAGGCCTTGCCGTGGTCGACCAAAGGAGTTGAGTGCACGTGTTCAGCGTCATATCCAGAGGTTGTCTTTGGGAAAAAGACGTATGCGTGTTGCCAGCATTGCTGCAGAGGTTGAAGGGGTGGGGGTCAGCCTGTCAGGGCTCAGACCATACGCTGCACACTGCATCAAATTGGTCTGCATGGATGTTGTCCCAGAAGAAAGCCTCTTCTAAAGATGATGCACAAGAAAGCTTGCAAACAGTAGACAAGCAGACTAAGGACATGGATTACTGGAACCATGTCCTGTGGTCTGAGGAGACCAAAATAAACATATTTGGTTCAGATGGTGTCAAGCGAGTGTCGCAGGAAGCAGGTGAGGTGTGCAAAGACAAGTGTGTCTTTCCTACAGTCAAGCATGGTGGTGGGGGTGTCATGAGTGCTGCTGGTGCTGGGGAGGTACAGTTCATTGAGGGAACCATGAATGCCAACATGTACTGTGACATACTGAAGCAGAGCATGGTCCCCTCCCTTCAGAGACTGGACCGCAGGGCAGTATTCCAACATGATAATGACCCCAAACACACATACAAGAAGACCACTGCCTTGCTAAAGAAGCTGAGGGTAAGGGTGATGGACTGGCCAAGCATGTCTCCAGACCTAAACCCTATTGAGCACCTGTGGGGCATCCTCAAATGGAAGGTGGAGGAGCGCAATGTCTCCACCAGCTCCATGATGTCGTCATGGAGGAGTGGAAGAGGACTCCAGTGGCAACCTGTGAAGCTCTGCTGAACTCCACACCCAAGAGGGTTAAGGCAGTGCTGGAAAATAATGGTGGCCACATAAAATATTGACACTTTGGGCCCAATTTGGACATTTTCACTTAGGGGTGTACTCACTTTTGCTGCCAGCGGTTTAGACATTAATGGCTGTTATTTTGATGGGACAATAAATGTACACTGTTATACAAGCTGTACACTCACTACTTTACATTGTAGCAAAGTGTCATTTCTTCAGTGTTGTCACATGAAAAGATATACAATTTTTGTTTTACAAAATTGTGAGGGGTGTACTCACTTTTGTGAGATACTGTATATATTGGGAGCCAGATTGCCCCTCCATTTCCTTAGGATTAGCAATCTAGCTGCAAAGAGCACATGCATGACCATAGGACTGTACTTAAGAGGGGAGTGTTCTACATCTATGCGAAGGAAAGCTAGTGCTGGGCTTGGTACTGTTAAGGTACTGTTATTGGTACAATATCAGAGATGAGTGTAAATATTCTGTTCCAATAGCTTTTAATGTGAAGGTCCACCTGGCTAAATCCCCAACAACTGTTATCATTGGTGTTAGTGAATTTGACTAATCCGACAGCAGTTACGTACCATCTATTTTTTGGGATATTTCCCAGTAGTTTATATCTTTCATAAACCTTGAGTTGTGTAGAATAGTCTGTAGCCATTGCATATCCCATTGCAGATCTCTCCACTGTTTAGCAGAGGAGGGGGTGAACTAGTGTTGGACTAATACTACAGTCGAATAGTAATCTTTCATGTCTGGAAATCCTATTCCGCCAACTAGCTTGCATCTTATAAGAGTGGAGTAAGGGCATCTGGATTTCTTGCCTTGCCAAACATAGTTATCTCAATGGATGTTTCAGTAACACAAATCAGGAGGTAGGTATGTGGATCAGTAGGCCTATAAGAGTTTGGGCAACAATAACATTTTAAAGGTGGCCGTCCTACCTGACCTTGTCAAGTAATATTCGCTTAGTCTATTCAATTCATGTTTAAAGAAAGATAACTGAGGCATGTAATTGAGGTTAAAGAGATTTGAAGTAGGGGGTGTCAGTCAAATACCCAAGTAGGGCATGGAAGAGGTGACCCACTGGAAGGGGTAGGTGTTAATGAATTTTAGCGTTTTTGTCCAGACCCACATTTAAGATGTTGGATTTAGATTTGTTGATTTTGTGTGTGTGTGTGTTTTGTGTTGAATGTGTGTTGAATGGAATGTGAATGTTGTTGTTTGTGGTTTGAATTGTGTGTTTGGTTGTGATTGTTGTTGTGATGTGGGTGAAATGTGTTGTGTGAATGTGGTGTTTGAATGTGTTGTGTGATGGGTGTGTGTGTGTGTTGATTGTTGTGATGTGTGTGTGTGAATGATGTGAAGTGTTATGTTGTGTGTGCTGAATGTTGTGATGTGATGTGTGTGTGTGTTATGTGTGTTGATGAACTGTGATTGTGTGAATGTGTGGTGTGTGTATGTGTGTGTTTGTGTGTTAATGTGTTTGTTTGTTTTGTTGTGAGTGTGAATTTGTGTGATGTGTTGTGAAATGTGTGTTGTGTTGTTTGTGAATTGTGTTGTGTGGGATGTTTTGTGTGTGTGATCGTTTGATTTGTTGTGTGTGTCGTCTGTTTGAATTGTGTGTGTGGAATTTGTGTGTGAATTGTGGATGTGTTTGGTGTGTTGAATTGTTGTGTGTGTGTGTTGAATTGAAATGTGGTGTATGTTGTTGATTGTAATGTGAATGTTGTGTGAAATGTTGTGTTGTGAAATTGATGTGGTGTTGACTGTGTGTGCGTGTGAGTGTGTTGTGTGTGTGTGTGTGTTGTGTTGTATTGTGTTTTTTGTGTGATGAATTGTGTGAATGTGTGATGTGTGTGTGTGAAGTTTGTTGTTGTGTTAGTGTGTTGTGGTGTTGTTGTGTTGATGTTGTGTTGAATGAATTTTGTTTGTGTTGTGTTGTGTGAAATTGTGGATTGTGTGTGTGTTTTGTGTGATGTGTGAAATGTGGTGTGTGTTTGTGTGTGATGTGTGTGTGTGAATTTGTGTTGATGTTTGAACTAGTGTGTGTTGAATTGATTGAAATGTGTGAAAATGTGTGTTTGTGTGTGTTTTGTGTGTTGTGTTTTGTTGTGAATTTGTGAACTGGTTTGAAATGATGTTGTGTGTGTGTGTGATTGTGATGAATGTGTGTGATTTGTGTTGTGTATGAATTTGATATTGAATGTGATGAAATTGTTTTGATGAATGTTGGTGTTTTGTGTGGTGTGTTGTTTGTGAAAGTGTTTTTGTTTGTTGTGGTGTGTGTGTGTGAAATGTGTTGTGTGTGTGAATGTGTGTGTGTTGATGTGAATGTGTGTGTTGTGTGAAATGATGTTGTGAAAGTGTGTTGTGATGTGATGTGTGTGTGTGTTGAATGTGAATGTGTTTTGTGGAAATGTGAATGAATGTGGTGATGTGTGAATGTGTGTGTGTTGTTGATGTGAATGTGTTTGATGTGTTGAATGTTGTGTGTTTGGGAATGAATGAATTTTTTGTGGATGTGAAATTGAAATGATGTGTGTTTGTGGGTGATAGTGAATGTTGATGGTGTTGTTGTGTGAATGTGTGAATGTGTGAAGTGAATGTGTTGTGAATGTTGAATGTGTGTTGTTTGTTTGAATGTGTGTGAATGAATTGTGGTAGAGTGTGTGTGAGTTGTGTGTGTGAAATGTTGAATTTGTGTTGTTTTGAATGGTGTGTTGAAATGTGTTGTGTGTGTGTGTGTGTTTGTTGTGTTGTGTGAATGATGATTGGAATGAATGGTGTGATGTGTTGTGTGTGTGTGTGTGTTGGATTGTGTGAATGTTGAATGATGTTGTGAGAATGTGTTGTATGAGTTTGGAACAGTGTGTGTGTGAATGTGTGTGTGTGTTGTGAATTGTGATGTGTGTTTTGAATGTGTGTTGTGTGTGATATGTGAAATGTTTGTGAGATTGTTGTGTGTGTGTGAATTGAATGTGAATGTGAATGTGTGAATTGTGAATTGATTGAATGTGGGTGAATGTTTGTGTTGTAGAAATGTGTTGTTTGTTGTAGAATATTTATTTGTTGATTGATGTTGAATGTTGTGTGAAGTTGTGTGTTGTGTGTGAAATGTGAACTGTTGAATGTGAATGTGTGTTGGTGTGTGTTGTGTGGGTGTGTGTTGGAATGTGTGTGTGTGTGTTGATGAATGTGTGTGTTGTGTTGAAATTGTTGTGTGGGGTGAAGGTGTGAAATGATTGTGTGTGTGAATGTGGTATTGTGTGTGTGTGATGTTGAAATGGGATGTATGTGATGTGAATGTGTTGTGTGATGATGAAGGTTGTGGATGTGTTGTGTGGGTGTTGATTGTGTGTGTGTTGTGTTGTGTGTATGTGTTGTGTTGATGTGTTGAATGTGTTGTGTGTGATTGTGTGTGTGTGGATGTGGGTGAAGGTACTTGTTTTGTGTTGTGTGTTTGGAATGATTTGTAATTGTGTGTGATGAATTGTGTGTGTGTTGTTTGTGTTGTGTTTTTGAAATGTGTTGTGTGTGTGTTGTGTGAATAGATGGAATGTGTGTTGTGTGAAGTGTGATGTGTTGTGATGTGAATGAATGATGAATGTGTGGAATGTGTGTGTTGTTGTATTTGATTGTGAATTGAATTTGAATGAAATGTGTTGTGTGAATGTTTGTTTGTGTGTTGAATGAATGTGTGTGTTTGTTGTGTGTGTGTTGAATTGTTGTTTTGTTGTGTGAATGAATTGATGAAAGAATGTGTGTGTTGAAATTGTATGAATGATGTTTGTGTGTGTGTGATGAGTGAATGTGAATGATGGTGATGTGTGTGTGTTGTTGGGATGTGTTGATGAATGAATGATGATGTGTGTGTGTTGTGTTTGTGTGATGTTTGAAACTTGATGATTGAATGTGATGTTGTGTTTGTGAAATTGTTGAATGAATGTGTGAATGAATTGTTGTGAAAGTGTGTTGGTGATGTGAATTATTGAATGTGTGAATGTTTGAATGTGTGAATTGTGTGTGTGAATGACTGTGTTGAATGTTGAATGTGTGATTGTTGTGTGTTGAACTTGTGGTGTGTGAATGTGAAATGTGTGAATGTGTTTGTGTTTGTGTGTGATGTGAGTGTGTGTGATGTGTGTGTGATTGGAATGTGTGTGTTTGTGTGTGAAATGTGTGAGTGTTGGTGGTTGTGTTGTGTGATGTGGTGTGTTTGGTGTGTGTTGTGAATGGTGAATGAATGACTTGTGAATGTGATAATGTGTTGTGTTGTTGTGTGAGGTGTGTGTGTGAATGTTGATGTGTTGTGTGTTGTGAATGAATTGTGTGAATGTGATTGGATTGTGTTGAATTGTTGTGTGAATGTGAATGTGAATGTGATTGCAGTGTTGTGTGATGTGATTGTGTGTGTGAAATGAATGAAATTTGGGTTGTGAATTTGTTGTGTGTGTTGTGTGTGTATTGTGTGAAAAATTGTGTGTTGTTGTTGTGAATGGTTGAATTGGTTGATGTGTGTGTGTGTTTGTGTTGTTTGTGTTGTGTTGTGAATGTTGTGTGTGAATGAATGTGAATTTGTGTGTTGTTGTTGATATGTGTTTTTGTGTGAATGAATTTGTGATTGTGTGTATGTGAATGTGGTGGTGATGTGTGAATGTTTGCTTGAAATGTGGAGATGTGTACGTGTGTGTTTGGAATTGGTGTGTGTTGTGAGTGAATTGTGTTGTGTGTGTTGTGTGTGTTGTGATGTTTTGAATTGAGGTGTTGTGGGTGTTTGTGTGTGGAAATGTGTGTTGTGTGTTGTGTGTGTGATTGTTTGTGTGATTTGTTGATGTGATGGTGAATGAATGTTGTAGTTGTTGATGTTGAAATGAATGTGTGTGTGTTGTGAATTTGATGTGTGTGTGTTTGTTGTGTGTGTGTGTTGTGTATTAATTGTGTGTTTGTGTGTATGTGAATTGTGTGTGTGTGATGATGTTTGAACTTGTGAATGAATGAATGAATGTAGGGTTGAATTGTGTTGAAATTGTTTGAATGTGGGTGTTGATGTTTTGATGATGAATTTGGGAAATGTTTTTTGAAATGTGTGTTGCTGTTTTTGTGAAATGTGATGAAGTGAATGTTTTGAAATGTGTTTTTGAATTGATGAATTGTGTATTATTGGGGAAAAAAAATTAAAATGTGTGTGTTGATGTGAATAGAATTGAATTGTGTGTGTGTTGAATGTGTGTGTGATGTGATGTAATGTGTGTGTTTGAATGTGTTGTGATTGTGTGTGTGTTTGTGTGGGTGTGTGTGTGTTGTGTGAATGTGATTTTGTGTGTGTGTGTGTGAATGTTGTTGTGAAAATGTGTGTTGTGTGTGTGATTTTTGTGAATGTTCGGATGTGATGTGTGTGTTGTGAAGGTGTGTGAAGAATGTTGTGTTCTGATGTGTGTGTGTTGAATGTGTGTGTGTGTTGTGTTTGTGAATTGTGTTTGGGTGGGATTGTGTGTTGATGTGTGTGTGTGTGATGTGTTGTGTGTGTGTTGTTGTGATTGATTTGTGTGATGTGTTGTCTTTGTGTGTGTGAAATTGTTGTGTGTCACTGGAAGGGGTAGGTGTTAATGAATTTTAGCGTTTTTGTCCAGACCCACATTTAAGATGTTGGATTTAGATTTGTTGATTTTGTAGTATGAGATATTATTAAACACGTTTTAAACATCATACACCTCAAGCAGGGAAAAAGCCAGATCAGTAAGGGTTAAAATAATATCATCTGCAAATAATGATATTTTAGTTCAATAATTTGTATTCAAAATTCTCAATGATACAATACAAAAGGTGTGTATTGACTGCCATATATAAAAACATAGTCTAATGATACTGCAAGCAGGAATGTAGATATAAACATAACCAGTATAAACAGACCGTAGATCAAATCATGTATGCTAAATGTTGGGTGAAGGGAATTGTCCAATCCTCCAGGCACCCCATCTGGGAACAAACTGTGCCCTGAAGAAGGGACAGCACAATCAACCTTTGACTTTTAATTTTGGTCTATACGATTAAAATAAGCTAACATTGTGTCATCTTACTATTAGTTAGAGTATACAGAGCTCAGTGTTATAGACAGCAGGTCATATAACTTTTATTGCATATAAAATCAGTGGGCGGAGAAGGTAAAGCATAACGGTAAACAGGGAAAGAAAGAAATCAGAGAGGGGAAGATGAACCTTTAGAGGGGCTCAACTACTCAGGAAGGTTATCAAAATATTTATACATAACTTCTTTAAGCTCAGGATTCATCGTTTTGGAGTCATTTATTTTAATAATATCTTATATTGTCTTGTGGGATTTATACCAATCCTGACATTTTTTGAGAAACTCTACGTGTTTCCCAGATACGGAGGTCGGCATGCTCTCGTATGTGTAATGAGTAGAAAGGGTGTGTATAACATCATTTACCTCCAGTGGGTTCGGGGATCTCCATATTCTGAGCATGACTAATTTGGCCGGCAGAAATAGATGAGTGGTGTATTTTCTCAAGGGTGGTGGTATGTCTTCTATGACTGATTAGTAGGGCTAATGATGGAGAAAGCTGTGTAAATAGGCCTGTCACTTGGTGGAAGATTGTAAATAACTTTGTCCAGAATTTAGCTAATTTACCACATGACCATAGCATGTGAAAGATAGTACACACTTGAGAACAGTTCCTCCAGCACAGTGGAGATGTTGCAGGGCTAAACTTGGCATTTATATATGGTGTTAGATACCATCTTTGCGTAATTTTGTGTGAAAGTTCCCAAAAAATAGTACATTTTGTGGCGGTATATTAGAGTGTATATTAAAGGGCTTTGCTCCATTGTGTGTCCGAGAAGGAGGTGACAAGATCCCTCTCCCAAGCTAGCATAGGTTTCGTTTTTTCAAAATTAGATTTATCGTGGAGGAAATTGTAGAATAAGGAGATGCCTCCTTTGTGACACTCGTGGAGGTAAGATAAGTTCAAATTTGCCAGTATAGCTCATATGGCAGAATAGAGTTGTTTTTTAAATATGACTGTACGTGGCCATAAGTAAAGTATTCAGAGGTGGGTAATCCATATTCCTCTTGCAGGGACATAAAAGGCTTCACGTTGTAACCTATATATAGGTCCTGTATCCATTTTATTCCTTTTTTTTGACCATTGATCCATGTTTAATTTAGAAATTAATAAAGATAAAGTGGACAGGTGTATTGGAAAGGGAGTTCTAGGTTAACGACAGAGTTTGATGTGTTACTAAAAGTTTCCAAGATTGCAGAGTTGCTAGCACTGGAAGAGGGAGGTCTTTGGGTGTATATAGTATAGTATATACAGATTGAGAGGTTTGGGTAGCCTGTGAATAATCAGCTCAGAGGGTGGCACATCAGACAGGAGATTACACTTTTAAGTTAGCTGGTTTGATTCAGGACTATCATGAATTTTTATATTGTTCCTTCTGGAATGATGGTTTGAGTCAGCTAGTTTGGTCTTGATTAGGGATGAGCTTTATGTTCGGTTCCACTCGAACATTGGCTGTTTGCCCGTTCGCCAAACAATTTGGGGTGTTTGCAGCAAATTCGAAAGCTGCGGAACACCCTTTAAAAGTCTATGAGAGAAATCAAAAGTGCTAATTTTAAAGGTTAATTTGCATGGTATTGTCATAAAAAAGTGTTTGGGTACCTGGGTCCTGCCCCAGGGGACATGCATGCAAATTAAGTTTTAAAAACGGCCGTTTTTTTCGGGAGCAGTGATTTTAATAATGCTCAAAGTGAAACAATAAAAGTGAAATATTCCTTTAGATTTTGTACCTGGGAGGTGTCTATAGTATGCCTGTAAAGTGGTGCATGTTTCCCGTGTTTACAACAGTCCAAGAGCAAAATTACATTTCTAAAGGAAAAAAAGTCATTTAAACTTGTGGCTATAATGAATTGTCGGTCCCGGCAATACACATAAAAGTCATTATGGTATGGATATTAAGGGGAACCCCGTGCCAAAATGTAAAAACAAATGGCGTGGGGGGTCACCCTCAAAATCCATACCAGACTTTTCAGGTCTGGTATGGATTTTAAGGGGAACCCCACGGCAAATTTTTTTCAATAATAGACACTCACACTGGATGGACTGGTGTCTTTATTCAACCTTACAAACTATGTAACTATGTAACTATTATTCCCCATTGTTTTGGTTTTTATTTGTACACAGTGTTAGTAAAGTATGTTTATTTATGGGTGGCATACACAATTAATTTGTATTATAGAAACTGTAAAATGTTCTCATATTATTACATATACCTTACATATTACCATTACCTTACATTTCTATATGGGACAGTGCTGTACTGCAGTGGTTCTCAACCCTGTCCTCAAAGCCATGTTTGCAGATTTTCCTTTATATTGCACAGGTGCTTTAAATCAGAGTCAATGGCTTGGTATTTTTGACAGCTATTTTATCTAAGAGAAATTCCCAAAACATGGCCTGTTGGGGTACTTGAGGACAGGGTTGAGAACCACTGATGTACTGGGGTTAATTTATAATTGTTATTGTAGTACTTGATACTACTAACCAGGGCTCAAGTCCTGCGGGAACACATGGGAACTGAGTTCCTGTACTTTTTGCACAGCAGAAACGTCATTCCTGTTAGCAGCAGGGCCCAGTCCAGCATGAGTCCAGCCTGGTCGTAGCTGATATGAGGTGTGCGGTGCCTCCTCCTCCCCACTCAGTGCCTGGTCCAACTTCATGTGCAGCTCCGCGCTACTTCTGGGTTTCCTCACACTGGGGTATGGCGGAGGAGCAGGAGGTGGTGGGGAGGAAGCTGCTGGCGATGGTGCTGCGGGACCTGGCTGCCCTGGAGGTACACCCGAGATGAGATTACAGGAGGCTGAGCCGTGAGGAGGCAGAGGGTGAGCTGAGCACACACACACTGCTCCCCCTCCCTGTCACACTGCTCCCCCCCTGACAAACTGCTCCCCCTCACCTGTCACACTGCCCCCTACACAATGCTCCCCCCTCACTATCACACTGCTCCCCTGAGACACTGCTCCCCCTTCCCTGTCACACTGCTCCCCCCACCTGTCACACTGCTCCCCCACCTGACACACTGCTCCCGCACCTGACACACTGCTCCCCCACCTGTCACACTGCTCCCCCCACCTGTCACACTGCTCCCCCACCTGTCACACTGCTCCCTCCTAATTACACTTCTCCCCCACCTGACACACTGCTGCCCCACTGCTCCCCCCACCTTACCCACTGCTCGCCCATCTGACCCACTACACCCCCTGACACACTGTGAGTGCTGCAAGTATAGGGGGAAGTATGGGGAATGCATGGAGTGTGCTTATATTAGATCATTTTCTACTGTTTCTCGAAATTTTTTAGTTTTTTTTTTTTGGGGGGGGGGTACCAGTAGCTGGTCTTGCCTAGGGCGCAGAATAGTGTAGCACTGGACCTGCCAGTAGACTGCCTGTCCTGGGGCCCTTCATGCTGTGGCTGCAGCGGTGCCCAAGGCTGGTCCTGGGTGGCTTAGGTGCAGAGTCCTTCCCTCCCTTCCTCCTTCCTCTTGAGTACCTCACTGCAATGTTCAGCAGCCAGCCACTGTAACAAAGTCCCGCCTCCTAGACTGGCTCCTGTGATAGGTGGAACACTGATTCAATTTCCCGGCATTGGATCAGTGTTCCGCCTATCACAGTAGCTGCCGGCAGGACAGGATTCCTAGGAGGTGAGACTTTGTTACACTGGCCTGCTGCCGAACATTGCAGACCCAAGCTCCGTAATACAGCGGGGGATGCCCGCTGTGTATAATCCAGGCACAGATGAGCCTGCAATGATGGGCACAAGTGAGTCTGCAATGATGGGCACAGATGAGTCTGCAATTATGGGCACAGTGAGTCTGCAATAATGGGCACAGTGAGGCTGCAATGATGGGCACACTGAGGATGCATTGATGGACACAGTAAGGCTGCATTGATGGGCACAGTGAGGCTGCAATGATGGGCACACGTGAGTCTGCAATGATAGGCACAGTGAGGCTGCATTGATGGGCACAGCAGGCTGCATTGATGGGCATAGGTCAGTCTGCATTTGCTGGGCACAGTGAGGCAGCATTTGATAGGCACAGCGAGTCTGCAATGATGGGCACAGTGAGGCTGCAATGATGGGCACAGTGAGGCTGCATTGATGGGCACAGTAAGGCTGCATTGATGGGCACAGTAAGGCTGCGGGGGGGATCTTGGGAAATCTTGGGTGAGTTCCCACACTTTTTCTCCCAGGACTTGACCCCTAATTCTAACCCTTCCCTTCTTCATATACATTTTTGCTTTGGCATCTACTAAAAGTGAGGCTTAAGATCTCCAGCCATTACTCTGTGCCCTGTCTATTTCACATTGCTTAAGTTGGGTAAAAGACCCACTCACCCACAAGGCTAATCCATATCTGCCAGCCTTTATCCAATGAATGCGCCTTACTGGCCATTAAAACTGTCTTTGGACCTTTTGAGAGTCTAGTACCAAAGGTGAGAGCTTGTTTCCAAAATCAACAAGATGAGGCCTTATATCAAACTGAAAGCAATCTCTGAATCAGAAAATGTTTTTTTCTTGAACCAATGGCAGCAAATTAGCTTATTTCAATATCAATAATTAATGGCATAGTGACATAAGTTTGCAAATGATCGTTTTCCATTGCAAAGATTCCATTGTCCCTATGTATGTGGTGAGAGACATGAAGCTACACAGAAATTCACATATCATATCCCACTAAAAACCATCTCATAAGCAAGCTCATACTGTATTTGGATAGAGCATATTAAGTATTTTTGTACGGTCCCTTATGACTTAGAGGTATGGTTCTAAATCAAATGGTATCTAATGGATAAAGTAATACATTTTTTTTTTTTGCTTGTTGTGACATACTCTCACTTTAGTATTTTCTAATAATTCCTGAAGTACAACTATTAAGCAAATTAATCTATGGAGTTTATGTTACTTTGTGTAACTACTCAAAATCTTTAAAAATGATCACCAAATGAAATAAAAGAAGAAAAAGAGCAGGTAATTTTAAAAGCATTTTGATGCAAATGGAAAAAGAAAGATTTCTCACTATTATGAAATGAGAAAAAAATGAAATGGTCCAAAAAATGATTGCATGCTGGAATCCTATTCCCACCTATCCACACCTGTCATCTCATTCCTGGCTCATCACCCAGAGTCATATGAACAGTAATTTTAACTGAAATACTTGAAAACATCATATTTTTCCTAACATTCTACTTTAAATTTAAACAAAGTACATATGCAATGACACTGTCAAAATTATTCAAATGTAGAAAAAAAAAAAAACTAAAAGCACTTTTATAAAAAGTAAATATTGACTTTGCAAAGTTACAATGTTAAGTTCTGTTGTTTCAAAACATTCTGTATATTACTAATTTAAGTAAAGATGTAAAGATACAGCTATAATAAAAATACCACTGGATTTTTTTCCCTACTACCTGCAGAACATGTACAACATATTGCCTGCTAAAATCTAATATTATGTAAGTGTTTAAAGGACCAATGTCATTCAATGTTTTTTTTTTTTTTTTTTATCTATTTGTTTTTATTAAACATTTTTTCAAAGTACAATCCATAATGGAACACAATACAAAACGATTGTCAGTACAGGTATTGCATTATAGGGCATATCTTAACTTAGAACAAGGAATCAAAAGCTTTCTTCCATGAGGAATGTGTTAGGAAACCACATAAATGTATTTCATTTAACTACAATTATAGCAGTATATGTATAGACAGAGAGACTGTAATCTTAAAAAATAAAAGCAACAGAATTTAAAGGCATTAGATGGGTACTCACTACCAGAACTTTTAATGAGAGTTAAAGTGCTTTTGACCAACAATGGCTTTGGGGCTGTTTTAGGGGTGTTAAAGCACCACTGACAACCAATAAATGTAGAATATTTTAACGTTTTTTGGGCTTAACATTGAAATCCAGCCAATGCGATTTCAGTGCAATGCAATTTATATTCTAGGAATTTTTTTCCCACTAATAATGGAAAAGTTGTACTTGGCTTCAGTGGGTGACTTTTAACCACATCAATACTGGGCACTTTTGCTCCCTTCCTTCCCAGACCAATTTTCAGCTTTCAGCACTCTCGCACTTTCACTGACAATTGCATGGTCATGCAATGTTGTACCCAAATTACATTTTTATAATTTTGTTCACACAAATAGAGCTTTCTTTTGGTGGTATTTATTCACGACTCTGTTTTTTATTTTTTGCAATATAAGTGAAAAAAGAGTGGAAATTTGAAAAAAAAATAAAAAATGTCTTCTCTCTATTGTAAAAGAAATCTAATAAAATCAAATTTTGTCATAAATTTAAGCCAAAATGTAATCTGCTACATGTTTTAGGTAAAAAAAATTCCATTAAGTGTATAATAATTGGTTCATGTGATCACAGACAGATGTACGCAAATGATCATGTACAGATGTGCGCAAGTGATCACAGACATATGTGTGCAGATAATCATTGGGGCATCTGATTTTACTGGGACATATGTGGGGGATAGGTGTTTTTATTTTTTTTTGGGGACATGTGTTTTGGGGACATTGTGTTGGGACATGTGTGTTTTACATTGTGTGGTGACACTAGGTTGGTGATCAGTGAGTAAAAAGCTGTAAAAAACAGCTCATACTCACTGATCACGAGCCGGCTGCAGCGGTCCGCTCTCCTCTCCTCACCGACAACTTCTGTGTGAGGAGAGGAGGGCCAATTGCCTAGCAACCGGCTCTGTATTTACATCACATGATGGCTGTGATTGGACGTGGCCGTCATGTGATCAGGAGGCCCAATCACAGAGTCCCCCTGCCGATCGGAGATGCGCCGTGTCCGGCTGACACGAGTGCTTCGGGATCGCGCCACTGCGTGGGCAAGCGCGCGATCGCCCTTTTTCTGAAGGATGTTCCTGAACATCCACTCAGAAAGAGAGAGCACCCACCCAGCCGTTTATGTACAGTGGCCAGGTGGGAAGTAGTTAAAGACTAAGTGCACCTTAACCGGTTCTGTCAGGGGAGAGGAGACAGATCGTGTGTTTATACTAAGTATGAACACCGATCAATCTCCTCCCTTAGTCAGTCCTATCCCCCCACAGTTAGAATACACCTAGGGAACACAGTTAACCCCTTGATTGCCCCTTAGTGTTTACCCCTTCCCTGCCAGTGACATTTATACAGTAATCAGTGCATTTTTATAGCACTAATCGCTGTATAAATGTCACTGGTCCCAAAAATGTGTAAAAAAGTGTCTGATTTGTCCGCCGCAATATCACAGTAGGATTAAAAATCTCAGATCGCCGTCATTACTAGTAAAAAAAAATAATAATAATAAAAATGCCATAAATCTATCCCCTATTTTGTAGACGTTATAACTTTTGCGCAAACCAATCAATAAATGCTTATTGCAATTTTTTTTACCAAAATATGATACATATATTAAATCAATAAGTATATAGTTTCATAGTTTCATAGTTAGTAAGGTTGAATAAAGACATCAGTCCATCCAGTTCAACCTGAGTGAGTTTCTACAATTGTCCCTATCCCTGTACACATTGCACACTCACATAAGTCCCAACCCTTAAGGAGCCCACAATCCAAGGTCCCCATTCATATACTAGGGCCAATTTCTGGACAGAAGCCAATTAACCTACCAGCATGTCTTTGGATTGTGGGAGGAAACCGGAGTACCCGGAGGAAACCCACGCAGGCACAGGGAGAACATGCAAACTCCAGGCAGGTAGTGTCGTGGTTGGGATTTGAACCAGCGACCCTTATTACTGCTAGGTGAGAGTGCTAACCACTACAGAGTAAGTAAAACATGATTATTAAAACACATCATAGTAAAATCGGTAGCATATTAAACACTGTAGCACATGATCAATAATAGTAACATCGGCAGTACACCCAACATGCATAAACATGATAGATATTGTATAAAATATAATTGATGACTCAGATAATAGAATCCCATGGTGTGCACATGGTTGCTGTGACATGACATCAAATAATGTATGCCCCCACGCCTTTCATGGAAGTTTGTCTACCCATCAGGAGCAGCTAACTGGAAATACCAATAATAAATTATAAATTAGTAATTAATTACAACAGGAAGAGAGGGAGCAGAGACTCTGGTCCTAACACTCTTACCTATGGGTATGTAGTAGAATTGTAATAAAGCATAAATGATGATGTTAGTTAGGATGGGAGGCACCAGGGGAGAGGCAGCAAGGTGGGGCGACCCAGGAACCGTGTGTGAAAAAGATGCATGAGAGAGATCCCCCTTCCAACGCTGTAGTGTAATATATGAACCCAAGGGGTATCTGTAATACTTAATATTGTATAATAGTGAGCAATTGGGTATTGTACTGGGAACTACAAGATGGAGGATGAAGTGATGGAAAGTAGTGTAGGAAATAGTGAAGAGGGCATGATAGAAACACCTTGGTGTATAAGGAGTAAAGCAGTGCAATGAAATATGAAAGGTGCCAACCCACCAAGAACACCAGTACCAAAATAAAAAAAGTGAAAAAAAAGAGCATGTGGAAAATTAATGTGGATGTGCCGCAGTGAACAAAGTGTAAAGTCTGTGGATGCATGGAGATGGAAAAACTGCCAGCCAGCAAGGTCCCACCAACATCACGCTGGATCGTGATATGAGAGAGGGGAAGGAAACGACCACATAGAGGCGACTAGTGCCTACATATAGGTGACTAATACCTCCGTCAAGGTGCACGCAGATGGTCAGGTGACACACCAGCACGCGGCGTCAAAGTGATGTCAGCCATGCAGGCGTGTAAGGCGTGGTGTCGAAGCGCAGCGAGTGCAAGCCCCCAGTCCTGCAACCAATTAAGTTTGAGGGAGTGGGGGACAGCCTCGGTGCACGTCGCAACACCCGGAAATAAATGAGATCCACCCCCCGAGTGCTGACCTCACAAAAATGCAATAAAAACAGAATATTCCAGTGTTGCAAGTAGCCTATAATGGCACTTGATGCCTAGCAACAGCAGTACATGGAGTAAGCAAAATAGATAGTGTGTGTTTCCATCCCTATTATATTGAAAAAAGAGAGAAAATTTGGGACTTTGTATGAGGCCATGACCATCCAGTACACAGGTCTCCATCCCTGATTCATCTGACCACACTGAACTCAGTTTGATCAGATGCGTTTGAGGGCAGAAAAAAGTTAAATCCTGTAAAGGTCTAACGATTAAGCCATTGACAGAATCATTTTTCTTCTTGCGCTGTCTGTTTTTTATTATTACACATTTACTTTTATTTGTTTTATCCCCTCCCCTCCCCTCCCACACCTCATCCATATTCATCCATAGGTTTGCACAATATGTCTGTAATTTGTATTCAAAATGTAACAAAAACAGCCTTTTTGGAATACACATCGGTCCCCATCATCCCTGCTGTGGTCAGCTGCCAATATAAAGTCTTTTACATAGAGCCTTGCTGAGCCCATTAATCCTCTCAGCCTATATAAAGCCTCCTGCTCAAGGAACCTTCCTATTGGTTTGGCAAAGAGGCAGCCCTGCTTTAAAATGCATAACCACACCCACGCATATGAAATCACTAACTGAGCTATGTGCTTTCCATCGCTGGCCATCTTGTGGTCTCCCAGCACTCTACAGGGCTCCTATCTACATCCATTGGCTCCAGTGACAGTTGAACCCCGCTCGGCCCTCCTGGATCAGGATGATTGAACCCACATAAAGCAGAAGACCCACATGTTATAAGGATCTTAATCCTTTACTTTTCACAAGTGCTGAAATCCCTCCCAAGGAAGATCATCGTGTTCTTCAAAGGTCCATCCCAGGAGCTGACTCTGAATGATATACTGTATCTACAGTGGATATAAAAAGTCTACACATCCCTGTTAAAATGTCAGGTTTCTGTGATGTAAAAAATTATACAAAGATAAATCATTTCGGAACTTTTTCCACCTTTAATGTGACCTATAAACTGTACAGCTCAATTGAAAAACAAACTGAAATATTTTAGGGGGGGGGGGGGAGTAAAAATAAAAAAATAAAATAATGCGGTTGCATAAGTGTGCACAAACTCTTATAACTGGGGATGTAGCTGTGTTCAGAATTATGCAATTACATTCAAGTTCATGTTAAATAGGAGTCAGTGCACACCTGCCATCATTTAAAGTGCCTCTGATTAACCCCAAATAAAGTTCAGCTATTCTAGTAGGCCTTTCCTGACATTTTCTTAGTTGCAACCTACAGCAAAAGCCATGGTCCACAGAAAGCTTCCAAAGCATCAGAGGAATCTCATTGTTAAAATGTATCAGTCAGGAGAAGGGTACAAAAGAATTTCTAAGGCATTAGATATACCATGGAACACAGTGAAGACCAGAGGCGTATCTAGTGAAAATGGCGCCTATGGCAGGCACTAAAACTGCGCCCCTCTCAAAACATTTGAAACCCATCCTTCAGATAATACTGTCAGTATATACAGGTATATAGGGAGAACAGTAGGTTAGTGGTGGACACTTGCCTCACTTGGTTTGAATCTGGGTCAGGAAGCTATCCGAAGTCAGGTTGGTAGGTGATGGTCCCCTGTCTGTATGAAGTGGCAATATGCATGGGTGATCACATTCTGCATGTCACCCGGGGGGGGGGGGGGGGGGGGGGTGTTAGGAAGCTGGCAGAGGGGTACAGGTGGGATGAAGATGACAGGGGGGTTGGAAGCTGGTAGAGGGGTACAATTGGGATGAAGATGACAGGGGGTGGTAGGAAGCTGGCGGAGGGGTACAGGTTTGGTGAAAACAAAAGGGGGGTTGGAAGCTGGCAGAGGGGTACAGGTTGGATGATGATGACAGTAGAGGTTGGAAGCTGGTAGGGGGTTACAGGTGGGATGAAGATGACAGCGGTGGTAGAAAGCTGGCAGAGGGGTACAGGTGGGATTAAGATGACAGGGAGGAGTGGTAGGAAGCTGGCAGAGGGGTAAAGGTGGGATTAAGATGACAGGAGGGTTGGAAGCTGGGAGAGGGGTACAGGTGGGATGATGATGACGGGGGGTTGGAAGCTGGCAGAGGGGTACAGGTGGGATGAGGATGACAGAGGGAGGTTGGAAGCTGGCAGAGGGGTACAGGTGGGATGAAGTTGACAGGGGGGAGTTGAAAGCTGGCAGAGGGGTACAAGTGGGATAAAGATGACAGGCAGTGGTTGGAAGCTGGCAGAGGGGTACAGGTGGGATGAAGATGACAGTAGAGGTTGGAAGCTGGTAGGGGGTTACAGGTGGTATGAAGATGAAAGCTGGGGGGTTGGAAGCTTGCAGAGGGGTACAGGTGGGATGAAGGTGACAGTGAGGGCTGGTAGGAAGCTGGCAGAGGGGTAAAGGTAGGATTAAGATGACGGGGGTTGGAAGCTGGCAGAGGGGTACAGGTGGGATGATGATGAAAGCTGGGGGGTTGGAAGCTTGCAGAGGGGTACAGGTGGGATGAAGGTGACAGTGAGGGCTGGTAGGAAGCTGGCAGAGGGGTAAAGGTAGGATTAAGATGACGGGGGGTTGGAAGCTGGCAGAGGGGTACAGGTGGGATGATGATGACAGGGGAGGTTGGAAGCTGGCAGAGGGGTACAGGTGGGATGTAGATGACAGTGGGAGGTGGGAAGCTGGCAGAGGAGTACATGGGGGAGTTGAAAGCTGGCAGAGGGGTACAGGTGGAATGATGATGACAGCTGGGGGGTTGGAAGCTGGCAGAGGGGTACAGTGGGATGAAGATGACAGGGGGTTGGAAGCGGGCACAGGGGTACAGGTGGGATGAAGATGACAGGGGGGGTTGGAAGCTGGCAGAGGGGTACAGGTGGGATGAAGATGGCAGGGGGGTTGGAAGCTTGCAGAGGGGTACAGGTGGGATGAAGGTGACAGGGGGTGGTAAAAAGCTAGCAGAGGGGTACAGGTGGGATAAAGATGATAGGGGGGTTGAAAACTGGCAGAGGGGTACAGGTGGCATGAAGATAACAGGGGTGGGTTGGAAGCTGGCAGATGGGTACAAGTGGGATGAAGATGACAGGGGGGTGGTAGGAAGCTGGCAGAGGGGTAAAGGTAGGAATAAGATGACAGGGGGTGGTTGGAAGCTGGCAGAGGGGTACAGGTGGGATGAAGATGACAGAAGGGGGTTGAAAGCTGGCAGAGGGGTACAGGTGGAATGATGATGACAGGGGGGGTTAGAAGCTGGCACAGGGTACAGGTGGGATGAAGGTGACGGGGTTGGAAGCTGGCAGAGGGGTACAGGTGGGATGAAGATGACAGGAATGGCTGGAAGCTGGTAGGAGGTTACAGGTGGGATGCAGATGACAGGGGGTGGTAGAAAGCTGGCAGAGAGGTACAGGTGGGATGAAGATGACAGGGGGTTGGAAGCGGGCACAGGGGTACAGGTGGGATGAAGATGACAGGGGGGGTTGGAAGCTGGCAGAGGGGTACAGGTGGGATGAAGATGGCAGGGGGGTTGGAAGCTTGCAGAGGGGTACAGGTGGGATGAAGGTGACAGGGGGTGGTAAAAAGCTAGCAGAGGGGTACAGGTGGGATAAAGATGATAGGGGGGTTGAAAGCTGGCAGAGGGGTACAGGTGGCATGAAGATAACAGGGGTGGGTTGGAAGCTGGCAGATGGGTACAGGTGGGATGAAGATGACAGGGGGGTGGTAGGAAGCTGGCAGAGGGGTAAAGGTAGGAATAAGATGACAGGGGGTGGTTGGAAGCTGGCAGAGGGGTACAGGTGGGATGAAGATGACAGGAGGGGGTTGAAAGCTGGCAGAGGGGTACAGGTGGAATGATGATGACAGGGGGGGTTAGAAGCTGGCAGAGGGGTACAGGGGGGATGAAGATGACAGGGAAGGCGGTGGGATGCCAGGAACAGGGGATGATAATGATGATGACTGGTGGTTAGTAGGTGACATCATATACATATCAGAGCTGTGTGTGTGGGGTGGCTGGCAGCAGTGATTTTCAGGGCACCCCCCGTCTGGGGAAAACTATTTGCGGGTTTAAACACGGCCCTGGGGACACTGACCAAGGACATTTGCTCCCACTCCCACTTGCCATATGTGCCATACCCTGGATACGTGTGAGTGTCCTTTGCGCTGGTTTATGAACTAGATCCTAAACAATATGAATGAATGTAAGTAATAGATAAACGTGATCTAAAAATGTGAACGTTCTGATGCTAAAAATGGAACAAGTCCTAAAACAAGCGGCAAAAACTAAGAGTAAGCACTAACCCGTGAATCAAAAATAAATAAATAGGCAGTGTTTTTGCGCTAAAGTGCATCAAGTGTTAAAGTGCTCTATAACTGCAAGCTAATAACTGTGTGATCAAACCGAGCAGTGGTCACTAGATCGTGACTCAAAGGCTGATATTACACAAAGTGCAGTGAATTGATCATAAATGTGCACACAATGAAAAATAAATGAATAAATAGATAATAAGTGAACACTTAATATATATACAGTCACTATTAAAAAACATATATGTGGATAAAAGTGGTGAAAAACACAAGATCTCTAATCACATCTAAAACAACCATAAAAAAGATGATGCATGGATCAATGAATCAATCAATCAGTGAGTAACGAGTCCATTGAGTGGTTCATAGAAGAAATGGTGTGATAGAAGTGACACCCATAAAAAACTCTATTAGTCTCTATAGCACAGATATGTAAAACTTCTTCCTTTCTCCACACGTGGGGGGTGCTGGGTAGTGAGGGCCTGCTCAAAAATAGTGCTCTCTAGCCTCTCACCTCTCTTAGGATTAAACTGGGCATCTACAGGAACTCCTGTGGCAATCTCCAGCTCTCCAATCCCCCGTATGGTTCTCAGTACACTCTGCTTAAGGATAAAATGGTCCCCAATCCGAATCTCCACTTCCCTACAGCAGTGTCACCTGGAATAGCCCTCCACTTGAAGGTATAAGGGTGTACCGCAGTCCTGCAGTAATAACTCACCCTCCGTGGGTGGTGAAGCAATCGGAAAAAATGAGAAAAAGTGGAGAGAGGGACCCGATCGTGAAGTATATCAAACAAGCTTTAATTAAACAAAAGTAAATGCTTACATTAAAAACAGCAGCTGGATGAGTGTGTGCGCGGTCTCCGTGTCAAACACTTCCGGTATCCTGACCAATCCCTACGCGTTACGTCACGTGACCTCGTGACTTCATCAGGAGATCTCCTGATGAAGTCACGAGGTCACGTGACGTAACGCGTAGGGATTGGTCAGGATACCGGAAGGACTGCGGTACACCCTTATACCTTCAAGTGGAGGGCTATTCCAGGTGACACTGCTGTGGGGAAGTGGAGATTCGGATTGGGGACCGTTTTATCCTTAAGCAGAGTGTACTGAGAACCATACGGGGGATTGGAGAGCTGGAGATTGCCACAGGAGTTCCTGTAGATGCCCAGTTTAATCTTAAGAGAGGTGAGAGGCTAGAGAGCACTATTTTTGAGCAGGCCCTCACTACCCAGCACCCCCCACGTGTGGAGAAAGGAAGAAGTTTTACATATCTGTGCTATAGAGACTAATAGAGTTTTTTATGGGTGTCACTTCTATCACACCATTTCTTCTATGAACCACTCAATGGACTCGTTACTCACTGATTGATTGATTCATTGATCCATACCCTGGATACGCCACTGGTGAAGACAGTCATCATCAAGTAGAGAAAATATGGCCCAACAGGGACTGGAAGTCCCTCCAAAATTGATGAAAAGATGAGAAGAAAACAGGGTCAGGGAGGTTGCCAAGAGGCCTACAGCAACATTAAAGGAGCTGCAGGAATATCTGGCAAGTACTGGCTGTGGGGTACATGTGACAACAATCTTCTGTATTCTTCATATGTCTGGGCTATGGGGTAGAGTGACAAGACGGAAGTCTTTTCTTACAAAGAAAAACATCCAAGCCTGGATAAATTTTACAAGAACACATCTGAAGTCTCCCAAAAGTATGTGGGAAAATGTGTTACGGTCTGATAAAACCAAGGTAAAACGTTTTGGCCATAATTCCTAAAGATATGTTTGGAGCAAAAACAACACTGCACATCACCAAAAGAACACCATACCCACAGTGAAGCATGATGGTGGCAGCATCGTGCATTGGGGCTGGTTTCTTCAGCTGGAACAGGGGCCTAGTAGAGGGAATTATGAACAGTTCAAATACCAGTCAATATTGGCACAAAACCTTCAGGCTTCTGCTAAAAAGCTGAACATGAAGAGGAAATTCATCTTTCAGCATGACAACGACCCAAAGCATACATCCAAATCAACAAAGGAATGGCTTCACCAGAAGAAGATTTGGAATGGCTCAGCCAGAGCCCAGACCTGAATCATATTGAAAATCCGTGGGGTGATCGGAAGAGGGCTGTGCACAGGAGATGCCCTTGCAATCTGACAGATTTTGAGTGTTTTTGCAAAGAGTGGGCAAATATTGTCAAGTCAAGATGTGCCATGCTGATAGACTCATACCCAAAAAGACTAAGTGCTGTAATAAAAAGGTGCTTCAACAAAGTATTTGTTTAGGGGTGTGCACACTTATGCAACCATATTATTTAATTTTTTTTTAATTTTTACTTCTCTCTACCTAAAAGATTTCAGTTTGTTGTACAGTTTTATAGGTCACATTAAAGGTGGAAAAAGTTCTAAAATTATTTATCTTTGTCTCACTTTTTACATCACAGAAATCTGACATTTTAACAGGGGTGTGTAGATTTTTTATATCCACTGTATATGTATACACCTACTATCACTACATTGCCATTCATAAGTTGCCAATTGCTGTGTAAAAAAAAAAATATATATACTGCTACACTCAGATGCGCCCGCTACTGTCCTTATATATTACCGTATAGAATCTTTTGTGTCTTGAAAGGTGCTGCACTACAGTGTTTTGGAATCACTACACCAACTCACCCAGACCCCTAAGCCATCTCCCTCCAATGTGTTGGTCACATATATTTCTGCGCCATATCTCTCCACATACATGGGGCCATTTAAATGCTTTACCAAGCTGGAATGCCATTTTATCCCTAGACATTTTTTCTTTGTTCTGTATGATTTCTTTATTGTGTTGTTCAAGAAACAATTTTAAATCATTGCTATTATTTTTAAGTGCAAGGGATTCCAAAAAAGCTAACATATTCATGGAAAGCTTATCACTTGTTTATCAATTGTTCCACTTTAGTTTAATATTGTTCAATAAACAGCTTCATCATATGGATATAACAATTAGTTAAATATTGTTTTCATTCATGTTTTAAATTAGGGGATATGTCATCAATTGTATGTAAGATCTGAATATACAGACCAAAAATAACAATCAGTGTATCAATTAGGGATGAGCCGAACATTCCCAGGTTCGGTTCGCACCAGAACCCGCGAACGGACCTCAAGTCCGTGCGAACTTAAGAACCCTATTAATTACAATGGACGCGAAGGTTCGAAATCAAAAGTGCTAATTTTAAAGGCTAATATGCATGTTATTGTCATAAAAAGTGTTTGGGGACCTGGGTCCTGGGAATTTTTTTTTTAAAACGGCTGTTTTTTCAGGAGCAGTGATTTTAATAATGCTTAAAGTGAAACAATAAAAGTGTAATATTCCTTTAAATTTCGTACCTGGGGGGTGTCTATAGTATGCCTGTGAAGGGGCGCATGTTTCCCGTGCTTAGAACTGTCCTGCACAAAGTGTAATTTTTGCAGGAAAAAAAGATATTTAAAATCACTTGTGGCTAATGAATTGTCGGCTCCCGTAAAACAGAGAACAGTCATTCATTGAAAGTCATTGATAAAAAAAAAGTTATTAATAAAAAACAAAAAAAAACAAAAAAAAAAGCGTGTGGTCCCCCCAAATTCAATTACCAGGCCCTTCCGGTCTGCTATGGATATTAGGGGACCCCGTCCCAAAAGAAAATGGCGTGGGGTCCCCCTCAAAATCCATACCAGACCCTTGAGGTCTGGGATGGATTTTAAGGGGGACCACGGCCAAAAAAAAAAAAAATGGCGTGGGGTCCTCCTCAAAATCCATACCAGACCCTCATCCGAGCACGCAACCTGGCAGGCCGCAGGAAAAGAGGGGGGGACGAGAGCGCCCCCCCTCCCTCCTGAACCGTACCAGGCCACATGCCCTCAACATTGGGAGGGTGCTTTGGGGTCCCCCCCAAAGTACCTTGTCCCCATGTTGATGAGGACAAGGGCCTCGTCCCCACAACCCTGGCCATTGGTTGTGGGGGTCTGCGGGCGGGGGGCTTATCAGAATCTGGAAGCCCCCTTTAACAAGGGGACCCCCAGATCCCGGCCCCCCCCCTGTGTGAAATGGTAAGGGGGTACTTTTGGCCCTTGTCCCTTGTCCTCATCAACATGGGGACAAGATGATTTGGGGGGGACCCCAAAGCACCCTCCCAATGTTGAGGGCATGTGGCCTGGTACGGTTCAGGAGGGAGGGGGGGCCGCTCTCATCCCCCCTTCTTTTCCTGCGGCCTGCCAGGTTGCGTGCTCGGATAAGGGTCTGGTATGGATTTTGAGGGGGACCCCACGCCATTTTATTTTTCATTTTTTGTCTGGGGTTCCCCTTAAAATCTATCCCACACCTCAAGGGTCTGCTATGGATTTTGAGGGGGACCCCACGCCATTTTTTTTTTTTTTTTGGCCGGGGTTCCCCTTAATATCCATAGCAGACCTGAAGGGCCTGGTAATTGAATTTGGGGGGACCCCCACACTTTTTTTTTTTTTTTTTTTTTTTTTTTTTATCAATGACTTTCAATGAATGACTGTTCTCTGTGTTATGGGAACCGGCAATTCATTAGCCGCAGATGGCTGCCTTAGATGACACAACAGGATGAAGAAAGGAAGGAAGGTGTTTTAATGTGATACTGCAATGCTGTACTAACAGCACGCACACACTAATCCCCAGAATCACAGCAGATAATGTCAGCAGTCATCAGCACTGCAGAATGGATCACAGCACATAATATCACTGACACGCTGGAACACACTATACGAGGCCTTTTATAGTGTGGGGCATGTACTAAACCCCTTGAGCTATAATTGCTTATAGCTCTCCTCGCCGCTGGCTCTATGATTGGCCAAGCATGCAGGGTCACAGTGCATGCTTGGCCAATCATCAGCCAGCAATGCACTGCGACTGGCGCAGTGCATTGCGGGCCGCTCGCATCACACGAATTTGATGCGAGCGGCCCAAATAGTTCTGGGCTCGCCGAGCGGGCGAACGCCCGATGTTTGATTCGAACATGGGTTTGAATCGAACACCGGGCCCATCCCTACTATCAATATATTGTAGAAAATACAAAATGTGTCAGAAGTATCTTGACTTTTTTCCAAAAGTTGTTAAAGTCTTTCTTTGAGAAGTCTTAATGTTTTTTTTTTTTTTTTGATTCAACACTTTTTCAGACACTTTGGCATGCACTGTATTTGATATAATGTTTTTTTTTATTTTCAATCTACATTGTGATATACTAAAAGGGAACTATATATATCTAAAACATCTTCTATTATAATACAATTATTTGTGGATATATTGTGATACCCTGGCTGTTTCATTGTCTTTGTGAGATCAACATGCATGTAGAGTATTATTTATAGATGGAGATGTTTGCCTTTTGTTTGCAGAGCTTGGTTTGATCTGCAGGCGAACTTCACATGGGACAACTAGGCACAGGTTGGTTCCTTCTTAGGAATGTATATTAAGGTGAGCATTTGGGCATGGTCATATACCCCGTAGTTGGAGGTGGAGATGGATGGCTCCCCCCAAGGTGATGGGCAATTTAAAGTCTCACTCCCTTGGATGGGAGGGCCCTCCCCTCTATGCACACCCATGGATGTTGCCATGAGTGTGAGTAGTTATTTCATGAACACTGTGGTATTATGTGGTCATGTTGCAGTGCTACGCAGTGACATCACTAACATGATGATGCCATATTTGTGATGTTATGTCCCCTTGGTGGAAATGGTCTGCCAGTTTGCTGGCATGACAGAGATGGCACATATGGCAGGGGGCCTTAATAAGGAGATCTCAAGGCCCTCCTCTATACTTCATTCTGGATTCATGGTGGGAATTGTAGGCAGTGTGTGGACTATTCCTGGTAGCATGCACCATTTTGAGAACAATGTCTTTAGGTAAGGGCTTTATTCGTGTGTAGCATATGGTGATGACATGATATGTGTTAGAAGGGGAGGGAGGGTTGCTGAATCACTCCATTGACTCACGCTGTTGTATTTATTCATTTGAGCTTGTATAATAGAGGTATGTAAACACAAGACTATTTTTCATCAAAATGCGTAAAAAAACTCACAAATGCTTTTCCCATGGCTGAAGAAGATTCATGGTACTTCTGGGTATGTAGAAAGCGGCATTAAAACTACACATGTGAGGTGTCGCCGCAAACATTAGAGCAGGAGTAACAATTCTAGCCCAAAACCTCCTCTGTAACTATTGACAGGTAACCTGTAAAAAATTTGAAAGCGTCGCTTTTGGAGATTTTTAAATACCAATGCTTGGCACCATTCCACGAGTGTGCACAATTTTAATGCGTAACATTAACTTTCACATTATACAAACAAATTGGGCTAACTTTACTGTTTTGTTTTTTTAATTTATGAAAGTTTTTTTTTCCAAAAAAAACACGTTTGAAAAACCGCTGCACAAATACTGTGTGACATAAAAAGTTGCAACTACCGCCATTTTATTCTCTAGTTCTTTCCTAGAGTTTCTGCTATAAAAAAAAACATATATAGTATTTCTTAGAAAAAAAAAATATGATTTTTACATGTAGGAGTGAAGTGCCAGAATTGGCCCGGAAGATTGCAGGGATGGAGGGGGAGAACTTCCGTTCGGATCACCTAGGCAGTCCAACCGCAAGTTGGAGTGGCTACCTGTCAAAACTAGGTACCCGCACCCCCCAAAAAAAATGACATGGAAAATGTGGCATAGGAGGGGGTCAAGGAATGCTTAACCACTTCAATACCGCCCGCCGTCATATGACGCCCACAAGGTGGATCTACCATCCTGGGTGGGCGTCATATGACGTCCTCGGATTCCCGGCCGCCTGGGGGGCGCGCGCGCGCGCCCGCGGCATCGCTCGGGACCCGGTGCGAGTGCCCGGCGGCCGCGATGTCCGCCGGGCACCCGCGATTGCCCGTTAAAACAACGGGACCGGGCGGGAACGTGGAGCTGTGTGTGTAAACACACAGCTCCACGTCCTGTCAGTGCAGAGGAGACCGATCATGTGATCCCAGTACAGAGGATCACATGATCGGTCTCCTCCCCTTAAGTCCCCTCCCCCTACAGTTAGAATCACGTCTATTAGGGAACACATTAACCCCTGCAGCGCCCTCTAGTGTTAACCCCTTCCCTGCCAGTCACATTTACACAGTAATCACTGCAATTTTATAGCAACGATCGCTGTGTAAATGTGAATGGTTCCAAAAATGTGTCAAAAGTGTCCGAAGTGTCCGCCGCAATGTCGCAGTCACGAAAAAAAAATCGCAGATCCCCGCCATTACTAGTAAAAAAAAAAAAAAAAAAATTCAATAAATCTATCCCCTATTTTGTAGACGCTATAACTTTTGCGCAAACCGATCAATATACGCTTATTGCGATTTTTTTTAACAAAAATATGTAGAAGAATACGTATCGGCCTAAACTGAGGAAAAAAATAGTTTTTTTTTAAAAAAATGGGATATTTATTATAGCAAAAAGTAAAAAATATTGTGTTTTTTTTTTTCAAAATTGTCGCTCTTCTTTTGTTCATATCGCAAAAAAATAAAAACCGCAGGGGCGATCAAATACCACCAAAAGAAAGCTCTATTTGTGGGAAAAAAAGGACGTCAATTTTGTTTGGGTGTAACGTCGCACGACTGCGCAATTGTTAGTTAAAGCGACGCAGTGCCGAATCGCAAAAAGTGCTCTGGTAAGGAAGGGTGTTTAAAAGCCCTGTATTGAAGCGGTTAAAGTGGAACTTCCCCATTTGGGTGGAGATCTGATTTAAGATCCTTAGTATTCATTTGCAAAATGTCATACTTATAACCTACAACTAATAACAAAATACCTTTTTGTCCAGAAAATATTAATACAACAACATCATGCACTCCCTTTAGCAGTTTCAAGAAATTTTGAATTGTCCTTTTAGATTGGGGCCCATACCTATATAAGTAAATCTGCAGTTTTATAGTAATTTTTAGTTTGCATCTTTCAGATGCTGCTTTTACTGTTAGCTCTCTTTGCCCTAAATATCAATAATCCAGTATTATTTTAATGCTTAATGTCTGTGGCTGCATTTACTCAAAGTGGATCTGAATGAATGTTCCATTCACCCACAGGGATAAGTGAAGCCTTTAATTATAAAGAAATTCTAAAGATATTGAGTTTTTATTCTAAGAGAACTCGGAGCTTTAAAATTAATTTTTTATTCTTAAATATAGTTCACTGGTCTGTGGAATTTGGAATTCAGTCACATTTACTTATGATTAGAGATGATTAAATTGATCTTCATTAGGTCACACTTCTAAAAGACAGAACAGGATCAGCGCATTAGGCATGAGAATCATGTGTGTGACTCCCATCATGCTGATACTATTTGTATAGGGTTTTCCAGATCCAAAATGACTTGACAATAGATATTCATTATTTACATGGCTAGGGATTCCTGGCAAAGTGACAATTAAATGAATGGTGTTAGGTGACATCACTGGTTGCTAAGGACACAGTAGGTACCTACTCCCACCATGTTATTAGCAACCATTGACAGGGAGAAGCTGTATTATATAGTAGCAGCAGAAATACTTCAACTATATAATACATTCGACTCCCGTCCAGAGTTTGGAAGAATGTCCTAACAGTCAAAGTTCAGTCTGAAGCTGATTTCAGACTGAACCTTGAGCCAATCCCTATTTACTATAAACAGGACAAGTAATAGAATAATGTTCGCACTCTTTTAGCTACGGTTGTATTAGTTATTTAAAAAAAAAAACAGTTGAAACAAGAAAAAAAAAAAACATGTATTATACTTACGTTATTTATTTTTGTCTACATTCATATAAGAAACTTTTCCTAAAAAAAAAAAAGTATTACTTCATTATCTTAAGTAGTGACAAAATTATTGCCAAAACAATATGCCCTCAGCTGATGTAATTGCAAGAGCTGAATTTTAAAGTCTATCTAGTATTTGATATACAGTATGTATACCGTATGTACCCACAGGATACCTAGTATTTGCAGTTATTTGTTGCCTCCTAAATAGATCACAGTAGTGCTTCTGACAATGTCATTGTCATCAGTGTTAAAAAATGGTGGTAAGTGGTAATTTACATAAAAGTATACAAGTTTATAATGAAACCAAAATTACTACGTGTTTTACAAATTAACTAAAGACATTTATTTTTTTTCAATCTTGCATTTTTGATGCAAAAATTAAAAAAAAAAAACATTTTAAAAAGAAGAATGTTTGAATGGTAATAGTAAGAAAATAAAAATAAAAAACAGCAAGGAAATAATAACTATGGTTAAGAAAAGGGAGGAAGGAGTCAATTGGGACTGGTTAGGCTTAATTAAGGGCTAATAAGCGATTAAAAATGTTATTTAAAAAAATATGTATATTTTTTACAGTACTATTTAGACCTTTAGATAACTAACTTTATCCATTTGGTTCCTTATTTCTTTTCGATTCGCGTAGAGTTTATCCAATACACCAATACAGTGCCTTTACCGCAATTTTGCCGCAATTTGGGTTTTGCATTTTTTTTACACTATTGGCTGCTAAGGAGGGGACCAGGAATCCAGCTGCCACATCCTTAACAACCGATGATTCATCAGCTGTCAGTGGGTCCCACCCCAGGTTCATACCAGGCCCTTGGGTCTAGTATGGATTCGGAGGGGACCCCCATGCCAAAAATAATCAGATCAGATCAGAAAAGGGAGGGTACGAGCAAGCGCCCCCCCTCCTGAACCATACCAGGCCGCATGCCCTCAACAGGCCGCATGCCCCCCACCCCAAAGCACCTTGCCCCCATGTTGATGGGGACAAGGGCCTCTTCCTGACAACCGTTGCCTGGTGGTTATCGGAATCTGGAAGCTCCCTTTGACAAGGGGGCCCCAGATCCCACTCCCCATGTGAATGAGTATGATGTACATTGTACCCCGTACATTCACCCAAAAAAGTAGCATAGTGTGAAAAAATCTAGTAGACAGTTTTTGACAAGTCTTCTATTAAAAATATCTTCTTCTTCCCCGTTTCTTCCTCTGGTCTTCCTCCATTTTCTCCCACATCTTCCTCCTCCGGGCTTTTCCTTCTCCCACTATTTCTTTCTCCTGTCTTCTTTGTCCAGTGTTCTTCTTCCTCTGCTGCCGCTCCCGCCAATGACCCTTCTCCGATGCTGCATCCCGCTGATCTGTCCGCGCTGATGTCAAACATGTCTTAGATAACGATGGAGGCGTGGCCATCAGAGGATGTCATCTGGAGGCCCAGCCCCCTTGTGACATCACCGCCCAGGGTATGATGGGTCCGTGATGTCACAAGGGAGTGGGGCCTCCAAATAACATCATCTGATGGCCACGCCTCATCATTATCTAACAAATGCTTGACATCGGCATGGACAGATCAGCGGGATGCAGCATTGGAGGAGGGTCATTGGCGGGAGCGGCAACAGAGGAACAAGAACACCGGAAAAGAAGACAGGAGAAACTAGAAGAGCGGAAGAAGAAGAGGGAGAAGGAGAAGCCCGGAGGAGGAAGATGCGGGAGAAGATGGAGGAAGAAGCGGAGAAGATGAAGATATTTTTAATAAAAGACTTGTCAAAAACTGTCTACTGTATTTTTTCACACTACACGACTTTTTTGGGTGATTGGGTACAATGTACCCCATACTCATTCACATGGGGGGTGGGATCTGGAGCCCCCTTGTTAAAGGTGGTTTTCAGATTCCGATAAGCCACCCACCTGTGGGCAAGGGTTGTTAGGGAGAGGCCCTTGTCCCCATTAACATTGGGGCATGGTGCTTTGGGATGGGGGCCCCCATGTTGACGGCATGCAACCTGGGATGGTTCAGGAGGGGGAGCTTGCTCATCCCCTCCCTTTCCTGACCTGCCAGGCTGCATGCTCGGATAAGAGTCTGGTATGGATTTTACTAGACCCAAGGGCCAGATGTGAACCTGGGGTGGACCCCACACTGACAGATGATGACTCATCGGTTGTTTAGGGCATGGCAGCGTCCTAAACAACCGACTCAGTGAATGTACAGCAAAAAAAATGTTCTCTATGTGCTCTGTTTACACCTCAATGGTAATATCTTGTGAGTTTTTTCTCTGTGCAGAAAATTGCATACATGTTACAGATTGTTGCACAGAAAAAAATCCTCACATGATACCAGTGTTGTGGTGTAAACAGAGCACATTGAGAACAATGTTTTTTCTTATGCCTTTACAGAGACAGGTACAGAAAAGCTCACGTCTCTGCACATGGTGTGAATAAGATTGATAGGTTGGTTTTTGACAGAACGTTTAGAAAGTCCTCCAGTGACTGACAGACAGGTTTGATTTGTGGCTTCTGGTCATGGAACTTCTTGAGACTCTCTGAGGTGGAACTGAGGAAAGGGGATATCCAGGTTGATCCATCCTAAGAGTATATCCAGGTTGGTCCATCCCAAGAGCACAGTCCGATATTGGCCACTCCTGAGTTGGTGTGCAGAGTTCTTGTTGCTGATCTAACTTCAGGATATCATAATCCTACAGGCTCCTTATAGCTTGCCTTCTGGTAAGCGCAATATCCGTGTGGTGGTGGATCACAGTGTTGGTGTTCAGGTTATTGTTGTATACAAGTCACCTATTCACCATTTGGATTTCTTTATATGGACTTTATTGAACTTTATCTTTATATTGTTTGAATATTTTTTTGTCATTTGAATGTTTAATTAGTAGATATTTTAAGTACACAGCGCAGATTTTTTCTGTTATTACTAATTATGTTTAGAAAGTTATTTTCTGACAGGAGTAGCTACAGATGCTACTATACTACTCGGGCCTTGGTTGTCATTTATTTTACAAATGGGATTTGCCAGTAAGAGCTTTGTTGATTTTTTTGGCCATATGCAGGGAGCTCAAAAAAAGCTAGTTGGGCTGGCTAGATTTATTGCTTATCCATCCAGAATCAACTTTCCTGCAATGTTGACATTTTACCAGTGTTGGTGTTACCTGATGCAAAAGCATTGGAGCCATGTTGCAATGTGTCAGTACCAGGACTCGGCTAGTCCTTTAAGGCTGAGCAAAACTCACCTGAGACAGCTTTTACCTGGAAACAATAGTGATTGTCCAGCTACTTTCTTGCGCACGCTACCTGGTGAGCTCTTGCTTGACCCAGTTTGTGTTTGCTCTGTGGTTTGCTGTGACCCTGCTCTCTCCACTGTGATTGTGTACCATTTTGGACTCCACTTGTGCATGACTCGGCTTGTCTTGGCATCTGCTGGACCTTTCTGTGTTATCAGACTCTGTTACTTCTTAGCCTGCTTTGATGAGTCCTTGCTGCCCTATTGACATTTGTGATGGTGCATCAAGTACCAGCCAGTCTGATCTGCCTATGGCCCTGCTATTATTATTATTTTTTTCAATAAATTTTTATTGAATATATTCAGGGTTACAGAAAATACAACTAAAAAGGGGGAAACAAGGATGTACAGAATATATGAATGACACGTTAGTATACACAGTCAATAAAAATAGATCCGTGAAGTGGCGTCTAGCATAAGAGAGTAAATTTGACAACAGTACAAGAGAGAAGAACCACAGCAGGTATAATTACTAATATTATCAATATTAACCTTTGGGTCATATAGACCAACATTCATCAAACTTTGAGCAATTGGAAGAATTTATGGCTAATAGCCTTTCAAAAGTGTAGTTTCTGTGTACCGTGGCCCTGCTATTATTGAACTGTCTACATATGTAGCACTTCTGAACTGTTTGCTGTTATTCATAATTTTGACCTGACATCATGTACCATTTTACTAATGTGCCAGGTTATGCAGGTCCAGTGTTTTTTTACATGAGCATTAAACACTAATGCCGCGTACACACGACCGGACTTTCCGGCAGAAAAGGTCAGACTGAATCATTCTGTCGGATATTCCTATCGTGTGTGGGATAATCCGATAATTTTTCCTCAAAAAATTGAGATGGACCTAGAAATAGAACATGCTTTAAATCTTTCAGACGGAATCAATTTCTATTGGGAAAACCGTTCGTCTGTATGCTGGTACGATGGACCAAATACGACGCAAGGGCAGCTATTGGCTACTGGCTATTGAACTTCCTTTTGTAGTCCCGTCTTACGTCATCGTATTCGAAGGGAACGGACTTTGATCCGATCGTGTGTGGGCAAGTCCGTTCGGTCGGTTCTTCATCGGAACTCCGTTGGGAAGACCGTCAGAGTTTATTCTGACGGAAAGTCCGGTCATGTGTACGTGGCATAAGTCCACTATTTTTGAGAAAACCAATCCCCTCTGGGTGATCTATGTTCGGTAAGAATTTAATGAATTTTAAGAATTTTAACAAACTTTGTTTCAGAATCCCACCGTTTTCTGTTTTTAAGAAAAAGCTGTATGTTCTGCTATGTCCTAGGAAGGTTCATGAGTGGGAGTCTTTGTGGTTAGTCTAATCAGCTCATGCACTTACAGTCTTATAATGAGGAAAATGTCAGTATTTGCATCCCTTTAGAATAATTAACCCTTAGGAAGTATCTCACCAAAAATCAAATTCCTAGTGCAGAGGATATCCAAATTATGTTTGTATTTTACTGCAGACTTCTGGAAAATCAGTGAGCCAATTGCACAAGCAGGAAACTACATTGAAGTTTTGTACACCAACTGTGTACAGAAGATCTCCAGGAGGCCATATTGCATTGAATTTAACAGAAAACTACAGCGGCTGTATATTGAAACAGTAAATTCGTTTTTTTCAAACAATGAAAAAGGTACAAGTGTAATGTTCCAAGTACGATACAGCAGCACATGGAAATGACAAAGAAAGGAAAACTTGTCGTAAACATCAACAAGGGCCACCAATAAGGCAGTACAGCCAGCCCTCCTGTACTGGGCCCAGGCTCAGTTTAAAAGGAGGGCCAGCTGTACTATATTATTGCAGACACCAATTCTCATTTGCCTCCCCTGCAGCTCTTCCAGCTTCTCCTCTTCTTTCTCCCTCTGGCTTCACTGCAGGGGGATTGGTTCTAGCACTTGCACACCTCCCATCTGCTGTCTGGGCCCCTGTTTGTCCTTTCCCCCCACAGCACTGCCGGTTTCCCTCCTCTCCTCTTCTGCCGACAGCTGCTACTGGCACACAGGGGGATGTTACAGGCTGGAGAGCGGGGGGAGGGGCTGGTGAACATATAATTTATTGTTCCCTTACTTTCCTGAAAGAACACTGTGTGTGATTGGTACCAATCACTCAGGTTTCCATTCACAGTGTTTACTATGCATCAGTTTGTGAATGAGCAAGAAGCCTCAGATCGCTTCCAATTCATTCACCTGTGCAGCTCAGGCTGCAGAGAAAGGGACAGATAAATCTTTGTCCTCAGTTACTTCCGGCCAGGGGGACCCTGTCAGGTAGCCTGTGTGCCCTGTCAGGGGCCAGTGGTTTCTAACAGCAGCCATAACATCAAAAATCCCTACTAGGAAGTGGGGGAACTGATTATAAACTCCAAAAAATGATATAACAAAACAAGAGTCTGATGTTGTTAATGACCCTTATAACTAGAAGTGCATCCTAGCATAATCAATGTAATGACCAACCTATGAATGTGGAGAATGTGAAGGACAAATCTAAAGTTGTTAGTAAGCAGGTTTAAGCAGTCCTAGCAGTAGCAGGGAGTCATTTTTACCTTCTTTCAGCCCTCCTAATTGCAACATTCAGTATACAGCTGAGGGTATATAGGGATAAGGATAAGAGAAGTTTCCCAAATATGATGGGGGGGGGGCGGAGGGGTTGAGAAGGGGGTAGGACAGAGCGGGAGGACTAAAAAAAATGAAGAGGGAATGGGGACACCACCTTCTGCCCTCTCCTTCTACTTCTGGTAAAATATAACTAAAGTCATTACGTCAATGGCTTGGTGGTAAGTTATTTGTGCGAGTCAAGGTCTTGATCTTCTCTTTAGATCTCAGTTTTCAGTCAGTACTAGCACCTGGTATGACTGAGATCCTCAAAAAGTTGTCTTTTCTCCTCCCATGGATCAGAAAATTTAATGATTTTATCTTGAGTGGTGTATATCAGCTCCTCCATCTGTGCTATGCGATTAATTCAAGGAAACCACTTCTTCATCGAGTCCTTTGACATTGAGGGAATTAAAAAAAAGGGGGGGCAGTTAGGGATGGGGGGAAGGGGTGAAGGTTAGTGGGTGGGGAAAGAATGTAGTTGGGAACTGAAGGGTACGACCTAAGACTTACTAGGCCGGGTAGATAAGGGGGGAAAGAAGATAGACGCAATTCTCTCCAGAAAGAGGGTAGGAATATTGCAAAATCGCATCTACTACTGGAGGTGGAGACAGACCTGCTAGACCACCTATTTGGGGGGGAGGGGGGATGAAGGGGTGAGGTAAAGCGGATAGTTTTAAAGGAGAGCCTGCTACTCTGATGTGGGGGAGGAGTCTAGCGCGGGAGAGATCAGATAATGTCGACCATCTAGCTTCACTTATTAGGGGGGAGAGCTTCACTTATTAGGGGGGAAGGCTCAAAGTGGTCCCCCCATCTAATGGGAGAGGTTCCAGGCCGAGACCCCATCACTGTTATCCCAAGACAAATGCATATCCAAATGGGTCAAACACATATTGATCTGTGGAATTTGGGCTGCAGCTGGGCATGTCCACTTTTCTGCAAGCTGACACAAGCGGCTTCATAGCCTAAGCTAGAAAGAAGGACCTGCAATCAGGTAACCAAGACTCATTATAGTGCACTGTTCACAGCAGCCCAAATTACCACACCAATTTACAGTACATATACCGTAAAATAAAACATATTTTAAAACATATTCTTTTTTTTTTAACAAGAACATTTTAAAACATATTCTACATAGCTGGCCTTATAAAGGCGTGAAGGAAATGTAGTTTTTAATAAAATGAAATTACAATATGGCTTGTGTAGCTATTAATAAAAATACTTAATATTACTATATTTTTTTTTTATTTGATATTTTTTTATTTGAAAGCAGAATTACCTTTTAATTGTCGTGTTATTTAATTATATATTGAAAAAGAAATGGTATTTGAATTAATCCGCCCTTATTTAAATACACACGCTGCGCCTTGATCAGTAAACTACTGTTTAAACTACAGCTGCCACTTGAAATATATAGAAATGAAAATTTAAATTTATTTTTAACCTTAAAATGTGCTTAATCCAAGGAAAAAATAATGGCGCTCTGACAATCACACAATGGTGACCGTTTAAAACTAAAAATAGTAAATATTTCAACTCACACACAAAAATATCTATAAAAAAAATAATAAAAGAAAAATTAAAAATTAAACTGTGCATGTGATAAACGAATATATAAAAAAAACTATATCACCCAGTGATACGTGACAAAATAAAGTGTCAAATTATATATAAGACAAAATACATAAATAAATAAATCAAAAGTCAAAAGTAAAATATCTTCTTGTTCCTTCCACCACACCTCAGTGACAGGTGACTCATCTCCCTTAAGAAATGCACTCACCAACAAAAAGCACTTTAAAAACCATGTAAGCAGGTGTCAAGACGAATCACACAATATACACTGTGTATATCCAGACATTCGACAAAAAGCGCTTTAAAAACCATGTAAGAAGGTGTCAAGACGAATCACACAATATCCACTGTGTATATCCAGAAATTCTCCACATGTAAATAAAATAAGGTGCTCCAATAGTGTAAATCGTATAAATCAATTGATTCATTCACTTAAAAAGCTTCAACCTTCACACTCATATTTGCACAATAAAAAGTCAGCAGAAAGCAATCAGCAGACCACAGAAAATTACACTCCTGAACTTCACACTCAATGGATTGCAGTCACGGCAGACTTGAGGTGTGCAGGCACAGCGGTGTTTGTTTAAATCTCACCCCTTCCTCGATGCCTCATTGAAGCAATAATAATCCGTCTCCACGTCCAGCTCCCAGTCTCAAGGTTTACTGCAGATGATCGCCATACAGCCACGTCCCTGACATGTTTCGTTTAACCAACTTATTCATAGGGCTTTTTGTCGAATTTCTGGATATACACAGTGGATATTGTGTGATTCGTCTTGACACCTGCTTACATAATATTATATATTGACCAATCAATAAATTTTTATCTGACAAAGCATATCACAGAAATATGATCTTACATATTAGAAATGTAAAAAATGTTTGTCCTGGTGTTATTAAACTACTTGAAATATTCCATGAACTTTGAAGACCTATATCAGCACATACTAGGCTGACTCCACCAAGGTATGTTGATAGTTATTTTTTATAGCAGAGCATTTTTTCATAGTAGAAAGATATTTGCTATAAAGGTCATTATTAGCAACAATTAGGGTCAATAAAAAATGCAAGTAACAGTTACTTGGCTAAAATTGAAGATCAATATGACAAAAACCATGTGCATTTGTTTTCGTCCAAATGCATTTTCGTCCGAATTTCGGGTATTTTCGTTATCGTTTTAACAAACGATAACGAATGTGCAGAATACGAAAACCGAAAGATCTGATATAAACAAATGCTTTATTTTTGTTTTCTTTGCAAAAGTTCGATATAGATAGGAGATTCGACATGACGCTGACAATAGCGATCTGTGTCCATCGAACCTGTGCTCGAATGTGCCTAACCTTAGCTATTAGTTCAAGATTATTCTACATAGAGAGAAAAGATTTGACATACAGAGAAAAGGTTCGACATTATAGAGACAAAAGCAAAAAAAGTTGAATGTGCCTAACCTAACTCTATTAGTCCAAGATTATTCGACATAGAGAGAAAAGATTTGACATGAAGATTTGACGAAGCAGTCGCCGCGAGCAGACATTTATGGTCAAATGCTCTGCCCATAGGCTATAGAAGAATTCTAATGTTGGTTGACTAGTAATAATAATTAATAAATATAATTATTACCAGTGTCATACAACATTAGAATTCTACTATAGCTTGTAATCGGAACATTCGACCGGAAATGTACAATTGCGGTGTCGTACAGTTTAGCTGCTCCATCGAATCTTCCTAGAACATTCGACAGACACCATAAACCTTCAATGACTGATTCAACCTTAATTATTTCGGATTTTCAACGAAACAAAATAAATAAAAACAAATTTCGGGAGTAACTAAATAAATGTATTTTTCGGATGAAAACAAAATTTCCGAAACAAAATATTTCAGTGTGCACATGTCTAATGCATGATAGTTGAGTGTATTGACTCTAAAATGCTAATGCTGTACCTTTCTGTGTGTTGCAATATGAATAACCCCACATACAGTATGCCAATGGAGTCAAGGCCATAGACCTACAACAAATGTAATCTTCAACATATCAAGATTATGTTTTTTATGTTTTCTGTTTTAAAACTTTGGTTGCAACTGAAACAATCACAGTTAGTTACATACTCAACTTCAGTTTATTTCTTTGTAAACTATACATTTCTAACTGAGCTGTAAATGTTTAATACTTAATAGGCTATCCTGTATTTTATGAGTAAATGAGTAAGCTTTAGTGTTCACTAAATTGAATTAAAGGAATATATTCCTCAGATATCATTTTAGAAAATTCAAAATTATGTTTATTTAAAAAAAAAAAGATTTAATATATAAACTGATATTCTTTTTCCTAATATGCATCATTTAAAGTAAATTGCTATAGTATGACACTGTACAACAGCATGCATACCATGCCAATGACAGCATAAAGATGCCCTTGAAGAAATTACACAACCTTCAACTGTGCTTCTAATTTCTTCTTTCATTTGATTCCTGGAACATAAAACTGCATCATTTCCCCAAGGACATCTGCTTCTCCCATCTGCTTAAACTTTGTTAAGGCATGTGACAAAAAATGAAGAAGTACTAAAATGTGTCTTATAAAAACACTAGAGGTTTTTTCTTTTTGACTTTTTACCCTGATTTCTTTATTATATTATTTTAAAACATTGGGTTTTAATAAAGTTGGTTTGTTAAAAGCTAGCATATTTCATGATGCAGTAAAATTTCTGCCATACATTACAGGCAAGTAGGGATAGACTTTGAGTTCGGATTGAGTTTGGATTTGTGGAGAATCCAACGTGTTCCCAAATTGTGAACTCAGTGAACTAATCTGGTCACTTTCCACCATAGCAAACATCTATCAATAATGCACTCTCTGTAGCTTAGAATTATCAATAATGTGGGCTTTTTTTATCAGACATTAAAAAATTTCCCTCTGCACACTGCTATACACCCTTTCTAGCAAACTTTGCAAAAGAAAGGGTTTTTTTGTTCACATACACTGCAATATATGTTTAGGCTTGCTAACTGCATCAAAGTAATCCCTCTCTGACCAGCTCCTATGCTGCTCTGCAAAATTCAAATTATCTAGCGGATACAGTGCAAATATTGGGCAAATAGACACAAGTTGTATGAGAGTTACAGGTGCAGGTCTGGTCACTGACCTGGATAATGAAATAGAAATATGATATACCTATGCTCAAATTCCAGTAGCTTACACATATACAGTATCTCACAAAAGTGAGTACACCCCTCACATTTTTGTAAATATTATATCTTTTCATGTGACAACACTGAAGAAATTACACTTTTCTACAGTGTAAAGTAGTGAGTGTACATCTTGTATAACAGTATAAATTTGCTGCCCCTCCAAATAACTCAACACACAGCCATTAATGTCTAAACTGCTGGCAACAATTAGCCATTTTCTCTCCCCACTGTCATGTGACTCATTAGTGTTACAAGGTTTCAGGTGTGAATGGGGAGCAGGGGTGTTAAATTTGGTGTTATCGCTCTCCTGTAGGAGACAGATGAGGGTCTAAAGTGAAAGGCCACAGTGGCAATGTTGCATGTGTAAGCAAGGAGGCTGAAACTACTGCTATTTTGTGTTGATTGTATGGACTTTTTTTTAATTTTTTCATTCAAATAAAAGTGGGACAACAAACCCTTAAATGACAATATCTGGCAATAACTGTACTTGATGAGCTAGATAACCCCAAACTTTACATATGTGAACCCTTTGCAAATAACTATAGACCCTTTTGTCGCAACCTTTGCACAAAACAGGGATTTGTAGATAACATGCATTGCAATACTTGTTTAAGCTGGCCAACTGTGTCAAAGTAATCCTTTTCTTGCCAGTCCCTACTCTACAATATGCAAATGCATTTCTAATTTTACAGTACGTGCCAGCCCCTTAACTATAAGGGAAACAGGGATTAAAGCACCACACCACAAAAGATACCCTCGCCCATCTGGACAAGTTTAGTGCCAACTGATAGGCACTTGAAAATGTGAGTAAAGTAATCATTTTTTAACCACTTGCCGACCGCCCCATGTATATATACGTCGGCAGAATGGCACGTACAGGCAGAACCACGTACCTGTACGTGCCATTCTTCCGGCGGGTGGGGTGTCCGATCGGAACCCCCTCTGCCGGCGGGGACGGTCGGCATCGCTTCAGGAGCGATCCGGGACGAGGGGACGGCCAGTGGTTTCTGGCCACCCCCTCGCGATCGCTCCTGGCGAATGAAAAGCTTCCCCTTCCTGTCTATTGTATAGACAGGAAGGCGGAAGTGATGTCACGCTCGGTGCGCCGGTCTATGTGACCGGAGACGCCGAGCTGTGAACATGTAAAGGTTAGTGCACAACAGTACACTGACACCAGTACAGTTAGGCACATATTCCACCCCCCTGTCACCCCCTGATCACCCCCCAGATCACCCCCTCCCCCCCCAGTCACAGTGTCACTAATTGCAGTGATCATTTATTTACTGATCACTGCATTTAGTGTCAGTGTGACTGTAATAACTGTCAGGGCAGTTCGTTTTAGGTCCTAGGTAGCCCCCTACCCCCCCCTAATAAAGGTTTAACCCCTTGATTGCCCCTAGTTAACCCCTTCACCCCCTTTTGCCAGTGTCACTAAGCGATCGTTTTTCTGATCGCTGCATTGTGTCACTAGGTAACCATTTTTTTTTTATTTTAACCGCCATGTTTTATATAGGTTCATAAATAGTTTTATAGGTCAGGTACCCCCATATTACAACCTAAATAAAGGTTTTAACCCCCTGATTGCCCCTAGAGTTAACCCTTTCACCAGTAATCACCGTATAACTGTCACTGGTGACGCTGGTTAGCCAGTTAGTTATTTCGTTATTTAGGTTCCCCGTCAGGTTTTTATATAGCGTCAGGTACCCCCATATATTACCTAATAAAGGTTTAACCCCCTGATTGCCCCTAGTTAACCCTTTCACCCCCTTTTGCCAGTGTCACTAAGCGATCGTTTTTCTGATCGCTGCATTAGTGTCGCTAGGTAACCAGTTTTTTTTTTTTAGGTTAACCGCCATGTTTATATAGGTTCATAAATAGGTTTATAGGTCAGGTACCCCCATATTACAACCTAAATAAAGGTTTTAACCCCCTGATTGCCCCTAGAGTTAACCCTTTCACCAGTGATCACTGTATAAAATGTCACTGGTGACGCTGGTTAGCCAGTTAGTTATTTCGTTATTTAGTTTCCCCGTCAGGTTTTTATATAGCGTCAGGTACCCCCATATATTACCTAATAAAGGTTTAACCCCCTGATTGCCCCTAGTTAACCCTTTCACCCCCTTTTGCCAGTGTCACTAAGCGATTGTTTTTCTGATCGCTGCATTAGTGTCACTGGTGCCGCTAGGTAGCCAGTTTTTTTTTTTTGTATTACTGTTACGGGTGACGCTGGTTAGTTAGCTTGTTTTTTATACTGTCAGGGCACCCGCCATTTATTACCCAATAACGGTTTAACCCCCTGATCGCCCGGCGGGTGATATCAATTAGGTTTTAGGGTCAAATAAGGTCTGCGTCGCCCCAGGTTAGTGCCAGTACCGCAAACACCCACGCGCAAAGCATACACCTCCCTTAGTGGTATAGTATCTGAACAGATCAATATCTGATCTGATCAGATCTATACTAGCGTCCCAGCAGTTTAGGGTTCCAAAAAAACGCATTGTTAGCGGGATCAGCCCAGATACCTGCTAGCACCTGCGTTTTCCCCCTCCGCCCAGCCCACCCAAGTGCAGTATCGATCGATCACTGTCACTTACAAAACACTAAGCACACATAACTGCAGTGTTCGCAGAGTCAGGCCTGATCCCTGCGATCGCTAACATTTTTTTTGTGGTAGCGTTTTGATTCAGTCGCTAACAGTCAGGAGCTTTTTTACCTGTGAATCTCAAAAAAATAAAAAAAACAAAAATAGTTGTCGTTTTATTGTTCTCTCTCTCACTCTATTGTTGCTCTTTTTTTACTCCATTCTATTCTGCAATGTTTTATTATGTTTTATCATGCTTGCTTTTCAGGTATGTAATTTTGTTTACTGTGTTTTAGTGTTAAGCATTTTTTTGTTTTCAGGTGCGCCATTCAGTTGCAGCGCGGATTTATTTATCTTGACAGCAACAGCGTTTGCTCCCACGATACATAAAGCCCGCGACTCCAACGCTGTAGGAGGTGATTTCACCACCACAGTTAAAAAAAAGAGCATATGTGCCGAAGCATGGGGGCAGCAGGGGGGGCGGAGGAGCGATTGGCTCCTAATGCCACGTACATACGGTCGAAATTCCGACCGTGTGTACACGGCATAACTTTTGCGGGAGGATGCCCCCATGCATCGGCATATATAAATGGTGCATGTATGCCCATCATTAGAAGTGGGTGGATGAAGGGAGGTATTCTAATGGTGGGCATACCCACCAATCAATCTCTTTTTTTCGTTTAGCCAAGAGGCTGCATGAAAAAAAAAAAAGATTACAATATATGTCCAGTATGTTGCTGGACTTTGAATGGTTATACCAGAATGATGCCTGCAGGTTTAGGTATCATCTTAGTATCATTCTTTTCAGCCAGTGATCGGCTTTCATGTAAAAGCAATTCTAGTGGGTAATTAGCCTCTAGACTGCTTTTACAAGCAGTGGGAGGGAATGTCCCCCCTCCCGGATATAAACCGCCCCATTGGGAAATTGGGAAAGCATTTTATCACACCAATCTTGGTGTGGTCAGATGCTTTGAGGGCAGAGGAAAGATCTAGGGTCTAATAGACCCCAATTTTTTCAAAAAAAGAGTACCTGTCACTGCCTATTGCTATCATAGGGGATATTTACATTCCCTGAGATAACAATAAAAATCATAACAAAGAAAAAAAATGGAAGGAACAGTTTAAAAATAGAATAAAAAAGCTAAATAAATAAAAAAAAAAAACTAAAAAAAAAAAAAAAAAAGCACCCCTGCCCCCCCTTCTCTTGCGCAAAGGCGTACACAAGCGTTGGTCTGGCGTCATATGTAAACAGCAATTGCACCATGCATGTGAGGTATCACCGCGAAGGTCAGATCGAGGGCAGTAATTTTAGTAGTAGACCTCCTCCGTGAATCTAATGTGGTATCATGTAAAGGCTTTTAAAGGCTTTTAAAAATGTATGTAGTTTGTCGCCACTGCGTGTTTGTGCGCAATTTTAAAGCATGTCGTGTTTGGTATCCGTGTACTCGGCCTAAGATCATATTTTTTATTTCATCAAAAATTTGAGCAATATAGTGTGTTTTAGTGCATTAAAATAAAAAAAAGTGTATTTTTTCCACAAAAAATGCGTTTGAAAAATCGCTGCGCAAATACTGTGTGGAAAAAAAAAATGCAACACCCACCATTTTAATCTGTAGGGCCTTTGCTTTAACAATATATATAGTTTTTGGGGGTTCAACGTAATTTTCTTGCAAAAAAAAAATATGTTTTCATGTAAACAAAAAGTGTCAGAAAGGGCTTTGTCTACAAGTGGTTAGAAGAGTGGGTGACGTGTGACATAGGCTTCTAAATGTTGTGCATAAAATGCCAGGACAGTTCAAACCCCCCCCAAATGACCCCATTTTGGAAAGTAGACACCCCAAGCTATTTGCTGAGAGCAATGTTGAGCCCATTAAATATTTTTTTTTTTTGTCCCAAGAGATTGAATAATGAAAAAAAAAAAAAAATATATATATATTTTTTTTACAAAAAGTTGTCACTAAATGATATATTGCTCAAACATGTCATGGGCATATGTGGAAATACACCCCAAAATACATTCTGTTGCTTCTCCTGAGTACGGGGATACCACATGTGTGGGACTTTTTGGGAGCCTAGCTGCGTACGGAACCCCAAAAACCAAGCACCGCCTTCAGGCTTTCTAAGGGAGTAATTTTTTTATTTCACTTCTCACTGCCAATCACAGTTTCGGAGGCCATGGAATGCCCAGATGGCATAAAACCCCCCAAAATGACCCCATTTTGGAAAGTAGACACCCCAAGCTATTTGCTGAGAGGTATTGTGAGTATTTTGCAGATGTCGCTTTTTGTCACAAAGTTTTGAAAATTGAAAAAAGAAAAAAAAATTTTTTTTTTTCTTTACTTTCTTCATTTTCAAAAACAAATGAGAGCTGTAAAATACTCACCATGCCTCTCAACAAATAGCTTGGGGTGTCTACTTTCCAAAATGGGGTCATTTGGGGGGGTTTTGTGCTATTTTGGCATTTTATGGCCTTCGAAACGGTGATAGGTAGTGAGGAGTGAAATCAAAAATTTGCACCCTTAGAAATCCTGAAGGCGGTGCTTGGGTTTCGGGGCCCCGTACGCGGCTAGGCTCCCAAAAAGTCCCACACATGTGGTATCCCCATACTCAGGAGAAGCAGCAAAATGTATTTTGGGGTGCAATTCCACATATAACCATGACATGTGTGAGCAATATATCATTTAGTGACAACTTTTTGAAGAAAAAAAAAATTCTTTTTTATTTTTGTCTTTATTCAATCACTTGGGACTAAAAAAAAAAATATTCAATGGGCTCAACATGCCTCTCAGCAAATAGCTTGGGGTGTCTACTTTCCAAAATGGGGTCATTTGGGGGGGTTTTGTACTTCTCTGCCATTTTAGCACCTCAAGAAATGAAATAGGCAGTCATAAATTAAAAGCGGTGTAAATTCCAGAAAATGTACTCTAGTTTGTAGACACTATAACTTTTGCGCAAACCAATAAATATACGCTTATTGGCATTTTTTTTTACTAAAGACATGTGGCTGAATACATTTTGGCCCAAATGTTTGACTAAAATTGAGTTTATTAGATTTTTCTTATAACAAAAAGTAGAAAATCTCTTTTTTTTTCAAAATTTTCGCTCTTTTTCCGTTTATATCGCAAAAAATAAAAATCACAGAGGCAATCAAATACCATCAAAAGAAAGCTCTATTTGTGGGAAGAAAAGGACGCAAATTTCGTTTCATTACAAAATTGCATGACCGCTCAATTACCAGTTAAAGTAGTGCAGTGCGAAATTGAAAAAAGACCTCTGGTCCTTAAGCTGACAATTGGTCCGGGGCTGAAGTGGTTAACCTATTACAAATAAATGCACAGACATAAGGCGCAATGATTGTTGTTCATTTTTTATGAGGTTGGATATTGTTTAAACCTGTAAATTGGGAGCAGCATAGACCTGAGTGGAGTGGTTATCCCTACCAATGAACCAAAGGCATTCAATATATTAATATCTGGTGAGTGGCCAATTCATATGGTGGTTGTGGTGTCGTCACTAAAGTGGTGGATAAGAAAATACACAGAAGCACGGACACAAGGAATAGGAGGATTGAAGCAATTTTTGTATTAAATACTGTTTTTTCTATACCAGCAGAAATCCTTGTGGACACTCATTTGTTTTGTTTAATTTGTAGTTTTCTTTTTTTTGGGCACTAATAGTTAATATTGGATGTCACGGGTGGATTGCAGAGAAATAATATTAGCGTGTATGAATATATATATATTTTTTGGTGTATTCTAAATATATATTTGTTTAGTGCACTCTAAGATATGTAATATAAGGGTTAGCGCAGTCAACACTTACCTTTTTCACAAAAGCATTAAGGAGACTAAGGGCCCAGAGACCTCTGTTGCAGGCAGTTTGTGGCTAATGAGCTCTTTCATGCTGAAATGTCTATGCAAAGACTCTAGGATTTGGGCCATTATGAAAGGGACTACTACTGGGCAGCCATCCTTTTTGATACCTGATACAATAGAAAAAAGGCAGATCTCATGCTATCATCCCAAAGGGAGAAAAAAATGTACCACTTAGATAAGGTGCTGCAGGAGAACCTCGATGCTGAATTTCTAAATTGTGACAAGATCCCCTCTCAATTCAGGATTGAGCAATGACTACAAAACCCTTGCAGCTGATGCTAATGATTAATTTTTTACTAATAGTTCCTTGGAAAATTACTATATTCTGCCACCTCTGCTGGCCAGCCAACATTACCAACAACTTCCACCTCTTTTGGCCTTCCACCATTACGACTTTTGCCACCATTACCAGCTCCTGCCACCGCTGCTGGCCTGCCACATTGCCAGCTCCTGCCAACTCTCTTGGGCTGCTGTGTTGATGCAACGATTACCAGCTTCAGCTACCTTTGCTGGCCTGCAACCATTACCAGCTCCTGCCACCTCTGCAGGCTTGCCAACATTACTAGCTCCGTTCACATCTCCTAGCCTATTCTGGTGCTCTGGCACTGTAAAGGTATCACACTTAATGTTTCTTTAGCTACAACGTTTCTTCTGGTTGCTGCAAGGTAATTCCTGTACTGTGCTTCAATGTTTCCAGCTTATTCCAGTGTTCTGCCATTCAAATATATAAAATAAAAATGAAATAAAAGAGCTGCACGTGTAAAAATAGAAAGTACTAAGTGAAAAAATTTAATCTTATCTTAGTGTCCATATGTCAAATCTACAATAAATTATAGTGCATAATGCATAAAAAACTTTATATAGAACAAAAAGAAAGTCAGAATGCACTACTCGCTGTGTACTCTAGGCTCCACATCAGCTATCACAGACCCCTTATTCAGTAATGGGATCAGTACGCCCTCCAGGGGTGGCCCATCCATTAAGGGCACACGAACGCCGCCTCCCCTTTCCATCACCGCCACCTTCACCTATTCATTAATCTGGCCCCTTTCAGAATGACAGGCACATGAATTACAGTGGCAGGGTTTTTTTTTTCTTTCAAATGTGTTTATTGAAATTCACATTCAAATACAGTAGAGACAAAGCAGAAATCATGTGTATAGATTCTACATACAAACCATAAACTTGTTGACAATATATTGTGAACCATCGCTTATGCATATAACATATGAAGGTATAACCTAACATGGAGCGATTATGTCTCTGGATCATTACTAGTGGTGGTAGATTTCGGTTTCCCCATCACCCCTGATGGGATCAAACTGTGATTGGGATATGCTAACATCAGGATACAGAAAACATATAGCTTGGGGTCCAAATAATGTGACTTAAAGTAGTGTGACAAACAAAGTTATGCTGATTCTTAAAAAATAATAAAATGAAATTACTTTGAACATAAACAACAAAAACTTAAAGGGGAAAGGTAAGAAACATATGGTTACCAACGTTGCAAGCAGATAATTTGAACAATGTAGGTCTTTAGTAGGGATGAGCCGAACACCCCCGGGTTCGGTTCGCACCAGAACCTACGAACGGACCGAAAGTTTGCGCGAACGTTAGAATCCTATTAGTTACAATGGACGCGAACGTTCGAAATCTAAAGTGCTAAATATAATGGCCAATATGCATGTTAATGTTATAAAAAAAGGTTTGGGGACCAGGGTCCTGCCCCAGGGGACATGTTTCAATGCAAAAAGAAGTTTTAAAAACTGAAGTTTTTTCTGGAGCAGTCATTTTAATGATCCATAGAGTGAAAAAAAAAGTGAAATATTCCTTTATGGTACCTGGGGGGGTGTCTAAAGTATGCCTGTGAAGTGGCATGTGTTTCCCGTGTTTAGAACTGTCCCTGCATAAAATGACTTTTGTAAAGGAAAAAAAGAAGCCATTTAAAACTGCTTGCGGCTTTAATGTCATGTCTTGTCCTGGCAATATGGATGAAAATCTTTGAGAAAAATGGCATGGCTAAACCATCACACCCCACCCCCCCACCCCAGCCCATTACCAGCCCCTTTGGGTCTTGTATGAATATTAACGGGAACCCCGCACCCAAAATAAAACCCTATACCTACAACCCTATATAATCTGAACAGCAGTATACAGGCGGTGCAAACAAGACAGGGACTGTAGGTTTGTTCTTAAGTAGAATCTGTTTGTAATTTTGAACAGGTACATTTTTAAGTGTAGCTCAATCCAAAAGAATCAATTTTTAAGCTTTTTGGAGAACATAGGGAAGGGTTATCACCCCTGTAACATTTGTTTTGCTGTCTGTGCACCTGTTCAGAACATTTCACCTCACTTTCCGTCCCAATGACAAATGTTTTTGGAAAAGTGGGGTTTTTATTGAAACAAGGATTGGTGATAAAGCATCAGTAGAGAGGAGATACCTTTTTCCCAAATAAATCTAACAGGATAGAATTTCCCTTCCTAGGGGTAGATTTCCTCTCACTTCCTGTTTTCTCCTTCCGTTTGCAAGTAGGAGTCGTTTCTAAGTTGGATGTTTGAAAGTAGGGGCCTGCTGTATATACTCTGCAGAAATTTGCCCCATTAGATGTTGGTGTTGCCACAACACTGTAAGCCCTCACAGCTACTCTTGGTGGGTGCTGGAATGCCCTGCTGTGAACTATTATATCAGGAATTGTAATTACATGCTATTGTTGAGCAGTGGTAGGAAAAATTGGGCCTTTGGTGGTGGTGCTGGTGCTACAACACTGTAAAGCCCCATACACACGGTCGGACTTTTTCCGATCGTGTGTACGGTTGTCCGACCGGACAAAGTGCTACGCATGCTCACATCACATTACAAGACCAAAGCTATTGGCTACTAGCCTCTACGTAGTCCCGTCGTAGGCAACAAACGTCACCACGTTCAGAATGATCGGATTTTCCGACAACTTTGTCCGACCGTGTGTACGCAAAACCAACATCAGACAAAGTATGACGGACAGGATCCGACCGACCTGGTCCGCGGATTGTCCGACCGTGTGTATGGGGCTTAAGCCCTCACAGTTTCTCTTGGTGGGTGCAGGAATGGGCCCTGCTGTGAATTATTAGATCAAGAATTGTAATTGCATGCCCCTGTTGAACAGCGGCAGAAAAATTGCAAGGACGCAAGGAATTCCAACCGATTTGTGCGGAACTCTACAAAAGAAATATCCGTTTCACCCTGGCGTACCCAGCAACCCTACGCTTCCAAGCTCGGGATGGCGAACAACTCATCTTCCAGTCCCCGGAAAAGGCAACTATGTTCCTCCGCGCGCCACTGCCAAAACAACCCGCCCCTGATTCCTACGCTGACAAGGTCAAGAATGGTCCGAGAGAACAACGAAGTCCCAGGAAAGACCCTCCCAAACGCCTGAAACCCACCTCTCTGTCAGACCACACAGACTATCGCTGACTCACACAACCAGCCTCTCCTCAGGTTGGACTAAGGTATGAGTGGGGCTATCTCGAGACCCATGATCTTCCCACTTCCTCTTGACGCCACCCTAGTGGCTAGTGGGCTGATTATGTTACCCTCCCTCGAACTGAAATAGTTAACATATTTGAAAAAAAAAAAAAAAAAACGCTTGTTATTGTTTAATGGTTATTTAATATACCGTACTGCTGATATTGCTGCCTATTAGCTGAAACCTTATAGTATGTTTTTTCTTTTTTTTTTTTTTTTTTTTTGCAATAGACTGGAAATCCCTATGCAACTTTGCCACTTATGGTCGCTCTTTTGCCCTCCCCAAAATCACAAATGTGAACGACCGCCCACACATGGCACACTCGCGATTAAAGGAGAGCTGCGCCAAATGCCCTCCCCACCCCCCCTTCTCCTCCCAAATGTACTTATGTGTACTGCGGTCTGTCGAGATACCGGGTGCAGGAGTTGCATACGGAAAAAAGAGAAGTCACTTAGAGCTACCTTTTAGTATGATCCTTGTTACCCCACTTTCTTTCCTCTTTTTCTCACCCTTTCCCCTCCTCTGAGAAAGGAAGGTTCTCTTAATCACCTAATACTTACATTGCTTCACATTTCACTATCTGGATCCTCAGTCCACTCTACGGTAGATAAGATACACCCTCCCCCCCATACGGCCCTCTTCTTCCACTCGAGCAAATGCAACCTATCCGCATTACATCATGGAATGTGAAGGGGTTGCGTTCTCCTGGAAAACGCATGGCTGTGCTCCGTCAACTAAAGAGGCTAAAGATTGACATAGCCTTACTCCAAGAGTCACACCTGGAGGAACACGATTTCCCCCGTATGAAAAAGCTTTGGGTGGGTACAGTACTGGGCCCGGCCTCTAAAGGACCGAAAAGCTGGCACACTCATTCTACTACATAAGAGCCTGACGTACGACTTACTCTCCATCAATAGAGATGCAGATGGTAGGTTTATTTCTGTCCACCTCAAATTCACCTCTGGTGAACTCAGATTTACCAACATATATGCTCCTAATTCCCCTGACAAGATTTACTTCAGTGAGCTGACAGCCACCTTAGCGAAAGACCTCGACACTCCAAACCTCATAGCGGCGACTTTAACTCGACCGTCAATGACGAAGAGGACAGGTCACACTCAACTCAACGACACTTACGATCCGAACCAACACTCACATTTATATCACATGATCCAAACCCTTGGGCTGATAGACATTTGGAGACTCTCTCATCCTTTGGGGAAAGAATTTACTTTTTTCTCCCCAGTCCATAAATCATTTGCGAGACTTGACTACTTTTTTTGTTCTCACTCTCTAATCCACAAAGTCATTGACTCCCGCATTGACGACTTGGTCATATCAGATCACTCTCCCATTGCCGTCTCCCTAGACAAGGCAATAGAGGTTTCACAGACAATAGAGGTTTCCATCATACCTTTCATGTAACGACAAATTCAACCAGATGCTCACGGCAGCATGGCTCAAATATACACACAACAATAGCCCACATTTAAGAAATCCAAATTTATTTTGGGAGGCAGGCAAGGCATTCTTAAGAGGAAAAATAATCTCTTTCACCTCAGCCCACAAAAAAAATGCCCATAAAAAATATCAAGAAGCAAGTGCGCTAGTACGAAAAGCCCAAACGCAACTTCAAGAACGAAACACTGAAGAAAACCATAACTCTTGGAGACATGCAAAAAATCTTTTTGACTCCTGTGCACGCAACATAGAACAGATGAAAATGTCATATGCACAATTACAATACCACAACCACTGTAATAAAGCAGGGAAGTTATTGGCCAGGCTCACTAGAAACCCATTTACCCCTACTCATATAGCGGCTCTACGTAACCATGATGGGACCCTATCCACGTCTCCCAAGGATATTAACATCACACTAGAAATGATCTATACGCTCAGGAACCTATGGATCCACATTCCACTACCCAATGGCTTGATTCCACTCCCCTCCTGCAGATCAACTCTTGCCATTTAGACATGTTGAATGCCCCAATCACCGAGGAGGAAATCCTCACAGGCATTAGCTGCCTAACAAACGGCAAATCCCGATGGCTATTCATCCGAATTTTATAAGTCTCTAAAAAACAATATCACTCCCACATTGCTTACGGTGTATAATGCAATCTGGAATGGAGGTCCTTACCTCCCGACCGGTCACCAAGCTCACATAAAACTAATAGCAAAAAAAGGAAAGGACCCACAGGATCCTGGATCCTACCGCCCCATATCTTTATTGAACCTAAATTCAAAAATTCTGTCCAAAATTTTAGCCACACGGTTAGCTAACATAATGCCCTCACTTATTCATCATGCACAATCAGGCTTTACCAAGGGCCGATCAGCAGCATCCAATATCAGAAAAGTACTCACAGCCCTAGAATTTGCCAAGCAACGACCAACAGAAGACATAGCGATCCTAACACTAGACCCTGAAAAAGCCTTTGACAATGTGAACTTCGATTGGCTATCCCTAGTAATGCAAAAATTTGGAATCACAGGACCTTTTCATCAATTCATCCATAATCTATACTCTGCCCCTACAGCCACAGTGATAGCAGCAGGCATACAATCCAACCCAATACGACTTCACAAAGGTACGAGACAGGGGTGCCCTCTATCCCCCCTACTTTTCAACTTAGCTATTGAACCCCTATCACGACACCTTAACACAACACCCTCTATTCATGGAATCCCACTTGGACAAGAAGATTTGCGGACTGCCCTATTTGCAGATGACATCCTGATTTTCACCACCTCCCCACTATCAGACATACCTGCTATTAGGAAATTTTTGATTCTTACCGCAAATGTTTGGGCCTGAAAATAAATTTCAACAAAAGCGAAATTCTCCCCCTAAGGGCCAAACCACCAAAATCATGGTTACCGTCCTCCCCTTTCCGCATCAACACGAAACATATCACTTATCTGGGTATACAAATTGGTAAAGAACCTTCCTCTCCCTATTCACTGAATTATCCCCCACTGCTCACAAAAATCCAGGGCGAGCTAGAAACCTGGTTGAAACTACCATTGTCACTCTTTGGAAGATAAGCCTTATTCAAAATGGTCAGCTTTGCCCGACTTCTATACCCCCTCCAAACATTACCCCTACTGCTAAAACATAAAGATGTACAAACTCTTATCAAGGCAATCACAAATTTCCTCTGGAAGGGCGGCAAGCCAAGAATAGCCTTGTCTAAATTATATCTCCCGATGAGGGACGGCGGTGCTAACCTTCCCAATATTAGAGTGTACAACATTGCCTGTCTGTTAAGAAATGGGGTAGACTGGATTCTTCACTCATCTAAATATTCCAATTATGCTTTAGAATCGTCGATGGCACACCCATTCGACCTAGCCGCACTCCTCCATAGTAACCTACAGAAACTACCAAACAACCTTAACAGAACCTACTGCTCAGAGATACGATTGTGGCTTGGAGAGAGATGAGGAAAAAACTGGGCTTGTCCCCATTCGTTTCCAAGTTCTTACCAATCCAAAACAACCCTATGTTCCAACCGGGGCTACAATATGAACCATTCTCTAAATGGAAAGACAAAGGACTGATGAAAGCTTGCTCTCTTTACCAGGGGACAGATTACACCACCCTTAAAACGTTGGCAAGCATCGCAGAGGAATTCAGTCTACCCATCACCACTTTCTCCATGTAATGCAATTTGCAGGTTACATCACCAAGTCATGCCCGAACAAAACGCTACGGTTCAAGTCCTCTTTTATTGATACCTTAATTGAAAAAAAACCATAGTCTATATCAGACATCTACGGTCCTCTAAATGATAAATACAATAGACCCCTCCACACCACCTCCATTTCCTCCTGGTTATCTGATCTTCCGGGGCAATTAGACATAACCAATGTACTCAAGGGATATCAGTTGACCAGGAAAATCACCAGATGTGAAACCTGAAGAGAAACTCAATTCAGACTGATGCAAAGAGCCTACTATCCCTTTTCTCCATCTCATTCTCCTCCCGCAGGCCCTACCTACCCATGGTGCTCACACCACAAACCCTCTTTAATACACCGTTTATGGTCATGCGCGTGCATAGACACATATTGGTCTTCTATTCTCCAATTCATCCAAGACATAACGACCTTCTATTCTCCAATTCATCCAAGACATAACGACCTTCCTACCCATGAAACAGCCAATGCTCTTACTTTTTGGATTCCCCCCACAGAGAGCTGACTCATCATTCTCACCGAACGTGATCCCTCCTGACCTCCTCCAGTGGATACTACTTGCTCTACTCACAGCCTGAAGAAACATTTTCAAACGCTGGATCTCATCAACCCCTCCAGGCTTAACCGAAATAATTAATGACCTAAAACTGTTACTGTACCAGGAACAATTGGACACAGCAATCTGCAAAAACAACATACTAAATCGCCTCACAAGAAATGGTCTCACTTTGTCAAACACTGCTTGTCAACCCAGGAACAAAGTCAGCTTTTGAACAACCCTGTTCCATCTACCATCTAATACGAAGTACCAAAGACTGCCTTTGACAGCCTACACATAAGTTTATTGCCCACCATTAGAACTAATATAACGTCTTGAATGTAACTCTATGGTACTATATTTGTTCTTCCTTTTTCTTTTTTCGTATTGTATGATGCAACCTGGAGCGAGATGAAGGCCCAATGGCAGACCCTCAACTTGAATTGAAACATAACATTTGTCCTTCATCTTCCTCATACACCGTTCCCCCTCTGGCTATCCTAACCCTTCCCCCCCTCCGCCTACCTCCCCCACTTCCCACACCCCCTTATTATACCTATATTTCTCTGGGCTGTAAAATATCATATCACCAGATACCCCCTCTTTTCTTCAACCTAACCATCCCCTTTTACTCTACCCCCTCCTCCCTATTCTAGAAAATGTTCTTTTCACTTTGATGCTAAATTTTTGTATACAGTTTAACTACTATTACGAACAGCCTGTATTGCTTTTTTGTTTATACTCCCTGTTATTTTCTCAATAAAATATATATATAAAAAAAAAGAACAGTCTGACAGCAAAATGACATTTCTAAAGCAAAAAAGTAATTTAAAACTACTCATTTAAAACTACTATAATGAATTGTTGGTCTTGACAATACACATAAAAGTTCATTGATAAAAACAGCATGGGACGAAATTTAAAGGAATATTACACTTATTGTTTCACTTTAAGCATTATTGAAATCACTGCTCCTGAAAAGACATGTCCCCTGGGGAAAAACATGTCCCCTGGGGCAGGACCCAGGTCCCCAAACACTTTTTTTTGTTTTCAAAAACGTTTTATTAAAGGAAAAGCAGAATGTACAAGCATAAACATTAAACACATCAAACAGTGTCATTGTCATATCATAAGAATCCGTAAAGGGCATTCGATCAACATTGTCTGTGTAATATAACAAAAGTCATTGAAAGACAAGTAAACCTGAGATATACCCAAGACAGTGGATCTGAGGTGGATTACTACTAATAGGATATGACCTTGATGAGGGAAGTGTACAAATCATAAAGATAGCGAGAGATGAAGAAAAGAAAGAAGGGGAGAGAAGAAATAGAGAAAGTAACTGCACAGTTCAGTCACTCTTGAAGTCTAAGAACAATCCAGGGGTTCCATTTTGCATCAAATATCGGAATTGTATCATGTAAGGTATGAAAAATCTTTTCGGCTAGCATTGTGTGATCAATAAGTGCTATAACTTGCGCCAAGGGGACTACCGGGGATTTCCAGTGGAGAGCTACTGTCCAGAACACCGCTGTACACATCGAATGGATTAGTCTTACCAAAGGCTTCGCCGTATCTGGGGGAGATTGGAACAGGATACAGTGGTGAAGAGATAAGGTGACCGGGCTACCTACTAATTTGTCTATCATTCTAAATAATTCTGACCAAGTCTCTTGGGCGATGGGGCAGTCCCAGAACAGATGCCTAAATGTACCATGTGTATTGCAACCTCTATAGCAGTCGGGGGTAGATCTTGTGCAGGCGAGTTGGAGTATAGTACCATCTAGTGATGAGTTTGATGGCCGTTTCCCTGATCGTCAGAGATTTGGTGCATTTCCTTAAATTAGTCCAACCTTTCTCCCAGTCTATTGTATCACAATCTATATTGAGTTCCTATATTGAGGGGGAGAGATTCATGCACTGTTTCCAAAGATTTGTAGACCCCTGATATCAGGCCTTTCTGACGGGGGCTGGTGTGACATATGTCCTCGAAGGGGGTGTTGTTGGCTACCTGAGAGGCCGTGTAATGAGAGAGGAAAAAGTGCCTAATCTGTAGGTAGCGGAAGTATTCTGAGTCTGGGATGTGGTGTAGGGCTTGCATGCTCCGGAAAGAGACAGATTTCCCTCCCGGGTAGAAATCACCTAGTGTAGTCAAATTTTGAGCCGTCCAGAAGTGGAAGGAATCAGGATCATGAAACGAGGAGGGGAATCTGGGGTCACCCAGGAACGTGGCTCCCGGGGGAGAGGTAGAAGACAGGTCGTACTTGGACTTGTATTGAGTCCAGAGATGCAGGCCTATCGCCACAATTCTGTTCTTCCTCTCAATTTCAGGGTAAGACAAAAGGGAGGACCACATTAGTCCAGGGAGGTGTAGGGGAGTGATTGACTCGGATTCAAATTTAACCCAGGGTACCTTGGAGTTTCTAATGTTCCATTGGGCCTGTTGTGTAAACCTGCAGGCCAGGAAATAGAGCCATAGTTGTGGAACTCCAAGGCCCCCTCTTTTAGTGGAGCGGTACAGAACCACTCTCGAAAATCTAGAAGGTTTGTCCTGCCAGACAAAATGGTTAAGGTGTGCTTGAAACCCTAACAGGTAAGATTTTGTCAGTCTAATGGGAAGGGAACGAAAAAGGTACAATAGCCTGGGGAGAATGACCATCTTCAGTGCTGTAATCCTGCCTATAAAAGGAATGTGGAGGGGGGCCCATAGTTTTAGAGTTTTTTTGAGTTTTACGATCAACGGAGGGTAATTGTGTATAAAGAGTTTGTCAAAGTCATTGGTGAGTTCTATACCCAGATATGAGAGGTGAGTGTCGGACCATGTAAAAGAGTAGGTTTGTTTTAAATGGGCGAGTTCCACCTGCGGGATACCTACTGGGAGGGCAGCCGTTTTAGAGACATTGACCGAGAGACCAGAGACTTTGGCAAAGTTTGAGAGGGTCAGGAAAAGATTAGGTAGGGATATAAGGGGGTTGGTAATAAACATTAATACGTCATTGGCGTACATACAGAATTTATACGAGGAGGGGCCTTTTGTGTAGCCTGATATGTCTGGGTTGTTTAATAAAGCAATAGCAAAGGGGTTCAAGGGCAAGGGCAAAAATGAGGGGGGGAAAGGGGGCAGCCTTGCCTGGTGCCTTTGCCTAGTTGAAAGAACTCTGAGTTACAACCTGGGATTCTAATTCGTGTTTTGGGGTTTCGATAGAGAGCCTGAAATGCACATAAAAATTCCCCCTGAAAGCCCATGCTCTGCAGGAGTGCTCCTATATAATTCCAGGAGACACTGTCAAATGCCTTTTGTATGTCAAGGCTGAGCAAAAGGAGTTTACGGGAGGATAAATTAGTCTTGGATAATATCTGTGGCTAGGCGTATATTGTATGTAATCAATCTATGGGGAATGAAACCGGCCTGATACGGAGATATAAGGGAAGGGATAATGTGTGCTAACCTGTCTGCCAGGATTCTACTAAAAATCTTCAGGTCGTTGTTGATAACTGAGATGGGTCTGTAATTTTGGGGGAGGGCATGGTTTTTGTTGGGTTTGGGGATCAAGGACATATTTGCTAATAACATCTCCTCTGGGAAGCTACCCCCCTGTAAGATCCAATTGTAAAGGTTAACTAGTCTTGAGGCCAGAAGTGCAGGGAATTTTTTATAATACAGGGAAGAGAATCCATCCGGGCCCGGGGCGGAGCCTAGTTTTAAAGCTTTAATAACTCTAAAGCCCCATACACACGGTCGGACTTTTTCATGGATTCTGTCTGATCGGACAATGTTGTTGAAAAATCAGACCGTGTGTAGGCACCATCGGACAGTGTACGTCGGATTGTCCGACGGACAAAGTCTTATCTCCTGCTGGAAAGATTTGCCGACAACACGGTCCGATCACACCAAATCCGATCGTGTGTACGGTTGTCCGACCGGACAAAGTGCTACGCATGCTCACATCACATTACAAGACCAAAGCTATTGGCTACTAGCCTCTACGTAGTCCCGTCGTAGGCAACAAACGTCACCACGTTCAGAATGATCGGATTTTCCGACAACTTTGTCCGACCGTGTGTACGCAAAACCAACATCAGACAAAGTATGACGGACAGGATCCGACCGACCTGGTCCGCGGATTGTCCGACCGTGTGTATGGGGCTTTAGAAGTTCTGAAATGGTAATGGGGGCATTTAGGGAGTCTACTTGTGAAGGCGTGAGAGAGGGCAGGGGAATATCACGAAACCATGGATCCTCCGCCAGAGGGGGAATCCCACCATCAGTAGCGAGTAGGGTAGAATAAAATTTCTCAAAGATTTTTAGGACCTCTTTTGGGTGCGTGGTAATAGTCCCGTCTGAGTTGGAGAGTTTATATACGTGAGGTGGGCGGGTAGATTGATTTAATTTCCTAGCGAAGAGTGTGGAGGAGGTGTTGTTGTGCAGTAAATATCTGGCCTTTGACCATCTGAGCGCCTTCTCGACTTTGGTGGAGAGAAGAGAGTCCAATTCTAGGCATTTTCGATCTATGAGGCATCTAGTATCGGCTAAAAGCAGTTTGGATGTATCTTTATACAAAAGATCAAGTTCTTTTGTGAGGTCAAGGATTTTTTGTTTGTTCAATTTACTATGTGCGGCCGAGATGCCAATAAGTTTCCCCCTTAGAACCGCCTTGTGAGCTGTCCATAACAGTGTTGGAGAAATATCTAGTTGTGCATTTATGGAGAAATACTCCTCTATCGTTTGTGCGACTTGTGATTCCGTGGCTAAGTCCGAGAGCATCGATTCATTCAGTCTCCAGGTGTATGGGGTTGGAGCAAGCCAAATATACTCAGTAGTGAAAGAAACCACATGATGGTCCGACCATACACAAGGGTGAATCTCTGCATCTGAGAAGTTAGCCAATATGATTGGTGAGGTATAAATATAATCTAGTCTAGCATAACTATTGTGTGGATGAGAGAAGAAAGTGTATTCCTTCACACCAGTGTTGTGTGCACGCCATGTGTCCACTAGTTGGTTACCATGGAGGCCTGAGGTCAGGGATTTCGGGAAGGCCCTAGCAGCAGGTGTAGGAGAGGAACAATCTAGAGTAGGGTTGGCAACCATATTGAAATCCCCACCCACTATCATATGGGGGGAGTGGAATTCAGCAAGTTTAACAAAAAATTGACTGAAAAAGGAGGCAGGACTGCCGTTAGGAGCATAGATACTCGCTATAGTGAGTTCCCTGTTATGGATTAACCCTTTTATAATAACATATCTACTATCTTTGTCTTTACAAACTCGTTTAACCTCCATAGGGAAGGAGGAATGTAGAAGTATGGCGGCGCCTCTACTCTTAGTCGAGTGTAGTGAAAAATATGCCTGGGGGTAATTTCTATGGAGAAATTTAGGGTGAGAAGAATGGGCAAAATGGGTCTCCTGCAGTAGGAGTATTTTAGCTCCAATTTGTTTATAGAAGGCAAAGGCCTTGCGCCTCTTGATGGGGGAATTAAATCCCTTAACATTATGGGATATACATGTTATAGCCATTTATTTTGGGGACTTGTAACTGATCGTGCAGAAATATGATCTGACTGTAGGGGGCGCAGCCATACTTCTGTAAGATGCCAGAAGTCATACAGTATGAGATAAATCTTGCTAGACATACATTCAAGGAGTGAGCAAAAAGGACCTTTGACCAAACATTTCATGAGAGCATATGAGTAGCGGCTATAGGGACCGTAGAAAAAAATTAGACCAAAGAAAAAGTGAAAAAGAAAAAAAAGTCAAAAATAAGAGTTTGATGCAGAATAAAAAATAGCAAAAACTGGTAGTAGGCCATTTTCAAAAATAATCGCCTAAACTGGTCAGGTAAGACATAGGAAATTATACCTGAAAAAGGAATAGCGTACGGCGAGACAACACGGTCTCGTACCCAGCCAAGCCGACCATACCTCAAAGTGGTCGGAAAAAAAACAATAGTTACTGCTGGGTGGGGAAAGCATGCTGCAGCTCCGAGGGACAGACTCTGATGCTTAAAAAAATAACGTAAGTCTGTGGAAGTACGGCTGCTATGCAAACAGGGATGTAGAAGGTTCTGAGGTGAGATTTTCTCCAAGTTCAGTGCGGGCGTTCTTCTTGACGCTCTCCGGCTTCATAGCGAATCCTCCGTCTATCTCTTCTGGGCGGTGGAGTATGCCAGATCGGTGCAGGTCTGGGAGTTGAAGGGGGATGACGTATCGCGGCAGGGTCTAAAAGGCCTAGCTTCACCAAGATCTCCTGCCCTTCGAATAGAGAGGTGGCTAGGTAGGTGGTACCGTTGTGGGGGACAAGCAACTTGAAGGGGAATCCCCATCTGTAGCGGATCTGTGCCGATTGTAGGATCGTGGTGACATCTTCCATTCCCCTTCTGCGATCTAGGGTGGTCGGGGATATGTCCGGATAGATTTGTACGACATGTTCGTCCAGGGTGATTCTACGTTTGTTGCGGGCCGCTTGTAAAATCTCTTCCTTCGTAAGGAAGTCCTTCATGCAGAGAACAACGTCTCTAGGCGGCTTATCATCAGGTGGTTTAGGACGAAGGGCCCTATGAATCCGGTCGAATTTAAAGGATTGCGAATCGTGTTCTGGAAGCAGCGACTTGAACAGCCTAATTACTGTAGGGATTAATTCGGTTTCAGACTCTGGAATGCCACGGATTCTTAAATTGTGGCGTCTGTTCCTGTTGTCGAGGTCTTCGACTTGGGCTTGGATCGTGTGGAAGGCTGTTGCCAGGGCTTCATGTTCCCTGCTAAGGTCATTATAGGCTAGGGCGAGTTCGTCATGTTTGGATTCCAGTTTTTCGGTCCTGGAACCGAGTGCCGTGATTTCCTGGGATAGGGTATGAGAGGTTTTGTGGAGTTCCGTCTGAAATTTGGTGGCCAGTCTGAGGTACATTGATTCAAGGCTAGCGTCCAGGTCAGCCTTAGATAAGGCTGTTGGGTACTCACAGGTGTCGGTCCCGGTGAGGGACGGAGGTGGAGGAGACGGAGAGATGGGTGCTGGAGAGTGACTTCCTCCCTCGGCGCCATCTTGCGCCATGCTGTATCGTTCCCGCGTGCGGAGAAGATAGTGGGTTAGAGTCGATTGTGAACCTCCTCGGGGTTTCTTCCTCTTAGAAGGCATGCACTGGGTCCCAGTGTAACGAGGGGTGTTAGAATTACTCGGTATAGCGCAGTTTATGGCCCTCTGGATGCCGTTATAGTCCCGGGCTGAGCGGAGCTAACTTCTCAGGTGTCCATTGGTCTCAGCGCCGCGCATGCGCCCCCCATCACACCGATTCTCCCCCAAACACTTTTTAAGACAATACCATGCATATAAGCCTTTAAAATTAGCACTTTTTATGTTTGTGTCCCATAAACTTTAATGGTGTTTGCGCGTTCAAACACATTTTTTAAAACAGTAATGGGGTATACGGGGTAATAGAATATGCTCCCCTCTGGAATAACAGACATTTTCAAGAACTAGCCCCCATGTTTTAAGGAATAAGGAATAGGAAGAACTAGGGATAGGACACCTGGCTCAATTGTATGAGGGGATACGCTGAAGATTTTTGCAGAATTAAAAAGAGAATATGGTATACCAAACCATTAATTTTATAGGTACCTCCAAATAAGACATTCTTTACAGGCCCATTTCAAAAACCAAGAAGTGGAATGGTGTAGAGCTCCTCTCTTTCAAAAACTGCTTAAGGCAGAAACAAATAAAGGGCTTTACTCAGATCTAGATGAACAGATTAGGTGTAAAATTAGCTCTGGGGGAAGGTCAGCAAAAAGTAAGGCCAGATGAGGATTTAGGAGTAATAACAACGGAGCAGTGGAGGAAGATATTGGAAATAGGTCCATTGGTGTTAGTCTCCCCCTCCCAGAAAATAGCGCATTTGTTTCTAATACATAGGGCCTACTATACCCCCAAAAAGCCTTTTCAGTTCAGTCATAGATCAGATGTGCCCAAGGTGTCAAGAGACAGGGGATCTCATACACATGTTCTGGAGATGCCCAAAACTGTATAGGTATTGAGAAGAAATACATTGGAGTTGGTAGACAGAATATGTGAGCTAGGATATATAGAGGAAATGGGAGTACAGACAAACACTAAAATAGTAATCTCAAGATGCTTATTTCAAGCTAGGAAATTGATTGCACAAAATTGGCAATCAAGAAGACCTCCAGCATCAGAAGAATGGGTTAAGGTGGTAAACACTACAGTGTGGAAGGAAAAGGTGATATACACTAGAAGAGGGAATTTTCAAAGATTTGTGGAGATGTGGAAACCCTGGTTGGAGAATATGGGCTGCCCCCCTTGAGGGATTGAGAGTGGAGAATAAAGTATAACTACTCGGAAAGAACCTATAGGACGCTACAAAATAGATATAGGGTGTTCATTTTAAAACTCTAGATTAAAGGTGGTGGGTTATTGAGGGAGAAAGGGGAATGGGAAATAAGAGAAATGAGAAGAATGGACACCTTAAAAAGGAAGGAGGAAAGGGGGAGAGGAGGGAGGGGAGAAGGAGGGGAAAGGAAAGAGAGACAGGGAAATGAAAGGAGATCAGTTTAGGGCAGTATTTTAGTAAGGATTCTTTGATTATGTGCCTTCTGGATGTGCCTTCTGGATGTGTAGGGTCTAGTTCAGAGAGGTTATAAAGTTTGGAATAGTAGCTTACAAATTGATTGGAGATGTCTGGATTAGTGGAGAGTTGGGTTGAGCGAACCCAAACTGTAGAGTTCGGGTTCGTACCGGACATTTGGGTTTTTGGTCCAAAATATGTTTTCATGTAAACAAAAAGTGTCAGAAAGGGCTTTGTCTACAAGTGGTTAGAAGAGTGGGTGACGTGTGACATAGGCTTCTAAATGTTGTGCATAAAATGCCAGGACAGTTCAAACCCCCCCCCAAATGACCCCATTTTGGAAAGTAGACACCCAAGCTATTTGATGAGAGCAATGTTGAGCCCATTAAATATTTTTTTTTTTTGTCCCAAGAGATTGAATAATGAAAAAAAATATATATATATATTTTTTTTACAAAAAGTTGTCACTAAATGATATATTGCTCAAACATGTCATGGGCATATGTAGAAATACACCCCAAAATACATTCTGTTGCTTCTCCTGAGTACGGGGATACCACATGTGTGGGACTTTTTGGAGCCTAGCTGCGTACGGAACCCCAAAAACCAATCACCGCCTTCAGGCTTTCTAAGGGTGTAATTTTTTTATTTCACTTCTCACTGCCAATCACAGTTTCGGAGGCCATGGAATGCCCAGATGGCATAAAACCCCCCAAAATGACCCCATTTTGGAAAGTAGACACCCCAAGCTATTTGCTTGAGAGGTATTGTGAGTATTTTGCAGATGTCGCTTTTTGTCACAAAGTTTTGAAAATTGAAAAAAGAAAAAAAAAATTTTTTTTTCTTTACTTTCTTCATTTTCAAAAACAAATGAGAGCTGTAAAATACTCACCATGCCTCTCAACAAATAGCTTGGGGTGTCTACTTTCCAAAATGGGGTCATTGGGGGGGTTTTGTGCTATTTTGGCATTTTATGGCCTTCGAAACTGTGATAGGTAGTGAGGAGTGAAATCAAAAATTTGCACCCTTAGAAATCCTGAAGGCGGTGCTTGGGTTTCGGGGCCCCGTACGCGGCTAGGCTCCCAAAAAGTCCCACACATGTGGTATCCCCATACTCAGGAGAAGCAGCAAAATGTATTTTGGGGTGCAATTCCACAAATAACTATGGCATGTGTGAGCAATATATCATTTAGTGACAACTTTTTGAAAAAAAAAAAAAATCTTTTTTATTTTTGTCTTTATTCAATCACTTGGGACTAAAAAAAAAAAATATTCAATGGGCTCAAACATGCCTCTCAGCAAATAGCTTGGGGTGTCTACTTTCCAAAATGGGGTCATTTGGGGGGGTTTTGTACTTCTCTGCCATTTTAGCACCTCAAGAAATGAAATAGGCAGTCATAAATTAAAAGCGGTGTAAATTCCAGAAAATGTACTCTAGTTTGTAGACGCTATAACTTTTGCGCAAACCAATAAATATACGCTTATTGGCATTTTTTTTACTAAAGACATGTGGCTGAATACATTTTGGCCCAAATGTTTGACTAAAATTGAGTTTATTAGATTTTTTTTATAACAAAAAGTAGAAAATCTCTTTTTTTTTTTTCAAAATTTTCGCTCTTTTTCCGTTTATATCGCAAAAAATATAAATCACAGAGGCAATCAAATACCATCAAAAGAAAGCTCTATTTGTGGGCTCCCCGGACCGAACCAAAACAATTTATTGTATGTTCTGGTTCGAGTTCTGTGTTCGAGTTCTGTGTTCGGCAATGTAATGGCGCTTTTTAAAAAGCTGCAAGGCAGCCAATCAACATTCGTTTAACTTGTGTGCCCTTAGAAGCCATCACAGCCATGCCTACTAATGGCATGGCTGTGATTGGCCAGTGCAGCATGTGACCCAGCCTGTATATAAGCTAGAGGCACATAGCATAGCACGTCACTCTGCTTTAGATAGTGTAGAGAATGGTTGCTGCTGCTGATTTGAGGGAGAGAATTAGATAGGAGTCCTGATTCAAAAATCGAATTACTCAGCGATCTACCTTGATTTTCTTGTGTGGGTGCAGTGCACAATCTTTTTACCCTGCCCTGAGTCCAGTGCCAGAGAAAAGATAACTTTTATCCGTCTGTTAGTTAGGTTGGCGTCGGCAGGCATTTTATGCAAGCTCAGTGCACCAGCACTGCATATGTTACTGTGAGATACACCCTTTAGATACTGTTGGTCTATTCTGCTATTCTAAAAACACCCATTTAGGGCAAAAAATAATATTTTACAGTGTTTCCTGCATATCTGTACGTGTGAGATACACACTTTATATACTGTTCTTCTATTCTGCTATTCTAAAAAAAAGAATTTAGGGCAAAATTTATTTTTTTTTAATAGCATTTTCTGCATATCTGTACGTGTGAGATACACCCTTTAGATACTGTTGCTCTATTTTGCTATTCTAAAAACACCCATTTAGGACAAGATCCTAAATTTGAGAAATATGAGGAGAATGTCAAAGAAGGGACGTGGCCCCGGTCATGGTGCTGCTGGTGGAGCTCCTGTTGCAGGGAGAGGACGTGGTCAATCTTTGCCAGCTACATGCACAAGTGAAACACCTTCCTCAGGTGCGAGTAGGCGACAGAGCCTACAGCGGTATTTGGTCAGACCTAATGCGGCTCTACGAATGTTGAGGCCAGGACAAGTACAGGTGATAGTAGATTGGGTTGCTGACAGTGCCTCCAGTTCCTTCACATTGTCTCCCACCCAGTCTCCTGCTGAAAGATCAGAGTTGGCACCTGCAGCCAATGCCCATCAGTCTTTCACCTCACCCCCTTGCAAATCAGCCAATCAGTCTGAGCCCTAAATCATGCAGCAGTCTCTCTGTTAGCAGCGTTTTCCAGGGCCATCCACCTAGCCCTGCCCCAGAAGTGGAAGAGGTTGAGTGCACCGATGCCCAACCACTTATGTTTCAAGATGAGTACTTGGGAGGACCATTGCAGCACATCTCGGATGATGACGAAATACAGGTGCCAACTGCTGCTGCTTTTGCAATTGTGCAGACCGACAAGGAGGGCAGGGGTGAAGACTGTGTGGAAGATGAAGTGGAGGACGATGAGGTCCTTGACCCCACATGGAATCAACGTCATGCAGGTCACCTGTGTAGTTCTGAGGAAGAGGCGGTGGTCGCACAGAGCCACCAGCACAGCAGAAGAGGGAGCCTAGACAGTACGCCTGCTACTGCCCAACGCAGCAAGGGACTGAGCACACCAAAACCAGGTCCAAGGAGTTCCCTAGCATGGCAGTTCTTCAGACAATGTGCTGATGACAAGACACGAGTGGTTTGCACGCTGTGCAATCAGAGCCTGAAGCGAGGCATAAACATTCTCAGCCTGAGCACAACCTGCATGACCAGGCATCTAAGTGCAAAGCACGAGCTGCAGTGAAGTAGACACCTCAAAAAACAAGAAAGGTCTCTGGCTCCTCCTGCTTCCTCTTCTGCTGCAGTCTAGGCCTTTTCATCCACCTCTGTGGTGACAGTGGCACCTGCCAACCCGCAAACAGAGGATCTGCCAGCAACACTACCACCTGGGTCACCAACCATCTCCACAATGTCCCATAGAAGTGTTCAGCTCTCTATCTCCCAAACACTGGAGCGGAAGAGGAAGTACCCCCCTACCCACCCGTGATCCCTGGCCTTGAATGCCAGTATTTCAAAATTCCTGGCCTTTGAAAAGCTGTCATTCCATCTGATGGAGACGCAGAGTTTTAAAAGCCTGATGGCATTGGCTGTCCCACAGTACGTCGTGCCCAGCCGCCACTACTTTTCCAGGTGAGCCATTCCTTCCCTGCACAACCAAGTGGGGGACAAAATCAGGTGTGCACTGCGCAACGCCATCTGTGGCAAGGTCCACCTAACTACGGATATGTGGACCAGTAAGTACGGTCAGGAACGTTATATTTCCCTAACAGCACACTGGGTAAATGCAGTGGCGGCTGGGCCTAAGGCGGATAACAGTTTGGCGCATGTCCTTCCACCACAGAGGATTGCAGGGTGCTTCAGTTTGCCTCCTGTTGCTAACTCCTCCTACTCTGCTTCCTCATCCTCTACCGCCTCCTCATCCGGTCAGCGTAACACCTTCACCACCAACTTCAGCACAGCCAGGGGTAAACAACAGCAGGCAGTTTTAAAACTTTCCTGTTTGGTGGAAAAGCCCCACACCACGCAGGAGTTGTGGAGGGACATGGAACAACGGACGGATGAGTGGTTGGTGGCAGTGAGGCTCAAGCCCGGCCTGGTGGTGTGCAGTTTGTTTCAGCTTGAGTACACGAACAGATGGTCGGACATTCTCCTTCAGGATCTCTTGGTAGACAGCAGAATTCATAGTTCCTTTTATCACGGCAAGTCTTCCAGGTCCTGAAGCAGCAAAACAGCCCCAGACCATCACACTACCACCACCATATTTTACTGTTGGTATAATGTCCTTTTTCTGAAATGCAGTGTTCCTTCTACGCCAGATATACTTGGACACACACCTTCCAAAGAGTTCCACTTTTGTCTCATCGGTCCACAGAATGTTGTCCCAAAAGTCTTGGGGATCATCAAGATGTGTTGTGGAGAAATTGAGACGAGCTTTGATGTTCTTTTTGCTCAACAGTGGTTTTCTCCTTGGAACTCTGCCATGCAGGCCATTTTTGCCCAGTCTTTTCCTGATGGTGGAGGCATGAACGCTGACCTTAACTGAGGCAAGTGAGGCCTGCAGTTCCTTGGACGTTGTTGTGGGGTCTCTTGTGACCTCTTGGATGAGTCGTCGCTGCGCTCTTGGGGTAATTTTGGGCGGCCGGCCACTCCTGGGAAGGTTCACCACTGTTCCATGTCTTCGCCATTTGTGGATAATGGCTCTCACTGTGGTTCGCTGGATTCCCAAAGCTTTGGAAATGGCTTTATAACCCTTTCCAGACTGATAGATCTCAATTACTTTCTTTCTCAATTGTTCCTGAATTTCTTTGGGTCTCGGCATGATGTGTAGCTTTTAAGGAACTTCTGGTGGACCTTACTGTGTCAAGCAGCTCCTATTTAAGTGATGCCTTGATTGTGAACAGGTGTGGCAATAATCAGGCCTGGGTGTGGCTAGAGAAATTGAACTCAGGTGTGGACAACCACAGTTATAGTATGTTTTAACAAGGGGGGCAATCACTTTTTCACACAGGGCCATTATGGTTTGGATTTTTTTCACCTTTAATAATAAACACCTTCATTTACAAATTGCATTTTGTGTTTACTTGTGTTGTCCTTGACTATTGTTTAAATTGGTTTGATGTTCCGAAACACTTAAGTGTGACAAACATGCAAAGGAACAGTAAATGAGGAAGGGGGCAAACACTTTTTCACACCACTGTATAAGTACCTACCTAGTGTACCACTAGGTGTCTGTAGTGCACAGACAATGGTTTAAATAATATACAGCAATATCCAAAGCTAAAATATCCAAAAACATGTACGTGAAACCAACACAATTAAATTGAATAAGAATAAAGAGCTGATGATTTAGCACCAGTACGTGCACACCTAAATTAGTGTAAAGTAATGTAACAACAAAAGTGCTACGCACCATCCGTTGCCGATGATGGGTAATATGTGGACTACATGTACCAGTGCAAAAAAAGGTTATGATACACCAGAAGTGAAAAGAATATATATATATATTTTAATTGGTTAACCACAATTTATATAGAGGTCTCCACAGCACAGGAGTCTATATTCTGACGCAGTACTGTGTTAACCAGCCTGTTAAACACAGACATGTAGATAAATATAAGAGCAGTTTTAATCAAAACGTCTAAAGTAAGGGATGAATAAATCAACGAGAGTCCAGCATATACTTTGTGGAGCTTGGAAAATCTAATGACATAGTCTGGAAAGTGACTTGTTGTGCTCGCAGATGTTCTGGGTGACTTGGGTGCTCCCCTCAAGATTCCCCACTCACCAGACCCCTGCGGGGGCAACGGGCACGTAGGTCACACTCCGGCTGGTCCTGGCTCCAGGTTCTGATGATCTGATTCTGGGATATCCATAATATTTAGGGCACTTGGGGTATAATGGTGTGTTATATTTGGTCCTCATAGAGGGGAAGACAAAAAAACTCCCATAGTGCAGTATGTTCCACAGATATAGTAACTTCCTTTTTATTTAAAAAATTATATTTTAAAAATTAACAGATTAAAAACATAAAAGAGTGTGAGAAAAAAAGATAAATCTCAGCCACAGGAGACAAAAAAGCCCAGCTGAACCTTACTGCTAAGCCAAGCTATTACAGGGCTAGCTGGGTGGACAGAAAACGTGCTTCCAGAAAGTGTGTGGGCTAATGGCGAGCGGTTTGCACTCCAGCTGCGCTCCACCGACCTTCCGGAAGTGACGTAGTTGCGTAGTGTGCGTGGCTCTGTCGGACGCGTTTCGTCATAGACGTCTTCAGCGGCGGTGCCACGCCACTACACACTATGCAATATGTAGAAGAACGCCCAGATAAGTCTAGCCCCTTTCAAAGTAAGGCGGCCAATCCAAAACTTAATTGCTCTAGAGCGTGCAGATGACAAAAAAACGCCACATAAGCAGCGATATACACAGGTTACTTAAGGTTTAATACAGACTGTCAGCGTCAAATCCTAAACACTTTTAACAACGGACATTAGGGTAAATGTTCTTCTTAAACCGCAGAGGGGAAATTTATATGTATATACAATGTACCGTATTTGCCGGCGTATAAGACGACTGGGTGTATAAGACGACCCCCTATTTTTCCAGTGAAAACTTAGGTTTGGGGCTATACTCGCCATATAAGACTACCCCCTCCCCCTTCCGAGGCAACACCATTTACAAAAAAAATCAGAAAAAAAAAAACATCAGACTTAACATCAGAAAAAGGAAACTGGTGAACTACAAGTCCCAGGGATCCCACAATTGGTAGGCAGCAGCAATGAATCCTCTCCTCCAAAGCACCATAAATCATACCTGTATTTTAGGGGAGATCTGGAGCTGGATGTGCAGTACAGAATGCTTTGTTAATATGTAGAGCTCCAAGTACACACAGTATATGATGCTGTGTTAGTACAGTTACGGCAGGTACACTTCAGAATACAGTGTGCAGACAGTGTGCACCGCTGAGCCAATCACGGCTGGTATTTTATTTTACTAATCTGTCGATGGATACAAAGCCTGCTCGGATTGGCAGAGACTGTGACATCAGCCCGTGCTGCTCTGACTCATGTCGCCTGCTCGGATTGGCAGAGGTTGTTACCCAATCCGAGCAGGCTTAGCAGGCTCTGTATTCATCAGAGTGCATCGCCCGCCGGGATTGACTGAGCGGCGCATACTGTATACATATTACAATTTTACAGAGCGCCCAGCAGACTGATATCCATCTGGCGGCTTCTTCACCCGGCGTATAAGACGACCCCTGCTTTTTGGCTGTGTAATTTCGGTGTAAAAGGTAGTCTTATACGCCAGAAAATACAGTATATAATAAAAGAATGTACATAATACATGTCACAACAGAAACCTCACGTACATATTTTAGGGTAAAGAGGCTATATACATCTATAAAACAGGTGTATATAAATGACAACAATCACATTGTGTGGTCTTGTAAATTTCAATGTCCACATTCGCACAGATATAGTAAAAAAAAAATGTTTTTGTTATAAATACCACCCATATTCATAAAAAAAACTGAGTGTTAGTTTAATATATTTGTACATCTATGTGAAAGCCACACTGCATTGTCAAGATCCTTCTGTAAGAGCCGGTTCACACCAGGGCGACTCAGGATCCGACTTCAGGTCTCCCCGAGATGCCCCAAGTCGTCCCAAGTCACGCTGTAATGTTAATCTATGGAGCCGTCTCCATGCACACTACTGAAGTCTCTCCGACTTCAAAAAAGGTTCCTGTACTACTTCAATCCGACTTCTAGGTGACTTGTACCCATTCATTTCAATGTAAGTCGCCTCCAAGTCGGATCTCCATCTATTTTGAAGCGACTTTACAGGAAAAGAAATTTGTTTACTCAGGCAAACCCCACCCTCCAAGAGAGCTGATTATTCTGTGATTGGCCACAGCCAAAGTCGCCTGGCCTGGGGGCGACTTGAGGTTGTGTTGTAAATAACTCAAAGTCACGTTAAAGTTGCTTCCAAGTTGCTTCCAAGTCACGTTGAAGTTGCTTCCAAGTTGCCTTGCTAAGTCGCGATGTAAGTCGTGTTGCCCCAGTGTGAACCGGCACTCAAGGTGGTCCCTGATCTCTCTTCTCACCGGAAGTCCAGCATATATTAAAGGCAGCTGAAGATTATCAGTATAGAGGGTTGCTTGACCAATATAACATAATTGCCTTTTTTATATGTAGACAATAATTTTTAATTGATATCTTTTTTTTTTTTTTTCCTAACAGAATAATCCTGTTATGGCTCTATCACACAGACACAGTTAATTCCTACCCTGAAGATAGTTTGGCTCTTTTTTTTTTGTATTTCCGTCATAGACAGATAAATTAACCTAACCAAGGTCATACAGAGAAACTTAAAATTTGATAAGTGAATTCAAATATATGAAAACATGAGCAAGATGATTTTCTGAAGAGTGCTAATTCCTCTTTAACCACTTGACCACTGGGCAGTTAAACCCCCTTCCCAACCGGACCAATTTTCAGCTTTCGGTGCTCTCACATTTTGAATGACAATTACTCAGTCATGCAACACTGTACCCAAATGAATTTTGTGTCCTTTTTTCACACGAATAGAGATTTCCTTTGGTGGTCTTTAATCACCGCTGGGTTTTTTATTTTTTGTGCTATAAATCAAAAAATACTGAAAATTCCTTAAAAAAAATAAATAAATTCTTTGTTTCTATTATAAATTATTGCAGAGTATTGGCAGAGTATTGGCGAGTATTGGCGAGTATTGGCAAAGTATTGGCAGAGTATTGGCAGAGTATTGACAGAGTATTGGCAGAGTATTGCAGTGTTGCACAGTATTGGTAGAGTATTGCACAGTGGTGGCAGAGTATTGCACAGTGGTGGCAGAGCATTGCACAGTGGTGGCAGAGCATTGCACAGTGGTTGCAGAGTATTTCACAGTGGTGGCAGAGCATTGCACAGTGGTGGCAGAGTATTGCACAGTGGTGGCAGAGCAATGCACAGTGGTTGCAGAGCATTGCAGTGGTGGCAGAGCATTGCACAGTGGTGGCAGAGCATTGCACAGTGGTTGCAGAGCATTGCACAGTGGTTGCAGAGTATTGCACAGTGGTGGCAGAGTATTGCACAGTGGTGGCAGAGCAATGCACAGTGGTTGCAGAGCATTGCAGTGGTGGCAGAGCATTGCACAGTGGTGGCAGAGCATTGCACAGTGGTTGCAGAGCATTGCACAGTGGTTGCAGAGTATTGCACAGTGGTGGCAGAGTATTGCAGGCACTGACCAGCGCTGTGGGTCTCTCCCCCTTTCCGCTTCTCCCCTCTCACTGTACCGATTGGTACAGAGAGGGGAGGGAGGAACCGGCGTCATGACGTGACGCCAGTTTGTGTACATGTGATCGCTCCGTCATTTGATGGAGCGATCACGTGGTAAACGGCCGCTATCAGCGGCTGTTTACCGTGATCCGTGATGTGCCGGGTCCCGGGTCACGGATGTTCCCGAGTGCACGCCCCAGGGGGCGCGTGGGAGAAAGTTTCTGGGAGGACGTACGTAGGACGTCCACTTAGAACAAGCCGACCGCGCTGTAGACGTCTTTCGACTATGGCGCGGTCGACATGTGGTTAAGCAGTGATTAAAAGATACTTACTATACATATTCGCATATACTTTTGCAGCATACTCCTGTGTCATTATGCCTTTTTACTTATAATCTTAATGTAGTCATATTTTTATCATCTATAATATTAATATTAGCATTAAAATTAACATTTCCAATGTTTACACACAGTTATAAAATATAAAAAAAAAACTTTTATTAAGGGTTTTCTCATTTCTAAATTGCTGAAATTCTAAACCCTCTGTTTTATAGTATGTACAATACATCAACAAAATATTTAAAAATTCTGCTACATATTGATTAAAAAAAAAAACAAAATCTGAATGACATAGCTGCAAACTAGATAAAAGAGCTACAAAATATGGGATATTTTTATGGAATTTTTATTTAATTTTTACTAGTAATGGCGGTGATCAGCGACTTATAGCGGGACTTATTTTGCCTGTAGGAGCTGCCATCCTGCAGTACATATATGTGGGGTGGTCGGCAACAGGTAAATTATACAATTCATACATTTACACCATGAATCATAAAAAAATTGTTCATAGAAATCAATTGTGCAAAAAATCATCAAAGTCCTCCCAACAAAGTGCAATTGTGCTTTCTCCAAAGTGCAATCAGTGCTCCAAATCTTCTTATGTGTGAACATTTGCCGTGCTCCCCTTTTTGCCCTCACTCACCAAATTATGAGTGTAAATGTTTGTCACAGATAAATGCTCAGATGTTGTTTCTCCAGCTCCTCCTCAGATTATGAATGTGAATACACCTATCATATGTGGATGCTCAGATGCCCTTTCTCCAGCGCCTCCACTTCTCTTAGGAGCATGGTTTTTGATTAGGTGGCACTTTGGGGCAGCTGTTTAAATGTTTAGTAAATACTGGAAAGCATATTTTTGTGCAATTGCGACTTATCCAAAGTTTCGGCACAATTGCATTTGCTTTAAAAAAAATCAACCCCATTGTGTCTGTAAATTAATATTATTGCAAAGTTTAAAATGTATGTAAAACCTAATAATGAACTTTACCTATTTGCTCTCTTGGCTTGTTTAATATACCATTGGAAGCATTTTGTTAAGTACAAAAACCTTGACAGAAATTCAGAGCTGTCTATGTGCATTTGCTGTGTTATCTCAAGCAGCCCTCCTAATTTTTATTTTGGAATACTAAATAATTAGCCTTTATCTTTTAGTTTAGGAAAATTCAACGGGAGGGCTGACAACACAGTCGACAAAATAGTGTTGTCAGCTTAAAATAGGACTTATCAGATGGGTGCATTTCTGCTAAATCAACAGGTATTTTTCTGTATTTTAACCGCTTCCCATCCAACGATGTACCTGTACATTACTGGACTTTCGGTGGTTACACCGGGATGATGCCTGTAGCTGCAGGTATCAACCCAGTTATGTTTTTTAGAGCCAGTGGTCGGCTCTCTTGTAATAGCACTCAGATTGCTATTACAAGCTGTGGGAGGGGACATTCTTCTGCGGCTTGCTCAGGCTCTCCTGTCCCACCGGGAGACCTGAGTGATTGGCTTTGATTGGCTGTTCATAATAGTAAACTGGAAGCGATGACATGACATCACTTCTGGTTTACTCAGAAACAATCAGTGCCACAGATCTTGGTGTTTTGAATGCTTGTAAATGCAGAGGAAGGATTTGGGGTTTTAAAGAAGCCCAGATCTCTCCATAAAGAGTACCTGTCACATGCCTATCGCTGTCACAAGGATGTTTACATTCCTTGTGACAGCAATAAAAGTGTCCCACACGCAAATTGCAATTGCCCAAAACACATGTGAAGTATCACCGCAAACGTCATCATGGGCAGTAATTCTAGCACCAGACCTCCTCTGTAAATCTAAAGTGGTACCCTGTAAAGGATTTTAAAGTGCTGCCTATGGATAGTAAAATTTATGTCCATTATTTGGTATCAATTTACTCGATGCAACACCATCTTTTTTATATTTTACAAAATTATTGAGATTAAGATTCAAAAAAGTGTATTTTTTCCCAAAATTGCATTTGAAAAACCACTGCGCAAATACCGTATGACATAAAAAAAATTGCAAAACCCATCAGTTTATTTTCTAGGGCCTCTGCTTTAAAATAAATACATAATGTTTGTGGTTCTATGTAATATTCTAGCAAAAAATATTCATTGTTACATGTGAACAAAGTGCCAGAAAAATCCCAGACTGGAGGTGGTCAAAGGGATAAAACGCAAGAAAATGTACAGTAGATGTGTTGCAGAGATGCACTACATATGTTTTCTTCTATTTATTTATTTTGTAAAAAAAGAAAGTGCAGCGCAAAACATATAAAAAATAAATAAAAGTTCATATCCAATTAGCAATGTGTAGAGTGATGTGGATGAGAACACCCAGTGACTGTAGACTTTCAGTAAGTTTCACAGTGACAATCCTCCACCAAACGGAAAAGGTACTCTTACCAAATGTGATAATCAAAAACGCATGGGCCCATTCGTGGGATGATGGTGCGATAACGATCCAACCAGGAGGAAATCCAAAGGTGTGTGATGACCAGGACACCAGAACTATCCTGAGGATGCGGCTCCAACCAAGATGATCCACCATGAGATGATTATGCAGGTTTAATGCCCAAGAAAAAATAAAAGATGCAATCTCAGTGCAGACTGTATAAAAATCTTGTTTTATTTAAATATTTAAATTTATTTAAATAAAACAAGATTTTTATACAGTCTGCACTGAGATTGCATCTTTTATTTTTTCTTGGGCATTAAACCTGCATAATCATCTCATGGTGGATCATCTTGGTTGGAGCCGCATCCTCAGGATAGTTCTGGTGTCCTGGTCATCACACACCTTTGGATTTCCTCCTGGTTGGATCGTTATCGCACCATCATCCCACGAATGGGTCCATGCGTTTTTGATTATCACATTTGGTAAGAGTACCTTTTCCGTTTGGTGGAGGATTGTCACTGTGAAACTTACTGAAAGTCTACAGTCACTGGGTGTTCTCATCCACATCACTCTACACATTGCTAATTGGATATGAACTTTTATATTCCATTTTTTATATGTTTTGCGCTGCACTTTCTTTTTTTACATATTATTCTTAAGGATTTGTGATTTACCTTTTTTTGTTCAGCTTGCAATTTTGTTTGTCTTTTGTTAATTTTGGTTTGCGCTGATTGCTTTATATACTATATTTATTTATTTTGCCTTGACATGGGCTTTAATATATAAAACTAAAGGAAAAGCCCCCCCCCCAAAAAAAAGGAAGTTTATTGTTATTGTGCTTCATTTCTATAATATTTAAGAAATATATTTCTGTATAAAGTTATGTGTGATCATATTAGGAAATTATTATTTTTTTTGTAAACCTTTTTACAAACTCAATCAAAAATATAGATATTTATACATAATATTATTTAAGGTCCAAATTGTTTAAGTTTACTGTTTTCAGTAGTTTGTTTAGATTCTAGTTCACCCAAAATTTGCATCAGTATGACTGCAGGAACTTCTCTTGTGTTCATTATTATAAATCTGTACCTGCTCGAATGCTTATTAGAACAACATTGCCCACTTGAGAAAACAGACCAAGAAACCTTTTTCCATTATATTCTACACTACAAACCAGAGAAGCCTGGGTTATGAATTTTGATAAAGGATTGCTAAAGCAGTGGTGGATAGATATGTGTGCCAGGCAAAAATAGAAGAACATTTATTAACAGAGCCTTATCTTTGGGTCCAGAAAAATCCCATGAGTGCTGGGATAGATCTGAGAAGGTTAATGCCGTGCTTAACAGACTGAGAAAGGCAGTCAGAATCCTAAAATATACAGTGTGACTCTTAAAGGCGCTTTCATAAAACACCTATTCAATAAATGAAGCTATGCTGTTATAATGTAGCTACTATTTTTCTTAAAAGGTAGCTGCCAAAGTATACATTGATCAATTGTTACCATTTAACATTGTCTCATTAATTTGACATGTAACATGGTTGTATACAAATTAATGTTGTATATAAATGAATGGTTGTATACAAATTAATTATGTAAATCATAACATATTTGGGATTTGTCATAATTATTAAAAAAAGACATTAGAATAAATTTACTTAAAATGTAGACAATTACAACTCCTTCAACTTTTCCATTCTGAAATTGTTAAATTATATGTAAAGCCCAAACTTTTTTTTATTATTGTGGATAGATGGATACACGTATTTGCCAATCCCCATTAAAATTGTTATACTGTATCACTTGTTACACAGATGTGTGTTTGTACTATGCGCCTCAGTAGGGATGAGCTGAACAACCCCCCCCCCCCCCCCGTTCGGTTCGCACCAGAACTTGTGAACAGGCAAAAAATGTGTGCGAAAAACAATTAAAGTCTATGGGACACGAACATGAAAATTCAAAAGGGCTCATTTTTAAAGGTTTATATTCATGTTATTGCCATAAAAAGAGTTTGGGGACCTGGGTCCTGCCCCATGGGCCATGTATCAATGCAAAAAAAGTTTTAAAAAAATACATTTTTTTCAGGAGCAGTGATTTTAATAATGCTTAAAGTAGAAAAAAAAAGAAATATTCCATTAAATATTGTGCCTGGGGGGTCTCCTTAGTCTGCCTGTAAATTAGCGCATCTTTACCATGTTTATGTCAGAGCTGGGCTCAGCCCTTCCTTCCCTAAGCTGGCCGCTCAGCTGTTGGATAATTTCCAGCTCCTTTCTGTCCACAGTGACTCACATGTTGATGATATCCTGCTTGTCAGTCCTGCCAACTTAAGCCATCCAGTCCAGATGATCTCTGCCTTTGCCTTGGTCACATCTCTAGAGACAATCTCCTGTGTTCCTGTTAAAGACATGCTTGGCTGACATTCCTTTTGGCTCCATATCCTGCTTGCTATTCTACTACCCTCATCTTTGGCTCCCTGATGTTTTGGCTTGTTTCACTATCTGTTCCTGTTCCTGAACTCTGTCTATGTTTTGACTATGTTTACTCTGTTTACCTTATTATTATTATTATTAAACAAGTGTGATTTAACTGTACTACTGTCTCAGTCTGATTCATGGTTTCTGACAGTAGGTGAAGGTCATGAATTCAGAAGATGCAGTCAATCCACTTGTTGATAATATTTTTTCCAGATTGGATGAGCAGGATCACCACATGGATCAGTTTTACATGGCATTACAAATGCTCCTGAGTTGCACGGCTCACCTGGAATCTCCCACTGTGGTTGTGTTGCAGGCCATCCCTGCTGCTGCTCCAGTCTCTGTGCAGTCACCTGCCTTGAGTATTACCTTAATAAGAGGCGTGTCTGGTTCCGCTCTGCGTCTGTATATTTATTCCAATTGGCTCTGCTGAATGCTTATGTGCTATACAAAGCTTCAGGATGAACTGGATCCTTCCTAAAATTCCAGGAAGAGATCATCACAGCTAGGGATGAGCCGAACACCCCCGGGTTCGGTTCGAACCAGAACCTTCGAACCGACCGAAAGTTCGCGCGAATTTTCGAACCCTATACGTTATAATGGACGCGAACGTTCGAAATCAAAAGTGCTAATTACAACGGCCAATATGCATGTTAATGTCATAAAACAGGTTTGGGGACCCGGGTCCTGCCCCAGGGGACATATATCAATGCAAAAAAAACTTTTAAAAACTAACGTTTTTTCGGGAGCAGTCATTTTAATGATGCATAAAGTGAAAAAAAAAAAAGGGAAATTTTCCTTTAAATATGGTACCTGGGGGGTGTCTAAAGTATGCCTGTGAAGTGGCATGTGTTTCCCGTGTTTAGAACTGTCCTTGCACAAAATGACATTTGTAAAGGAAAAAAAGAAGCCATTTAAAAACACTTGCGGCTTTAATGGCATGTCTTGTCCTGGCCGCCATATGGCTGAAAATCCTTTTGAAAAATGGCATGGCTACCCCATCACCCCCCCCCCCACCCCAGCCCCTTTGGGTCTTGTATGGATATTAAGGGGGACCCCGCACCCAAAATAAAACCCTATACCTACAACCCTATATACTCTGAACAGCAGTATATAGGTGGTGCAAACAAGACACGGACTGTAGGTTTGTTCTTAAGTAGAATCTGAACAGGTACATTATGAAGTGTAGCTCCATCCCAAAAAAAGCTATTTTTAAGCTTTTTGGAGAACATAGGAAGGGGTAATCACCCCTGTAACATTTGCTGTCTTTGCACATCTGTTCAGAACATGTCACCTCACTTTCCGTCCCAATGACAAATGTTTTTGGAAAAGTGGGGTTTGAATTGAAACAAGGATTGGTGATAAAGCATCAGTAGAGAGGAGATACCTTTTTTCCCAAATTAAATCTAACAGCATAGAATTTCCCTTCCTAGGGGTAGATTTCCTCTCACTTCCTGTTTTCTCTTTCCGTTTGCAAGTAGGAGTCGTTTGTAAGTTGGATGTTTGAAAGTAGGGGCCTGGCGTATATACTCTGCAGAAATTTGCCCTATTAGATGTTGGTGTAGCCACAAGACTGGTGGGCACAGGAATGGGCCCTGCTGTGAGTTAATAGATCAAGATTTGTACTTGCATGCACCTGTTGAA